>LR812533.1:5512916-5587916 GCA_903798195.1 Danio kyathit
GTCTCCACCACCAGCTGTGGGAAAAAGCCATTATAAGGACACAGATCACTCCGCCTGATCATGCCAGAGTCCCGCGGAAAAAAAGTGATTGACAGGTGGTAATTTGTGTATAACTTTATTTATTTATGGTTTGGTCATGGGTAAAGCAAAGTAGTGAAAGGTAGTGAAAACGATAGGCTACAATTATTAAATTCGTTATGAATTAATTGATATTTAACAACAAAGACCCCCACCCCGCCTACGACGACGATACCATCGTCCATCGCCGATGTTCACATTAGACATCGTACGATGCCAAATTTGTCAACATCGCTCAACCCTAATATATATATATATATATATATATATATATATATATATATATATATATATATATATATATATATATATATATATATATATATATATATATATGTGTGTATATATATATGTGTGTATGGGTGTGTGTGTATATATATGTATGTGTGTGTGTGTCTGTGTGTGTGTATATATATATTAGTGGTGGGCCGTTATCGGCGTTAACGTGCTGCGTTAACGCGAGACGTTTATCGCGCGATAAAAAAAATATCGGCGTTAATCTATTCTCAAAATTGGGTTAAGAGCTGGGTCTATTCTACGCAAGCTATGGGGACTTTCACTTTGAAAGTTTAGCGCGGATGTATACCTGACCGGTGAGCCGTCTGGGAATGAAGTGCCCTTCTGAATCAAATCAGCAGGATGCCTGACTATAAATGCAGTTCGCCAGTTTCACTTTAACTCATGAACATTTAAGTCATGCCTTCGTGACAAACTGGGGTATTAGACGCAAATAAATGAGTAAGGACTGGTGAGAGTGTTATGGAATTTAATAACGAACGCCAAATTAGGAGAAAAAGAAACTTCCGCATTTCGCGATGTGTGTGTGTGTGTGTTTGTGTGTGTGCGTCTGTACGTCTGTGCGGTCCTTTACTGACAGCCGCCTGTGTGGATCTTGTCGGAAAATATGGCGAAAAGTCCTACATGATGGTGCTAGTTTGTCAGTATTGCCACTAATATCTGCATACTCCACGTATTAATTCCATTTCTGTGTAGTTCAGTTATGACTGAACTACATAACTACAGTTATGACTAGTTGCATTAAGGTAATCAAAAATTGCTGTTTACATGGTAGACTCTTAATCAGAGTATTGTTTTAATCATATTAAAATCGTAATAAAGTATTGTTGCCCATGTAAACATACTCAATGCTTGACACCGTCAGGGCTCTTTGAACTTGCCTTTGCAAAGCAGCATTTTCTGTATATACGTACATCAAAAGAAAGTATGAAATCGCTGTTTGGAGCTTATGTAGGCCTACAGTTCAAAATACATGTTTAACTGCATAAACAGTTAATAAACACAAGTACATCTTATTGAACATCATTTATTTTCATCACCAATTATCATAGTAGAACAGTTTCCCTGGTCTAATGCGCCACCTGGCTTGAGAAACCCGTTCTCAAAGACTTATTATTTGGGTAACACGCATATTCTGAATGCCTTCGGCAAAATTCAAATGAGCCATTTTAATCTAGATTAATCTAGATTAATTTTGAAATTAATCTAGATTAATCTAGATTAAAAAAATTAATCTATGCCCACCTATAATATATATATATATATATATGTGTGTATGGGTGTGTGTGTCTGTGTGTGTGTGTATATATATATATATATATATATATATATATATATATATATTATATATGTGGGAAGGTCCAAACTCCACTTTAGAGTCAGCGTCATTTAATACCTGCGTGTGTTGCACAAATTGGATGCCTACATGGAGCTCAACATAGTGCTGGTTGGCTTGAAAGCAGTGCACCCTCCCGAATTTAACACGCTAGTCTGAGGTGTGCGCGAGTCCATCCAGAGGATCTGTAATGAGCCGATCTCGTGACTTTGTTTTGTTGAGATTAACTTTGGAAAAACACGTTCACATGATTTTTGTTTCAGCACTACTTTTTAAAACTTTACTGCTTAAACGACCAAACCTCAACCTTAAAACGACTGACTTAAGCACGGAATGTTAACTCGTGAGAGAGAGAGAGAGAGAGCCGTTCTCCACGTTGATTGGCTGAGAAGATATAACGTAAGAGGAGATAGAAACTACAGTCATTGGATAGAAAACGTGTCTAACTCCACCTTCTCACAGACAGCAGACACAAGATGCAGCTATCAATAAGTATCGAACAATGAAACTCATTTTAAATGCTATAAAACTCTGAAATTATCGTACATTTATCGGATTTTTTTCATTATTGATCGTAAAGAGGTCAAAATTATTGTACAAATACGATCATTATCGTACGTCTGGCAACACTGAGGGACATCAGAGGCTTATTGTACATCTTGTAAAAAAAGGGGCATGATAGGCAACCTTTAAGTATAATATCAGTATTATATTTAGTTTGTTAGATACACTAGGTCTAGTTTTTTTGCAGGAATATCATTGCGAAATGATGAAGTGAGGCTTCGGGTTTTCCTTTCAACAGATTTGCAGATTTAGAAAAGCGCACATCGATGTCTTTTCAGCAAACATTACAAAACACACAGACAAAAATTGCTGGATGATGAAATCCTGCAAACACCGCATGAATGGCTCTGTGTTTTGTTCCGTCCGCGTATCGTCGTGCTCTTTTATCGCAGGTTTGATAAATGGCCCTCAAAGCACCTTCTTGAATGATGGCCTTCCCATAAAGCTGCTTGAAGCGTGCAGCCTGCGTATAAATGTTTAGCACACGTCCCGGTTTTTGTTTACTCAAAGTCAAACGGGCCTTGAAAACATGATTGTCAGAGGACTGCCCAGTAATGAAGTGTTATGGGCTTATGGTTGAATTTGTTTTTTCCTCATTTCAGAGTTATGACCAACTTGGGAACAGAGGGGGGATTGTTGGAATATCCTCTCACAGAAAAGAAAGTGGGATATTATGAACGCTCTCTTCGCTTATCTGAAGAGATCAGCCTTCAGTGTGTTTCAGTTGAACCGAACAAAAACTTGACAGTCCATTTAGTATTTCATTATGAAGTTTCATTCATTATTTACTTTGGAAGAATTAGTGTGCTAGTTGAAAATATACTTTTAGTGCACTTCAGATTTCAAGTGTAAAAAAACTACTTACAGAAAATGTAATATTAATATAGTGGGTTATAGTGGGTCACGAAACACCAAAATAGATTTTTTTGAGATGTTCACAGTCATATATACTGTATGTCCCACATTGCTAAAAAACAATATTAGGACCAGTGGCGGTTCTAGACCAGAGTAACTGGGGGGGCCGGGCAGGGGCCACTTGTGCTTTTAGGGGGCACACTTTAACATACATCACAAAATACTTAAACAATTATTCGAAGTCATTGTTTACATGCATCACTCTGCAGTCTTCATAAACAAGCTAATTAAATAACTCAAGATAATCTTGTTCATTTATTTGACAAGTAACTTTGTATTGTAGCAGGATAACACATTTCTAACATTAAAGTATATCAAGGCACATTTTTGCATGTGTAAACTTTAACAGATGCAGTTGGTCAACTTTTTTGCCCTCCCGTTAACTTTAATATAATGTTTTCAAGTGATCTTTAACAAACCAAGGAGATTTTCACAATATTCCTTATAAAACAAACAAAACAATATTCTGGAGTCATAATAAGTCTAATTTCTTTAGTTTATTTCTTGAAAAAAAGCAGTTTAAAAAAAAAAAAAAAAACTATTTTAAGGTCAGTATTATTAGCCTCCTTAAGAAATATTTACTGTATATTTTTTGATTGTCTACACAACAAACCAGTTATACAGTAACTTGACTAATTATTCTAACTTTTCTAGTTAACAAGTCTTTAAATGACACCTTAATCTGAATCAAAACCTACAGAATACTTAAAGGGACTTTGCCTGAATACAACTTGCAAAATAACTAAAATATTCTGCATTGACTGTCACCATAAAAAAGTAGTTATTAGAAATTAAACTATTAAGTTCAAAAACGTGTTGTAAATAATGATGTGTTTGAAGACTCGTGCTTGATGTCAAGACTGAAAACAAAAATGAACGAAGGCAAAACTAAACGAAGTGAATATTATACCTTTACATGAGCGTGACTGAAAACTGAGAAAAATCTAAATACTGAGAAAATTTGCTTTAAAATTGACCAAAGTAAGTTATTAGCAATGCATATTGCTGATTAAAATTTGAGTTTTGATATATTTACAGTGGGAAATTCGCAAAATGTCTTCATGGAACATGATTTGATGTAATATTCTAATAATTTTTGGCATTTTAAAAGAGAAATCTGACCCATACAAGGAATTTCCAGAAACATACTGGTGCAAAAAAAGACAAAAAAGGTTTTGTAGTCCAGACAGAGTCACAAATGTGTAATAACAATATATTTTAAAACTGTAAAGTATGTTAGTTTAGAATATTTCCAATTTAACAAGGTCTAAAAAGCACGCAGAAAATCAACTAATAGCAAAAAAAAAAAAAAAAAGAAAAAACGTAAAAAAAAAAAAAAAACAGCAGTTTGCACTTCTGTGGAGGTATGTATATCTGTATGTATACTGTTTATGTAGGTTGCTTTAAATTCAAATGAGATTATGCTCCTTTCAAAAGAGGGCAGGGCTACAAATATGTCTGCTTAATGGCAGATTCAAAAACAAGACTAATGCTGCGTCCCAATTCGCATACTTATACTACGACGTAAAAGTATGTACTTTTTTTGTGGAGGAAAAATAAATACTTTTGAGTGTGTAACAGAAAAGTATGCAAGCTTTGGGACATACTACTTCCTCGTTTCACAGATCGTTGTGTTGCTTAGTTAGAGCCCTGTCAATCATCCACATTTCTGTCGTATTTAATTTCCTACCTTATTGGAGAAGCAGCAGCAGGATAATCTCCCATTCACGAGTCTTTCATGCAGAGAAATCTCCTCAGGTCTTTGGATAATTCTGCATTCAGACGGTAATGTCCAAACACGTCTTTATATAAGTTCAGTATTGTTGTTGCAGATGAAATATAACACTTCATTATAAATATAACACTATTTAAATATTCTCCAGTGGGCTAGATATTAATTAACAGTCATACAAACATCTTTACCGAAGCCTCTCTGCTTGACGGTTGGTCTTGCGCGTCCATCATGTCTGTAGTTTGTTTACACTTTTCACCCGCGTTTTGTAGTTCTAATCGAATTCACGTCCAACGCCCAATGTACTGTGGGCAATATCAGCGGTTAGAGTATGGACGCTTCTACACTTAAAATTTTGACCGGAAATAGTAAACAATCCGGGAGTTTTTGGCATACTCTTTTCAACATACTACGATTTGGGACATACTAATTCTATTTTCACATACTATTTAGGACGGATAGTATGCGGATTGGGACGCAGCATAACTCTCTGCTAAGGAGGAAAAGCCCACTAGTGGGCTGGGCTTTTCCCCTCTGATGACACGTACAACTGGAGAATGTCAATCAAAGTGTTTTTGCAGACTGATTTTATCAAGTGTGATTTTATAAAAATAAAATTAAAAAATGTTACCATTAGAAGCTGGATATATACAGTACACAAAATGTTTCCACTGCTGTGTTTAAACCCATTATAAATGTGAATTTTGCATAATAGGCCACCTTTAAGTTTTATTTTTGATTGTGCTCTCTTTAAAAGCAATGCTTTTTAGTAAGACTAAACCTTCAAGCTAATGTTTAGCACGGCAGGCAGGCATCGCAAATAATAGGTGGAAGAAGGAAATGTTCAAGTGTTTCCGGGTGTTTGTTGGCTGTTGTGCTTGTGGAGTGGAAGCTGAAGGTGGACCAGGCCTAGATTCAATCCACCTGAATGTGAAACAATCGATCAAGCTCCTTGACGTCCACTTTAAAACCCAGTAAAACTGCCCATGCCCATGGCCCAGGCCCATGCCTTTTTTAAAGGAACATGAATGGCTCCTTGGGCAGTTTTTTTATAATCATGTTGGCATGAAAATGAATTAGTTCAACACCTGAAAACTCTTTTTTTTTGCAGAGGGGAAAAGATTGTCAGCATATCATCGTTTTTTAACAAGAATTAATTTCTGAGAAGAGACCAAGCATTGGTTGTTTTGCTTTTAGGGCATTTTTAGAATACTTTTGAGTGTCTATTAAATATTTAATGGCACTAACCAGGCCAAACAAATTGGTTGTTTCTCAATTTCATCGGCTCTTTAAAATGTCGTTTGATTTTTGGTGAACTTATTCATTCTGTCTTTTGGAAGTTGGGTTAGATGCCTCAGATTCGAGCCGCTGATTTTCATCAGTTATTGCCATTTATTGTGTAATGCGCATCAGACAGCTTGCAAACAAAGTGTTAGTGATTCATGAGCAATTCTGTATCTTTTAAAGATTTGAAGCCACCAACCTAATAATATTCACCCAAATTCCTTCTAGAGTGGTGCAATCTTACCATTTAAAAAGTTGTTTTGGGTCTGTCAGATTGAACAGTTATTTTTTTAGTTACCCACCCCCTGCCCACTATTTTGTGTCCTACTTCTACCAAACTGACAATCTTTGGCCAGACCAATTGGACAATTATTTGTCTGTGTTTGTGTTTCCCAAGTGAAGTGGTGCATTTATTTTGTTTTTAAAAGTTGTGTTAGGTCCCATTAAGTCAACTCTTGACATTTGTTTTCTGGAAATATGCATATAACAGGCAGCAAACAGATTGTAGGTGATCCAGGGACCATTTTGTAATACTGTTAGGTATCTTTAGGTAATTTACCACTGTGTAGTATGGTGTGGTTTGGTACAATTCACTTATGGGGGATTTTCCATTGCGTTTCATACCTAGTACCTGGTTCCAAGTGGACCATACCATTACCAAAGCATGATGTATAAACACTGCTGATAACCGATTGGTCAAAGAGAATCATCACTACTAGCATTATATGATTTGTGACAGCAAACACATTCTATATATTCTTCAACAGCCAGTGCTCAAGAACACCATTCCCTCAGTAGCATTGCCTGTATGTTGTGGGGATTGTGGGATAGTTTGTGTCGTGCATTTGTTTGTTGCATTTATGATAATGTCATGGCAGTAGAGGTGGTGCAACTACAGTGAGAATCCCACTCACTTTAAGCAGTACTAAACAGCAGTGTAAATGCAAACCGGGTTGACCAAAACTGAACCAATTCATGTCTAGCTGTGCCTAAACCAGGGATGGGCAATTTGGTCCTGGAGAGCCGGTGTTCTGCAGAGTTTAGCTCCAACCCTAATCAATCACGCCTGCCTATAGCTTTCTAGTAATCACTAGAAAGACACTGATTAGCATGTTCAGGTGTGTTTGGTTAATGTTAGGGCAAAACTCTCTAGAACAAAGATTTCCCATTCCTTGCCTAACCGTATTGTCGTAGTGGAAAATCGGCTTTTGAAAGATTTGATGGCACTAAGCTTATACCAAAACCAATAGAACGAATCTCAACAGCACTCATCAAGCTGATGAATTCTTTATCTTTGTTTTGGACTGGTGCATTGTGTCTTGAAAGTTGTGTTAACCCTGTCAAACTAGAACTGCTGCATTTCATTCTTAGCCTTGCTCTTGATATGTATCGTATGACTACCAAAGAGATTGTTAGCAGATTGTAGGCAATGGGGTATATGCCGGGAGTCTTTTCATTTTGAGTAAGTCAGCTCAGGCACGTCCTGTGAGTTGTTATGCCTTGTAAACTTCCTACATTTAAGAGCTGGTTTGTTTGTGATCTTCACTGCCTGATTGAGATACAACATAAAGTGGGTCACAGAAGACAAGAGCCACTAGGAGTGTCAAAATTATTTCTTCTGTGCACTGCAATGCAGACGCGGACAATTCGGTATTGGTTTAGTAATAGATCATAACCGGTTATTATGTATTGACGTCATTTATCTCATATGCGCTATGTTGCCGTAGCTTACCATGGCCAGGGAGGCGAGTGTGAGTATTTACAACACTCCAACTACTTAAAAACGCAGAAACTCTGCACAATTTCACTGCGTGTGTGTTTGCTGGACAGTCTTTCACTGACACTTACAGTAGAAACTCTTTCACTGTGATTTAAGAGAATGAAAGTAAACTCCATTTCTCTCTCTCTCACTGTGGCCCATTTGACCGACTAGCGTGACTTTTCCTCTCCTCTCGGCTGTTACAGCAATACTTCTGAATGCAGACACGAGCGCGTGAGTTTTCTCCACTGCGTATATCATGGATCAGCTGTGATCGACGCTGCAGTGTTGCCAGATGTAGCTGACTAATTCCAAAAACTAGCCCAAAAACTATCCAAAACTGGCCAATCTGGCAACACTGCGCCGCTGCCGTTTATCAGTGTCACTCAACAATGAACAGCGCCTGTAAAATATAAAATTGTGTATGGAAAGCATCGTCAATGCACCGAGATATCGAATTGAACCGAATCGATGGCATGATAAACGTAACCGAACCGTGAGACCAGTGTAGGTTCACACCTCTAAGAGCCACTGCATTAAATTCCATTGTTTCACGCCATGTCTTTGAAAATACTGCAATAAGATAAATTTCCATATTTTAATGGAGTTTCTGCACTCACCTGCTGGTCCTGACAGCGATTGCATTTAAACGGCCTTTTATCTCGTTTTACGCCTGAAGAACTCAATGAATGTTTGGGTCTATTAACTTTTATTTGTGAGTATATTTTGATTAAATTACAATATTGATGCTGAAGTTACCTTTCATTGGAATCCAACATAGGCTCATTCTGAAAACGCAGTCCTATATACAGTACATTTCTGGAGAGCGCAAATTATGTAGCCAGAAGTACGAATGGCTGCATTTCGTCTTTAAAATTAACACTACAGGGCGGTATGATGCAGCTCCTTTTCTCACTTACCAGCTGACTGCTTACCTCCGTATAGACGGATTTTCCGCTGTTACCAGTTTCCGGATTGTTACAAGTCTGGTGAAGAATGGTTCCAGAAAGCAGGTAAGACACAAGCTAAAAAAATAAAATAAACAAGTAAATAACAGGGTGAGAATGTGGTAAAACCTGAAAACCAGGCTCCAACAAGGGCTTTTCTTTTTCTGGATTGCTTTTGAAAACTGGGGTGCGTTTCCCAAACAACGACGTAACTCGCGGCTGAACTATCATAGTGCGATGCATCGTTTGGGGAAAGAACGATGTAGTGACGAGTGTTTCCCAAAACCCCTAGTTTCTCTGTCGCAGATCCATCGCTTGAACCACGTTAGTTATAATGTAAAACACCCATAAGGATGCTCTAAACGAGGTGGAGTAACTTCTTTAGAGAACAACCCCATCATTTCTTTGTGCAAATTATATTGTTTTACACAAACACGCATTTAAAATAAAATCCAATATTAGTTTTGGTAAAAACATCCTCTCGCTTTCCATATTAAATAAAATAAATGTAAATGGCACATATAGGGCCAATGTTTGCTTTACTAATATTATTGAGAAGTTGAACATTACATATTCTATTCTAAAACATAAAATCACTTACAAAAGCTAACACTATTCTAATATCAGATATAAATCATATAAATAAAAAAAAAAAATAATGAGGCGATTTATTATAAATATATTTACTTTAATAATAATATTAATGATGGTGATGATGATGATGATTATTATTATTTAGGATATTGTTTATTTATTTTTTAAAAATTACAATTTGACACATGCAAACCACAGCAGAAAGTTCTAACCAACAGCCCCATGTCATATACAGTAGAGAAACTTAATAAATAACCCACTATAAAATAAAAGAATTAACGTATGCTATGTTTTTTATTTTCACAAGCTTTGGAGACGTAACATAATTTCCGCTTTTAAATATACCTATACTTTTCGCCATGAGGCTGTGTTCAAAATGATATCAATGTTTTCAAAGTGCACCGCGAAGGGAGCACAATTGTAAACATGAAGCTCGCTAAAACTGAACTGTAAAAATACTTTGAAAACAAATTACACCTAAGAGAGATTAACTTAATGCTTTTTTATTATTAATAATTCCAACTTTGAATGTTAGAATGTTCTAAATGAATAGGGCATAGGGGGGATAAGTGGGAATAGAACACAGCCAGGAACTATGCTTTTAACTACAGCTCCAGAGGTGTCGTTTCAAGGGCTCAAGTTTGCGACGCAGTTTGCGAATGTTCGTTGGAGCGATGGATTTGGGAAACAGCAAATCAAAGAACTATGTTTGTAACGACGGAACTTGCGACCTTAGTTGGCTAACGATGGTTTTGGGAAACGCACCCCTGGTTGGGTTTAGAGAAGGAGGTGGGCGGGTCAATCGGTGCTTTTTAAAACACTACGGGTTTGGTTTAGGGAAGGGGGAGGGTGGGGGTTTCGATCAGTTAGTCAGTGAATCAGTCAACAGCGGCCTCTGTTGGATTTACACAAGAAAAGCAGGCACGAATGGCGAATTCTCGTGAGAGAAATTTGAGATCTGAAAAAGTGTACACAGCAGCCTCTGGTGGATTCACGAAAACAAAAACTGCAAAAAAAAAATGTAGCTCCTGGGACGTGTTTTGCTCTCTCCAGAAATGTGTATATAGGGGTACGTAAGCAGAATGAGCCTGGTTCGAGTTTATTGTTGGGTGAGAAACCCTTGCCTTGCATATAGCCGATTCTGTAAAAACCCTTAGAAAGTCTTTCTAAAGATTTTATGCCACCAACCTAGCCATCTTCAGCCGAACCAATTCTCAACAGCATGCATCTTCTTCCTCATAAAAACAACATGTGTGCATTGTATGCAATATGCATTTGACAGCGTACAAACAATGTGGGTGATTTAAAGTCCGAGCATGTTAAAGATTATTATCTTGTTGATCATTTTATGTGCCAAATATGCATTATACACATCAAATGTGACCTATAAAACAAAAAAACATACAAGCATGATTGAGGCATAAATAGAATAGAACTTTAGGAAACTCAAGAAGGATTGTTCATGCTGTTTAAATCAAAAGCATTCCCTCCTCATCGGCTCTGGCTCTCCTAGCGGTTTCTTTGTGAGGTGTGCCTTGTGTATACCTCATGTTTTATTCACAGTCTGAGACATGACTGGGGCTTTGAAGAGTGCTGAAATCATTCGGCACATACATCCCTGCTTCCATTTGCACAACATAATGGCTGCAGGCAGAAATCGCCCACTCAGCGTCTACAATCAGCCTCTTTTACCCAAATTCTTGAGAGTTTTATACTCTTATAGGAATTGTTAAGAAATAGAAGTTTCATACGAGCAGGAAACATGCCCTGAGAAGCGTATGTGAATCACAGCGGAGCCTGAGGCTTAAAGTATCAGTCATCCTGTGGAATGTTATAGCTATACCATGCTAGTAGAACAGCGTTTTACAAAATAACCAAGGCACTTCAACAGAAACTCTTTACTCTGTGGAAAACAAACAGATCAAAATTAGAGTACAGCAATGACTGTAACATGAAGAAAGATTACAACAGCAGTCATAAGGAAGAGTGCAGCCCCTTGCTTTGAATGACTTTGAATGAACCATAAGATATGACCAGTCTCTCATGGGACATAACTAAAATATATTCTTTCATAGGGCATCACTAGTCTCTCAAAGCACAGTAGTAGTCTCACACAGACACCACTAGTCTATCACAGGACATCACTAGTCTGTAATGGGACATCAATGCTGTTTTTCAATATACAGTACATTCTTAAGCGATCTTGGCTCCTTGTATTCTCGTGTAACGTCATCATCAACCACTAAAGTCCAACTTCCAAACCCAAGACTGCAAGAGCAGAGGACACATGAAAGAACCCGGATGTGTTCTTGATAGAGGATCGATTGAATGCAGACTGGAGCGCAGTACTTGCGCTAGAAGTCCCAGAAGTCATTGCGGCTAAATAAAGGAGGTACAAATAAACCATTTTATGAATCCTGTAATATTGAAATAATCTTAAAGTGTGTGAAGGTCATGTGACCATCAAGATGAACACAGCATCTCAATTCTCAAAGGACATGTTCTGGGTTCTCGCGGTCTCCCGAGTTCGTTCTTTCAAGGTAACTTAACAAGACTGGTCTCTATGAGATCATGAGATCTCTGCATTCTTGGAATTGAGAAACAGCCTACAAGTCTCACACAGACATCACTAGTCCCCCACAGACATGGTTAGTCTCTACAGGACATCACTAGTCTCTACAGAACATCACTAGTCTCTACAGGGCATCACTAGTCCATCACAGGACATTACTAGTCTCTCACAGACATCACTAGTCTCCTGCTGACATCACTAGTCTTTCAAAGGACATCACTAGTCTCTACAGAACATCACTAGTCTCTACAGGGCGTCTCTCACAGGACATTACTAGTCTCTCACAGACATCACTAATCTCCTGCTGACATCACTAGTCTCTCACAGGACATCACTAGTCTCTCACAGACATTGCTAGTCCATCACAGACATCTCTATTCTCCACTTTTAGATATGGACCCACATACTTCCCTTTCCTTTTTCCCTTGGGAGAATCTGCCGTTATAAAGTGCGTTCCACTTCATCAAGCGAATGAGGGAAGTATAGATAGGCACACCCTTGATCCCTTGCATTTGACAAAGAGAGGAGTCAGCTTCATATGTCCACTCCAGCACCTTATGTCCAAGAATGCAATGCAATTGTGATGTCACAACAGTGGAGTTCCCCAAGTGCTCAAGGGTTTAGGGCAGGGGTGTCCAAACTTGGTTCTGAAGGGCCAGTTTCCTGCAGAGTGTAACTCTAACTTGCTTCAACACACCTGCCAAGATGTTGCCTAGAAATATACCAAGATAGAGCTTGATTAGCTGGTTTAGGTGTGTCTAAATGGGGTTGAAGCTAAACTCTGCAGAACACCCACCATCCAGGACCCAGTTTGGAGACTCCTGGTGTAGGGCATTCCATTTAAACCCATTCAGATGTTTCTCCAGTAATGGACACTTATGTGACATAATCAATGACATACATCTGAGGGAACAAGATGGAAGTGAGTGAGTGAGTGAGTGAGTGAGTGAGTGAGTGAGTGAGTGAAGGGCATAAATAATTGAACTAGAATGCAGCCAGGGCATCACTAGTCTCTGACAGGACATTACTAGTCTGTCACAGGACATCACTAGTATCTCACAGGACATCACTAGTCTCCCACAGGACATCTCTAGTTTCCCACAGGACATCTCTAGTTTCCCACAGGACATCACTAGTGTCTCACAGGACATCTCTAGTCTCTCACAGGACATCACTAGTCTCTCAGAGGACATAACTAGTCTCTACAGGACATGACAAGCCTCTACAGGACATCAATAACTAGTCTCTCATAGACTTTACTAGTCTCTCACAGACATTACTAGTCTCTACAGGACATCACTAGTCTCTACAGGAGATCACTAGTCTCTACAGGACATTACTAGTCTCTACAGGACATTACTTGTCTCTGACAGGACATCACTAATCTCTACAGGACATCACTAGTCTCTCACAGGACATCACCAGTCTCCCACAGGACATCTCTAGTTTGCCACAGGACATCTCTAGTGTCTCACAGGACATCACTAGTGTCTCACAGGACATCTCTAGTCTCTCACAGGACATCACTAGTCTCTACAGGACATCACTAGTCTCTACAGGACATTACTAGTCTCTATAGGACATTACTTGTCTCTGACATGACATCACTAATCTCTACAGGACATCACTAGTCTCTCACAGGACATCACCAGTCTCCCACAGGACATCTCTAGTTTCCCACAGGACATCTCTAGTTTCCCACAGGACATCACTAGTGTCTCACAGGACATCTCTAGTCTCTCACAGGACATCACTAGTCTCTCAGAGGACATAACTAGTCTCTACAGGACATGACTAGCCTCTACAGGACATCAATAACTAGTCTCTCATAGACTTTACTAGTCTCTCACAGACATTACTAGTCTCTACAGGAGATCACTAGTCTCTACAGGACATTACTAGTCTCTACAGGACATTACTTGTCTCTGACAGGACATTACTAGTCTCTACAGGAGATCACTAGTCTCTACAGGACATTACTAGTCTCTACAGGACATTACTTGTCTCTGACAGGACATTACTAGTCTCTACAGGACATTACTTGTCTCTGACATGACATCACTAATCTCTACAGGACATCACTAGTCTCTCACAGGACATCACCAGTCTCCCACAGGACATCTCTAGTTTCCCACAGGACATCTCTAGTTTCCCACAGGACATCACTAGTGTCTCACAGGACATCTCTAGTGTCTCACAGGACATCTCTAGTCTCTCACAGGACATCACTAGTCTCTCAGAGGACATAACTACTCTCTACAGGACATCACTAGTCTCTACAGGACATCAATAACTAGTCTCTCATAGACTTTACTAGTCTCTCACAGACATTACTAGTCTCTACAGGACATCACTAGTCTCTACAGGAGATCACTAGTCTCTACAGGACATTACTAGTCTCTACAGGACATTACTTGTCTCTGACAGGACATCACTAATCTCTACAGGACATCTCTAGTTTCCCACAGGACATCACCAGTCTCCCACAGGACATCTCTAGTTTCCCACAGGACATCTCTAGTGTCTCACAGGACATCACTAGTGTCTCACAGAACATCTCTAGTCTCTCACAGGACATCTCTAGTCTCTCACAGGACATCACTAGTCTCTACAGGACATCACTAGTCTCTACAGGACATTACTAGTCTCTACAGGACATTACTTGTCTCTGACATGACATCACTAATCTCTACAGGACATCACTAGTCCCTCACAGGACATCACCAGTCTCCCACAGGACATCTCTAGTTTCCCACAGGACATCACTAGTGTCTCACAGGACATCTCTAGTGTCTCACAGGACATCTCTAGTCTCTCACAGGACATCACTAGTCTCTCAGAGGACATAACTAGTCTCTACAGGACATGACGAGCCTCTACAGGACATCTAGACATCACTAGTCTCTACAGGACATTACTTGTCTCTGACAGGACATAACTAATCTCTACAGGACATCACAAGTCTCTCACAGGACATCACTAGTCTCCCACAGGACATCACTAGTCTCCCACAGGACATCTCTAGTTTCCCACAGGACATCACTATTGTTTCACAGGACATCACTAGTCTCTCACAGGACATCACTATTGTTTCACAGGACATCACAAGTCTCTCACAGGACATTACTAGTCTCTGACAGGACATCACTGGTCTTTACAAGACATCGTTAGTCCCTGTCAGGACATCACTAATCTCTACAGGACATCACTAGTCTCTGACAGGACATCACTAGTCTTTACAGGACATCACTGGTCTCTGATAGGACATCGCTAGTTTCTGACAGAACATCGCTAGTCTCACATAGGACATCACTAGTCTCTCACAGGACATCACTAGTCTCTCACAGGACATCACTAGTCTCTCACAGGACATCACTAGTCTCTCACAGACATCACTAGTCTCTACAGGACATGACTAGCCTCTACAGGACATCAATAACTAGTCTCTCACAGACATTACTAGTCTCTACAGGACATCAATAGTATCTACAGGACATTACTAGTCTCTGACAGGACATCTCTAGTCTTTATAAGACATCATTAGTCTCTGTCAGGACATCACAGATCTCTACAGGACATTACTAGTCTCTGACAGGACATCACTAGTCTTTACAAGACATCATTAGTCTCTGTCAGGACATCACTGATCTCTACAAGACATCACTAGTCTCTACAGGTCATCGCTATCCTCTATAGGACATCACTAATCTCTACAGGACATCACTAGTCTCTCCCAAGACATCACTAGTCTCTGACAGGACATCACTAGTCTCTCCCAAGACATCACTAGTCTCTGACAGGACATCACTAGCCTCTCACAGGCTTTCTTTGTATGATTAATATGGATCTAAATGACCAAAAATGTCCAAATATTTGTGGGGCCACAGTGAATATTCCTATAGAAATGCTGAGTGGGAAAGTGTTGTGTGGACGTTTCCTCTGCACTAGGCAGTGGTTGTGAATTGTGAGACACATTTGCTGCTGTTTAGTGTGTTTTCCCCAGCACAGAGAAGGCACTCAGAGCTCTCTGACGTCTGTCAGGTTTTTCCTGCCCGACTAAACAGCACACAGCAGAAACTGGAGGTGAAGCGTTAGAGGGGGAGGTCCACCAGATCTTTCCACACGTCTTGTGCTCTGTTGAACTCACCTGAAATTCAACCCTTGTGGGAAACTGCATCCCCAGGTGTGTGTTCAAGGGCCGGGATGGATGATAAAAATCTGTGACTCTCATGCAGAAACAACAAACCAAAAAAAAAAAAAACGACACAATTTATGTCTTTGTGAACATTCGGTTCCACATGCTGTACGTGGGAGTTGCGTAAATGACTGATATGACTCAAGTATCCACACTGCCCATGATATCAGTTACCCTTTCACTTTCCATCATTGCATAATAGCACTGTAAACAACATTAGATTAAACACATTATCGCGCTGTAGACCATTAGCATATGCCATTAACGACAAACAGTAAAATGGCGGGTTCTTCCTGAGAAGGTTGGAGTAATGCTTTAGACTTTTTGACATTTTAAATCGTTTTCAGTAGTGCTGTCAAACAATTAATTGTGATTAACATCTAAAATAAAAGTTTGTATTTACATAATGTGTGTATGTGTACCTAATGAAGTGGCCAGTGAGCATGTATGTGTGTGTGTGTGTGTGTGTGTGTGTGTGTGTGTGTGTGTGTATATATATATATATATATATATATATATATATATATATATATATATATATATATATATATATATATATATATATACACTGTACATACATACATACTTATACATACACACTCACTGGCCACTTTATTAGGTACACCTGTCCAACTCAATGCATTTAGGCATGTAGACATGGTCAATATGATCTGCTGCTGTTCAAACCGAGCATCAGAATGGGGAAGAAAGGTGACTTAAGTGACTTTGAACATGGCATGGTTGTTGGTGCCAGACAGGCTGGTCTGAGTATTTCAGAAACTGCTGATCTACTGGGATTTTGAAAAATATCTACAAACAAATCATGTGCTGTCATCATGGCAAAGATAAAGGAAATCAGTTATTAGAAATGAGTTAAAATTATTAAAATTAAAAAAAATATCTGTTAATTATCAGTCTCCGTATTTTATGATTGCGAGGTATTTTCTGTTTATTTACAGTTGTGAATTGTATCATGGGAGTTTTATCTCTGCTCTGTCCACTTTTCATGTTGACAATTCAACTCTGTGGTTTTAACAGAGTGACTTTTATTGACAATTTAGTAGTTTGAGACCTGATAAAAAAAAAAAAAAAACATATACCCCCGGTTTCACAAACAAGGTTTAAGGCTAGTCTTGGATTAAATTGCATGTTTGAGCTGTCTCAACTCAAAATAACTTGCAGTGAGATGTCTTAAAATATGGCAGTGTCATTTTTTGTTTACAGGTGCACACCAGTAATGTTTTTTTCTAAGGCTGTTTTTATAAATGTGGCTTAAATAGCCTAATTTAACTAAGGTCTAGTCGTGGCTTCAGCTAAACCCTGTTTGTGAAACTGGGCCATAGAGAACTAAGTCTGTAAAATAACAGAAAATGTGCTGGCAGCTTATTACCAGGTTTTGTACCATAATTTACAACAGCAACCCAGACAATATATGACTTCGAACTATTAAAAATGTCAATGTAAGTCAATTTTTTAAACATTTCAACATCTAAAGCTTTTGGAAGACAGATCAAGGTCCAGATTAATGCAATTCGAAAGCATTCCCTGCTGAAAAAACAGCTTAAACCAGCCTAAGCTGGTTGGATGGTTTTAGCTGGTTTTCAGCCTGGTCTTAGCTGGTCAGGCTGGAAAATGACCAGCTAAAACCAGCTTGACCAGCCTGGTTTAAGCTGGACATAGTTGGTTCTGGCTGGGCTCCCAGCCTGGCTAGGCTGGTTTTAGCTGGTCATCTCCCAGCCTGAGCAGCCAAGACCAGGCTTGAAATGGCTGGAAACCAGCTTGAAAGTGGCCAAAAGTCCTCTAAAACCAGCCTGGTTGACAAGCTAAAACCAGCCAACCAGTCTAGGCTGGTTTAAGCTGTTTTTTTCAGCAGGGTTAATAAGTAAAAAATACATGAATAACAAAATACAGAACATTTGTCAATTTACAGATATTTTTTTACAGTGTAGTCTAAATAATACACTGGCTATATACAGTTGAAGTCAGAATTATTAGCCCCCGTTTATTTTTCCCTCATTTTCTGTTTAACAGAGAGATTTTTTTTCAGCACATTTCTAAACATAATAGTTTTAATAACTCATTTCTAATCACTGATTTATTTTATCTTTGTCATGATGACAGTAAATAATATTTTACTAGATATTTTCAAGACACTTCTATACAGCTTAAAGTAACATTTAAAGGCTTAACTAGGTTAATTAGATTAACTAGGCAGGTTAGGGTAATTAGGCAAGTTATTGTATAATGATAGTTTGTTCTGTAGACAATCAAATAAATATATAGCTTAAAGGGGCTAATAATTTTGACCTTAAAATGTTTTTAAAAAAATTAAAAACTGCTTTTATTCTAGCCGAAATAACACAAACAAGACTTTCTCCAGAAGAAAAAAATATTATCAGACATACTGTGAACATTTCCTAGCTCTGTTAAACAGCATTTGGGAAATATTTAAAAAGAAAAAAAATCAAAGGGGGGCTAATAATTCTGACCTCAACTGTATCATTCCAATTTAAGGAACATGAATGAAAAAAATGCTGACTTCATCCAAAATGTACAAATAATTACTGACAATTAGTGAGGTGTCTTGGGAACGGGAGCGTGGTTTGATGTGTAAAACTTCAAAACACACACTCCACTTTCCCCAGGGGTCTCCGTCCAGCCCAGGAAATGAGAAAGTGGGCTCCTGATGTCAGCGTTGAAGGCCTGGGTGGAATGCCGGGTCACATCAGGGGCTCTCTGGCTAGATCAGAGATCAGGCCTGTTTACATTTCAACTCAGGATATTTCTATCAGCCTGGCCAAACGGCTCCACGTTCCCAGGCTCCTCGCTCACAGCCCTGAAAAGGAGCACAAGCCCTCTCTATTTCTCCTTTCCCTTCCTCCTTCTCTTTCTCTCTCTCTCTCCAGGGTTAAAGTCAAGGCACAAATTCAGCAGAGTGGCTGGCAAAAAAACCTAATTTCATATATTCTTTAATTTGTAGCTATAAATGTAGCTGACTTACTAAATTTCTATTAATTCGATTTGATGGCGATCATTGACTTCCATTGGTTTGTTTTTTTATTTCATTCTTTTATTTGTTGCTATATTTGACTTATTAAATGACTTCCACTGCCATGTGATGGCGACCATTGACTTCCCTAGTAGGGTTGGGCGATGTTGACCAATTTGGCATCGTATGATGTCTAATGTGAACATCGGCGATGGATGATGGTATCGTCCTCGTAGGCGGGGTGGGGGTGGTTGTTGTTAAATATCAATTAATTCATAACGAATTTAATAATTGTAGCCTATCGTTTTCACTGTCTGACCACATGGCATTTGATTTACCCATAACCAAACCATAAATAAATAAATACAGTTATACACAAATTACCACCTGTCAATCACTTTTTTTCCGCGGGACTCTGGCATGAATAAGCACAGTGATTTGTGTCATAATGGCTTTTTCCCACAGCTGGTGGCGGAGACCAGACGAGAGTTCGCTTGGAGTTCACTGTAATTTGTATTGTGATTAATGATAACTTCCTTATTTTATTACTATTATTATGAGGAAATAATAACAAGTAAAGATGCTAGGGCTCGACCGTTTCGGCGTATGCGCCCGATTTTTATGCGACCTAAAATATTTATTTGAAAGCATTTGCGCTAATGCATAAATTGTTGCTGTGCGATCTGTTTTCACTGCAAAATCCTCACCGCGTGCGCGGATTTAGGAGACATTTATGCAGGATGCATCTTTGCACCTAAAACACCAAACGCATCGCTCAGGAACAGATTAAAACAGTTGTTATGTGATTGTGAACTTGCTGAAGTAAAAAAAGCCTGGAGTGCTTGCCCCGCCTTTGTGCTCTTCTTATTGGCCCACTGTGCTAGAACTGAACGCGAATGGATTGGTTAATATCAGCTGTCAATCACTCAGTCAACGCCTTCTG
Organism: Danio kyathit; assembly: GCA_903798195.1. Lineage (NCBI taxonomy): Eukaryota > Metazoa > Chordata > Actinopteri > Cypriniformes > Danionidae > Danio > Danio kyathit. The sequence continues at coordinate 5,533,122 of LR812533.1, forward strand.
CCTTCACATGACAGGAGCTACAACCGCGAAAATGTGAAGCGCTAAAGAAGAGAGAATGAAAATAACACTGACAGATTTAGTTTAAGAAACCTTAACGTTACTAATAATGGCACATCTTATTAGTGATCATGTGCTGAATGTTAATCCACCATTTACACTTTTGTAAGAGTGGATAAAAGACTTCCAGTGGCTTCAAATTCGCTATGAAAATGACTAAAGACATTCACTGTAAAGTCTGTGGGACGGGGTTTGCAGGTAACAGCGTTTGCTGAGAGGTACTGTTTAATCTCACGATGTATAATCCTCACGATGTATTTAATCCTCACGATGCTGTCAGCCGTGCAAGCGGCAGCTATATGTAAAATTTAACACAGCTCATGAAAAGACCGTTATTGCTATTAAGATGACATGCAAATAATAAGTTATATATCAATATAAATGTGGGGCGGGGCGATGTATCGCGATGCCGGCTCAGCATCGTGAAGTTTATCGGCCATCGGCGGTGGACGATAGCATCGTCTATTGGCCCAACCCTATTCCCTAGCTTTGTTTTGTTTTATTAAAGCAGTGGTGTGCAAACTCAGTCCTGGAGGGCAAGTGTCCTGCATATTTTAGTTCCAACCTCAATTAAACATACCTGAACCAGCTCTTTCTAGGTATACTAGAAACTTCCAGGCAGGTGTGTTGAAGAAAGTTGGAGCTAAATTATGCAGGACACCGGCCCTCCGGCCCATCCAGTTTTGGACACCCCAGAAGAGGAATCTCAAACAGATATGTGAATGATCCCAGCAGACAGACAACATCATAAGACTTTAATATTAGGTTAGATTTAGGTCGCCAGCATCTAAGGACAATGTTATTTTGACGTCCAGTAACAACGTGAGGTGACGTTAATATTTGGTTGAATTTAGGTTGTGTTGGAAAATGACCAAAATCCAACGTCGAGCCAACATCTTAAACCAACGTCATATTGACGTCAGATACTGACATTTATTTGTCAGGTATCCCTGCTGAAAAATCCAGCTTAAACCAGCCTAAGGTGGTTGGCTGGTTTTAGCTGGTCGACCAGCCTGGTTTTAGAGGGGTTTTGGCCATTTCCAGGCTGGTTTCCAGCCATTTTCAGCCTGGTCTTAGCTGGTCAGGCTGGGAGTTGACCAGCTAGAACCAGCTTGGCCAGCCAAAACCAGCTATGTCCAGCTTAAACCAGGCTGGTCAAGCTGGTTTTAGCTGGTTCAGGCTGATCATTTTCCAGCCTGACCAGCTAAGACCAGGCTGGAAATGGCTGGAAACCAGCCTGGAAATGGCCAAAACCCCTCTAAAACCAGGCTGGTCGACCAGCTAAAACCAGCCAACCAGCTTAGGCTGGTTTAAGCTGTTTTTTTCAGCAGGGATGGCAACCAAAATCCAACATCTGATAGATGCAATATTGGTAGCGTCCACACAATGTCAAACTGTAACATCATTAGACATTAATATTTGGTTGTTTTTAGGTTGTGTAGGAAAGTAACCAAAATGCAACCTCTGTCTGATGTTGGACATTGATGTCGGCCTGACGTTAGGTTCAACCCGATTTCCAAACAAAATGTAGCATCCCATAATGTTGGGGTACAACGTCAATCTGATGTCATGTTGATGTCCTGTGCCTGCTGGGATGGTTCTCCATCATGGATATGTCATAAGTATGTGTTGAACAAACTATACATCATTCTAGGCCAGGGTGGGCAAACTTGATCCTGGAGGGCCGGTGTCCTGCATAGTTTAGCTCCAACACTAATCAAAAACACCTGAACATGCTAATCAGTGTCTTCATGATCACTAGAAATCTATAAGCAGGTGTGTTTGATTAGAGTTGGAGCTAAACTGTGCAGGACACCGGCCCTCCAGGACCGAGTTTGCCCACCCTTGTTCTAGGCCATTTGTCAGTTTCCTGAATACGAATCATAGGCGCGTTTACATTTGTTTCCTTATAAATCAACAAAGTAAATCAGGAATCATGTAGCTTGAGTGGTTAAGCATTGCATTATTAAGCCTGGTTTATACTTCTGCGTCAAGTGATCGGCGTAACCCACAGCGCAAGCCTCGCACGTAGCAGTGCATTTATACTTGTGCGCTCCGTTTCTGTTTCTCTGCAATAACACTTCCGAAACGCTAGCTGGCAGTAGGTGTTTATGTTTCTCTGTGTCGAGTTTCTTCGCTGGTGTTTTGTGTTTCCTGAACACTTCCTTAATGTACAAGTGACTCAAATTCGCTCATAAGGTAAAGACAAAACAACAGTCTCCATCCAGAGCTCCTTCACGGGACTCCATACTTGTAAACACTCGCTGCATCGGGCGCGCGGCTCTCACCTCCGCCCACACTCATCAGCGCTACCAAGCCGACCAATCACAAAGCTTGCGCTACGCGTTACATTTTTTGAGAGGTGCACGTCAACGACGCCGACGGCCACGGCGAGGGGCTATGCGTCCACGCGTAGGCTGCGCCGTAGCATACGCGTGCGCTTGACGCAGAAGTATAAATCGGCCTTTAGGGTTCAATCCCAGAAAACACACACATTGTTAAAATGTGTACTACTGTTTGTATACTTGCATAGATTGTAAATTGTGTCCCAAAACATCCAATATGTAAATGTAGCTTGTGAGAATTGGAAACAGAAAAAATGGGCAGACTTTATTTTGATGGTCCGTTTGTTGAATTTAAGTTAGATTGCATCTACATGCCAACTAATTCTCATTAGATTATAAGTAGACTGTTAGGTTAGGGTTAGTGTAAGTTGACATGCACTTGCAAAGTTTCTTATAGTCAGTTAAATGTCTGTTGAAGGAGCAGTATCAACAGATATTAAGCAGACAGTCTACTAACACTCAAATGGACCATCAAAAATAAAACTAATTATTTACTATTTTATCAAATAATATCTAGTAATAAGACTTTTTTTTAAATATTAACTCAATAAATTAAAGTATACTGTTTTAAAAAACACAATATAACAACATTTTTATTTGACAGCTAATAAGTAGACGCTTGAATTTTTTATTTATTTATTTTTTCCAGCGTTGCCATGACAGCACATTACTGCTATTGCAAGCAGCAGAAACAAATATATTAAAACTAATGTCTTGTCGGCATGTTGTTTGAGCGCACTATGGGCCCTATCATGCACCTGGCGCAATAAAGTGCAAGACGTGCTTCCACGACTTATTGCTACTTTAGTGTTTGGATATAACTCACTTTTTTGACCACACTTCGTTATTATTGTTTATTTATTCGTTTGCTGGAAATTAGAACTGAATTTAGAAAAAGTTTTGAAAGTTTTTTATCGTTGCGCTTACAAACTGAATTAATTGTGTAGGCTAATCGATGTCTGTGCGTACAATACGTTTTCTTATCCATGAAAGAGAGAAAGTGAAAGTAAAGGTTCCTCCGATTGGAGGAGGCTCATTCTCTCATTCTTGCGCTGCAGATGCTCTGTTTTACTGTTTTCTTTCCAGTGAAGCTCTTAGTTTTTCCACTTACAAAGTCCGCCATGGCGCAACGCAACTGACTCTTAGGGCTTACTCACACTATGCTATCCGAACCGTGCCCAGGCCCGTTTCCCGGATTGTTTGAGAAGTGTGAGTGTTCTGAATCGGGCTCAGGCATGGTACACTTGGCCGGCCCTGGCCCGGTTGGAAGAGGTGGGCCAGAGCGCGGTTCACTTGGGCTCAGGCGCGGTACGCTTACAGTGTGAGTGCAAGTGTGCTTGAGCCCGAAACTGAAAGCGAGACGTGACTTTTAAGGGACTGTTTGATATGGATTAATTAATCATTCGTGCTGTTCAATGAACGCAAACTGTCGTAGATTATTAAAGACGCAAACCCCTCACTGCACGTCAGCTGCGCCTTCAGCAAACTTCCTAATTCCTGCAGCACGAGGACTTTATGATTGTTTATGAGCGTCAAAAGTGGCTGATCTGTTCGGCTAAATATTAGACTGCGTGTCACCGCATATCAAACGACTTAATTGATATAACTAAAGAAATCTCCACTGTGCTGAGCGAGAGCGTTTACTGAGCAGCGCGTCATCGATGACGAAAGCGCGCCCAGGCCCGAATGTAATGTGAGTGCGGGCCGTCGGGGGAGACGGGAGGGGGGACAAGCGTGCTTTGCCCCGATTCAAGGCAACTGTACATAGTGTGAGTACGGCCTTAAAGGGAATGGGAGATGACCATGGCATGCATGAAAGCTAGTTGACGGTGTTTTGCTCTTGTGCTTTGGTCAGCACAGTAACAATCCATTGAAATGAATGGGTTTCATATCGCAGTGCTTTCCAGGTTCGGTGTGAATAGCATAGCCTTTTTGGGTGTTTGATGAAAAGCATAGCCTTTGTCGGCATTCGGTGTAAATAATGTAGCCTTTATTTCTGCTGATATTTTCAACCATATTTCTTTTTTAGCCAAAAGTGGCGTTTTTGGACAATTTTTACTGCCTAAAAAAATTCTGTGCATCCCTAGTGTAAATGTTTTGACATGACAATAATATAATTTATCACAATTATCATGATCAATCTAAAAAGCACCATAAATCATATTGTAAATTCTTTTGCAGTTGCATTATGTAACGTCAAGGTCATCATTGTTTGTCGTCTATACATGGTTGGTTTCTGTAGTACGCACTTTGTAGCCAAATTCATGTAGGATTTCAGATGATTGGTTTGTTTGTTTTACATCTAGTTATTTTTTGTGGGTATCTCTTTGTTGCTTCTATCTGAAGTCAGATTTTTGCTTGCCAGGACTGTGCAGAGGATTTTATTTGACTTTTTTAAGCAACTCCACATTGTGCCTGTGTATTCACATAAGTCTAAAATATGAAATGTGGCACTGACAGCATTTTCTCGGTCTCTTGAGAATGACACGCTGACTAAAGAATGCTCAATGCTGCGTTTTTTTGACACTGCTTTGGCACTCGTCTCTGCTGATATCCTCTTGATGCACTGTGGGAATAAATGGTAGAATTCGTTACAAGAAAACTGTGATCATACTGAATCGATCTGATTTTAAATATAGCAATGTTTAGAAGGAAGTGTTGTGATTCATGTAACTTTCTCTCTTTTATACAGTATATACAGCTCAGCTGTGATATGTGTGACAAGTTTGAGCTAGGTTACTATTACTAGTACTCGTTAGTGGGATTTGGGATTCACTCAAACTAGGAAAAAAACACACTAGTTACACACTATAATCCACACTTGGACTACAGAATGAACAAGCATCACCCTTTCCTTACTAACTAAATCGTCTATTTTTACTTGACCTACTCCCGAGTTATTGCTTAATTCCACTTATTGGCATGTCATTAATAATAGTGGTGCTGAATTATCTGCAAGGCTTTGATATGATTCACTGGCCATGTGTCAAGTCTCATATTTGAACTGAATTCAAGTAAAGATCAGATGACTGGATCGCTGTGAAAGTCATTGGAGTTGCACAAGCCATTTCCTGCCTCTGACAGGATGTTCAAACCACATTCATCAACGTCCATTTGACCAGCACCACAAGCCCGTCTTAGATTTTAAAATGAGGAATAATATTGGGAAAATATGTGAACGTGTGCAAGGAAACGAGAAACGAAACAATGGTGGTAAATCTCACAGAAAATAAAGTCTAGGTCACATTTCACCCTAAAGGAAAAAAAGATCATTAATGTCTATAGTTTTCCCCACAGTGTCCAACAAGAGAACATTATGACCATATTTTCATGGCGATTGAGATGTTTTCTTAAGTATTATTTAAGGCTATTTAATATTCTTGTTACTTTAATAATTACTTATTTCAATTACAGTATTGTCATTAATACATTAAAGCTGCTGTATGCATTGATTTTGATTTAAATAACCATAAAAGGAAATGTAACAAAAATGAGAAAATTGCATACAATTTTTAGTATTACAATGACGCACCTGTATTTCAATGGTAATCACACTATAAAGAATGAGTTAATCATGTTTTTAATTTTTTTTTAGTTACACAAAGTTTAACTTAATTTTTTAGTGAGTTTAATTGACGTAAGTTGAGTTGACTAGAAAAGTTCATTTGATTCAACTAAAACATTTAAAACGGCAAGGTTTTTTAGAGTGTATGTAAAAATCCATGTACAGTATAAAGCAGCTTTAATGCATTAAAGAAAAATTCTGTATTGAAACAAGTAATTTATGAAGTTAATAGTTAAGATAAAATAACTATTCATTCATTCATTCATTCATTCATTCATTCATGACATAATGCCTGTTCATTTATTCACTTATTTGTTTAATTAATTAATTCAATCAATTGTTCATTCATTTAGTTAGTTCATTAATTATTTTATTAATTCATATAATTATTCAACTATTCAAATTATACTTTGTTAATTAAATAATCCATTAACTTAATTATTAATTTAATTATTCATTTATTCAATTCATCATTTGTAAATTAAATATTTCATTCATCATTTATTAATTGATTCAATTATTAAATAGTTAATCAACTCATTAATTCATTCAATTATTCATTCAATTATTAATACATTAAATTAATAAGTTAATTAAATCATTTATTAATTATTTATTCATTGATTCAATTGTTAATTTGTTAATTAAATCATTAATTGAAATACTTATTCAATTATCAATTCATTCATTGTTATTAATTAGTTAATTAAATCATTGATTGATTGATTTTTTATTTAATTATTCATTCAGTCATTCAATTCATACTTTGTTAATTAATTAAATAATTCATTGATTATTTATTCATTGATTCAATTAATAATTGGTTAATTAAGTCATTCATTAAAATATTTATTCAATTATTAATTTAATTATTGATTCATTTATTCATTAAGTTAGTAGTTAGTTGATTAAATCAATGAATCATTGAATTATTAATTTAATTATTCACTGTCATTCAATTATTAATTAGTGAAATCATTTATTCATTCATTCATTAAATTCATAATTTCCTAATTAAATAATTCATTCATTATCATGAATAATATTCATATTATTAATTAGCTAATTAAATCTTTCATTGAAATATTTATTCAATTATTCAATAAACTATTCATAAATTCAGTTATTAATTAGCTAATTATATTAATAATTCATTAATTTTTTTTATTTATTTATTTACTCAGTCATTAAATTATTAATTAGTTAATTAACTCATTAATTAATTCAGTTATCAGTTCAAATATTTATTCATTCATTAAGTTATAATTAGTTAATTAAATATTTAATTCATTGAATTATTTATTCAATCATTCATTGAATTATTCATTCATTCAATTGATAACTAGCTAATTACATCATTCATTCATTGAATTATTAATTCAATTATACATACATACATTCATTCATTCATTTATTCATTCATTCAATTATTCATTGAATTTTTCAATAAATCATCCCTTCATTCAATTATGAATCATTTATGAATCAGTTATTAATCAATTATAAATCATTCGTTCATTGAAATATTTATTCAATTATGTATTCATTCCACTATTCATTCATTCATTCATTCAGTTAATTAGTTAATTACATAATTAATTCATTGTATTATTCAATTATTCATTCATTTATTAATTAGTTCATTAAATTAATAAATCATTCAATTAATGATTAGTTCATTAAATTATTCATTCAAATATTTATTCATTAATTTAAATAATAATTGACTGTTTCATTCATTCAAATATGATCTAGTTATTTGGATCAATCATTCAATCATTTAATTAATAATTAGTTAATTAAATCATTCATTCAATTATTCATAGACGTATTCGTTTATTCAGTTGTTCATTCATTCTCATTTATTTGTATCATTATATTCTCATTAATATAATTGTATATTTTTCTCACAAACAAAACAGATATGTAATGTAATGTAATGTGTATTTATATAGCGCATTTATTGTGTATGGCCATACACCCAAAGCGCTTCACAATCATGAGGGGAGTCTCTCCACACCACCACCAGTGTGCAGCATCCACTTGGATGATGCGACGGCAGCCACTGGACAACGGCGCCAGTGCGCTCTCCCCACACCAGCTATAGGGGGAGTGGAGAGACAATGATACAGCCAATTCGGTGGATGGGGATGATTGGGAGGCCATGATGGTTAAGGGCCAATGGAGGGAATTTGGCCGGGACACCGGGGTTACACCCCTACTCTTTACGATGAGTGCCCTGGGATTTTTAATGACCACAGAGAGTCAGGACCTCGGTTTAACGTCTCATCCGAAAGACGGCGCCCACTGACAGTATAGTGTCCCCTTCACTTTTACTGGGGCATTAGGACTCACACAGACTGCAGGTTGAGCGCCCCCTGCTGGCCTCACTAACACCACTTCCAACAGCAACCTAGTTTTCCCATTTGTTCCCCCTACCAGGTACTGACCAGGCTCAGCCCTGCTTAGCTTGAGCGAGTAACTGGGCTTGGGCTGCAGGGTGATATGGCTGTGGCTATATGACCATAGAATCTTTTCCCTGCGAAAATGTTCATTTAGTTTATATCATCTTTTCACATTATGTGTATTACATTGCAATTACTGTATCTCACCATTTATGATACTTGCATGACATTGAAATGATTCTTTTTGTGGGTGCCATATGAGTTTAATTACCAATGAAAATTATAATGTTGAATTCAGCAAATGTTAAGCAGTGAGAAAGTGAAGTAGAGAGTGGTCGGACTCAGTACCTGGATGATGGTGTGTTTGTGTTGTGAGGAGACAGCCTTGGCTCCTGGCGCCTGTTGCCCTCAGTCTCAGTCGCACACACACAGTCTCAGCGCTGTTTCACTGAGGTCAGCTGAGGAAAGATCCCGCCTGCTCACTCTTTCATTGCTTCATCCCCTCACCTTTTCAGACTGAACCTGAATCCTCCTGTCTGTAACGCCCCTTAATACACATACAACTGTTTGGTTCCTGGTTCCTTTAGAAAAGATTGTGAGGATTCTATATGTCAGTGATTTTATCAAATGATGTGTAAAATAGTACTGGTAAACGCTATATACCAGTGGTAGGCAAACTTTTTAGACTCGAGGGCCACATCAAGTTTTGCAAACCAAGTGAAGGGCCACATGTCAAATCCTTCAAAAAATAACTTTTATTTATAGTGGCAGAATGCATGGAACATGTAATATCGGACAGAAACGTGTCACATTAACACACATTTTTTTTTTATAGTTATTATTGAGTCATATTACAAGTCAAATTAATTTGCACTGCTATTTATATTTACCTATCAATCATCATAAAACAATAAAATAATCCCTTATAAAATATAATAGTAATGTAATAATTTTTACAGTGGAGAATAAAAAAGATATTGTCTGATAGAAAAAAATCTCATATTAACACATTAAAAATAATTTGAATGTTTGCTTGAAAAATGCAGACTTAGGTTGCAGTCTTTAAAAACAGCAATATGGCCCACGGGCCGTAGTTTGCCCACCTCTGCTATATACTGTATATAATGACTTATTAAATGGCATTGTAAGGTTCTTCAAAGGATAGCAAGGTAATAAAGTATAATATTAGTAAGTAAAACTATAGTGAAAAAATACTATATGGCAAATATTTCATACTTAAATAATAAAGCATGTCCGAATCACAACTGAATCAGTATATTTTAATATGATAGTACTGTAAATATGTAATATATATGAAAAATGTACTAACAAAAAAATGATATGATGATATGATATAACCAAACTATTATTTGAAATGCCTTGCAGTATGTAGATATGTCTAATCGTCAAGTATAAACCTGTTATTACAATATATGTTTTTACCATATATTGATATGCATACATAAATACAAACATACAGTTGCAATCAGAATAATTGAACCCCCTTCTTTTTTAAATATTTCCCAAATTATGTTTAACAGAGAAAGGAAATTTTCACAGTATGTCTGATAATATTTTTTCTTCTGGAGAAAGTCTTATTTGTTTTATTTCGGCTAGAATGAAAGCAGTTCTTAATTTTTTTAAACCCATTTTAAGGTCAAAATTATTAGCCCCTTTAAGCTATATATTTTTTCAATAGTCTACAGAACAAACCATCATTATACAATAACTTGCCTAATTACCCTAACCTGCCTAGTTAACCTAATTAACCTAGTTAAGCTTTTAAATGTCACTTTAAGCTGTATAGAAGTGTCTTGAAGAATATCTAGTCAAATATTATTTACTGTCATCATGGCAAAGATAAAATGAATCAGTTATTAGAAATGAGTTATTAAAACTATTATGATTAGAAATGTGTTAAAAAAAAAATCTCTCTGTTAAACAGAAATTGGGGACAAAAATAAACAGGGGGGCGAATAAATCAGGGGGTTGAATAATTCTGATTGCAACTGTACATACCATAAAATATTAACACTTTTGATGTTAAAATATTTATACTTTTTGACATTTTTAGTACTTTGAAACAGAATATATTTTCAAGAGTTCACACTTAGCTGATGATTGGTAATAAAGCGTGTTTGGCATGCTGTCCCGGGAGAGAGCCCTGAGCTCAGAATATCCTTGAGCCTGGGGCTCCCTCCCGTTTGGAGGGCGAGAGGAGAGTTTGAGCTCAGGTGGGTCTTGAGAACTCCCCTACTGTGAACTACTGGATATCTCTGACTAGGAGTTGCCTTAGAATGCTATTTTGATTAGTCAATTTACCTATGGTGCCTGTCTTTGAACAGTGGGAGGAAACCGGAGAACCCGGGGAAAACCCACGCGAACACGGGGAGAACATGCAAACTCCGCACAGAAACGCCGACCGGCCCGGAGAGGAACGGACCAGCGGCGTTCTTGCTGTGAGGCAACAGTGCTACCCACTGGCCGCCATGCCGCCCTATCGGAGTAGGGGTGGAAGGGGGGATTCTTCAAACGAAGATGACTGGAGCAAAAAGCTCTGGTGATTTATAGTGTGTCCGTGTTCATCTGATTGGCGCAATATGCGGAGTTAATGCGGTACCAGCTGTGTTCAATCATAAGCACGTGATCCTCTCGAAATTAGTTTATAAATAAACCACACTTGGGTTGGTCTACAGTACAACCAGCCATTGAGCTGCCAGTACTTTTTTCAACATAGGCTCATTCTGAAAACGTCCCCCTATATACATTTCTGGAGAGCACAAATTATGTAGCTAGAGGAACATATGGCTGCATTTCGTCTTTAAACGAATGCTATGGGGCGGTATGACGCCGCTCCTTTTCACACTTATAAGCTGACCGCTTACCTCTGTATGGACGGCTTTCCTGCTGTTACCAGTTTGTTCAGTAGCTCACCATGTACGTTGGTGGAGTTGACCGTGATGATGAGGCTTGAGTCTGGTAAAGACCGGTTCCAGAGAGCGGGTAAGACAAAAACAGACAAGTAAATAACAGGGTGAGAATGTGGTAAGATCTAAAAACGTGGTAAAAATCAGGCGAGAGCTTTTCTTTTTGTGGATTGCTAAAAATCCAACACTGTTGGTTGGGTTTAGGGAAATAGGGGGGCGGATCAATCGGTGCTTTTTAACCCTCAGGGGTCTGAGGTGATTTTGGGGCCCCTGAGATGTTTTGACATGCCCTGACATTTGTGCTAATTTCAGCTACTTATTACATGGTATTGGCCAACATGTATTTTATTTGTATTCAGCACAAACTGTGCTACAACAATATGTGACAATTATTGATGTACATGATTGTGTTTTTTAGAAAACAAATATTATGCGTGGTTAGTAGGATTTGGAGAAAAAAATGTAGCTGAAATAAGGTCCAAAAAAACACACTAAATGTGCCTGAGCAAGACTTTTGAGTAACCAGTCTGGTAGGCTAGAATATTTATTTCACAATTATGTAAAAAATATTTTATTCTCTCATTCAAAGGAAACATTACAAAGATTTACATTTTGTTAAATTTGTTTGGCTCATCTCAGGTCTATGCGTGAGTGACAATGGTCATGAATAATTCACACCTGGAGAGACAAAAGACACTCCCCCACTCACCCATCAAGGACATTGTAAAGGCAAAGTCCATCTGCAAAAGCTAGCCCAAACTAAATGCTTGTTACATTTAGTAAAAATTTTGTAGGTTGTAATTTTTTTCAATATTTTGCTTGAATTTTATTGTATTATCTTTCAATTTCTGAATATATTTGCTGATTTAAATATTATTTTAATAAATATATCTGTTTAATAAATCTGTTTTGTTTAAATGCATCAAAATACACTGCCTATATTCACTGAGAAATGGAGGAAAATATTTGAAATGGTATAAAACGTGTTTGCAGAAAAAAAAAAATTCTTGTGCATTAATCCAGCATTTAATAATAATTTCTGAATGACTCTGGCATAATGACAAAACACGAGAATAATCAGAATAATACTTTAAGACCTTTTATATATATTTTGCCCAAATAGTTGCAGCCTTAGTTAACTTTTTCCAAACTTTAACAGGTTCAACTACAGTAAAATAAATAAAAAATGTAATTAATAACACGTATAACATGCGTCACGTTCTAGCCAGCGCGCTGTGGGCGTGTGGGCAGCTTACGTCATTGTTTGTATTAATGGCGGAAGTGGGAAGAGCCTGCGTGATGCGCGCTCTGCCGGGAGAATTGTATGGATTACCTAGCGAGACAACATTTGCTTTCAAAATGAGTTGGAAAGTTTACCCTCCAAGCTTTATGCAGATATGTCTGTCATGTGTATGTCTCATGTATTCGTGAAGATTCCGCTGTTTTTTCTGACCTCAGTTTACATGTCGCGCGAGTCTCACGTGGACTATTGTAATAACAAAGCCTCGTGGGTGTGGTCGCCTTAAAAATAATGAGCTCCGATAGAGAAGCTAGACATAGCATTGGTTTCATACTGATTACTTTATCAAGCAATATTTGTTTTCAACATTTTCGACACTTCAAGCTTTCTATAGATATATGTCTCATGTCTGTGTGTTCAGTTTTAGTGCATTTTACTGACGTGTGTGTAAAAACAGTTCACGGAGAGAGAAAAGAGAAAGTGCCTTCACTGTTTATTTTCCTTATTTTGCAAAAGCACACACTTTTGTTGTTATTGTGAGTGTACACAAAAAAACTAGACACCTAACAGATTCGATTGATGTATTGCTCATATCTGTACGATCAAAACTGAAAGTGTCATTTAAGTTTTTTTCATGTGAAAACGCGTCAAAACGCGTATACTCGGGCTTCGACCCCTGTGGGGTTAAAACACTATTGCAGGGCTATTCAATTGGCGGCCCGCGGGCCAAACCCGGCCCCCGAGGCCAATTTGTTTGTTGACAGTGGCGAGAGCAGCCGAATACATTTAAATATGTTTGTAGAAATGTTTTTTTGTACAATGCACTGATATCGTTATTAGGGATGCAACGATTAACCGATTTCACTATTAACTGCGCTTTAATTCGTCATGGTTAATTAATCGTAAAGGCTTCTCTAAGCCGCATTTCTGCATTTCTGTTCTGCCGCACGAAACGAAACTGCTGAACAAAGTTACGCCAAGTTGCCAACTGTGCGCTAGTTTAAAGTTCCGAGCTTGTCCACCGAAGCTAATACGCACGCACACTGTAATAACTATAGCCGCGGGCCGTTCCCATATCACGTCTTTCCCGCGTGCAAGTTTGTTATGTCGTAACAATATATGCCAATATGCCAAAACGCGCTCGCGGCTGTCTGGGCGCACGCAGTAGAAAACATCTCATGCTGTAGTGGTGGGAGTTGTGCTTAGCTTTCAGAGCAATGTAAACAAAAGACATGTTAGACGAACTATTATTAAAATGATTATGTATGTATGAACGCAAATGATAACAACAGTTAATCTAAATATTGGCGCCGACCTTCATAACAATTATTATTATATTATTTTCTCCCGTTCCGCTCTATAAACACACACATAATTAAATTGTGTAGCCCTATAAGCACAGAAAAACCTTCAGCATAAAAACTATTACTAATGAAAATGCCTTTTAAAGGTTTTTTAATATTAGTTAGGGATGTCCAGATCTAAATCTAGCTAATATAAAGCTTAAATTTACATTAGACGTGATAACTGTGAAACCCTGATTATTCTTCACACTATATAATAGTACAACCAAAATCTATAATTGTTGCATCCATAATTGTTATGCAGTTCAAAACATCAGATATGAACGTATCTGAATGTAGAAGTAGAAGAATGTAGAATTTGAATATTTGTTAAAAAAAACTTATTGTACAATGCAGTGATATTATATAGTCTAAAATACAATATATTAACATTTTAATGTAGACAAATACAACGTGGGTGTCTAAAGGAGCAAAAATACATAATTAAATGCAGTTGTGTCATCATTTATATTGCAAGTCATATCTCTCCGGCCCTTCGTTTGGGATGCTTTTCATGAACTGGCCCCCGTGACAAACTAATTGAATAGCCCTGCACTATTGGTTGGGTTTTCGGAAAGAGGAGGGTCAGTCAGACGATCGGTCAGTCAGTCAGTCAGTCAGTCAGTCGACAGCGGCCTCTGGTGGGTTTATGCGAGAACAGCAGGTGCGAATGACACTCGCTAGAGAAATTTGAGATCTGAAAAGTGTACACAGCGGCCTCTGGTGGATTCACAAAACATAAACTGCAAAAAATGAACCTCATGGGATGTATTTGGTGCTCTCCAGAAATGTATATAGAGGTACGTATAGAGTTGACTTTTTCAGTTATTTTACCGATTTCTTTCTTGGAATATTGTAAATATTTCTTTAAGCATAGTAAATACTTCCCTAAATGGTGTTTTTCTTTTTTTAACACCATTACTGAGCTGACTTTGGTGTTTAAACATGTATGTTGGTAGTACTTAAAGTAAAAGTACATTGTAAATACAAATTGTTGTTACCCTGTTGTCTTTCTTTACTCATTTTCCCATCCAGCACTGATCGCACTGTATTTATAACCTGTCCAGGTATATTGTGTTAGAGTGTCTGTTCGTGGTGTTCTGCCATCAGAAATGTGTGTGTGTGTGCTCCGTGATAAACGAGTGTGTTCTGCCCAGAGCCCCTTCGGCTGGAGCGTTGTGTCAGTTTGACTTGTTGACTCATCAAAAAGAAGAACTTGTTCTATCTAGTGTCTGTCAGGCCTCTTTAATGTCTCAAGCAGCTTTACAAAGAGCCTCTAAATGAATCATAAAGCTTGCTAAAGTTTCAGACTCCTGTTTCTGCTATTCACATGGTAAATAACTGCAATGTTAGCTATATATAGTGTGTTTATGTACAGGTTTTGATGGTTTACAAGGACTTTCTTTTGTATAATGACATGGGTAGGACCTGGTTGTACACTATTAGGTCTTGATCACTCCAAATGCCATGTTTGCATTGAGAGGTGGCTTTTTTAAATGGTTTTTTTAATGGCTGCCAGCATTTTGTTGTTGCGCTCTGTGCATCTGCAGTTAAAAAAAGTCAACCATGAGCGAAAAAAAACATGCTATGTCTGTTTTCATTCTTCAATCAATTGACAGACGAGGTGGGGTGTCCATTGAGGTGACAGCAGTGTTTGTGTTGTCTAGACGACTATGGGGACTTAAATTAAATTAAAGATGGAGGAGAGACTAGTGGTCGCTGTTTTGAGTTATCTGGAGCTGTATGACTTCACAAATCGTGAATATCACAATATTATTAAATATTTCAAATATATTAAACATTTATTCATTTTCTTTTTGGCTTAGTCCCTGTTTTTAATCTGGGGTTGCCACAGCGGAATGAACCGCCAACTTATCCAGCATATGTTTTATGTAGCGAATGCCCTTCCAGCTGCAACCCATCACTGGGAAACATCCATACACACTCATTCACTCACTCACTCACACACACACACTACGGACAATTTAGCCTACCCAATTCACCTGTACCGCATGTCTTAGGACTTGTGGGGGGAAACCAGAGCACCCAGAGGAAACCCACGCGAAAACAGGGAGAACATGCAAACTCCACACAGAAATGCCAACTGACCCATCCGAGGCTCAAACCAGCGACCTTCTTGCTGTGAGGTGAATGTGCTACCCACTGCGCCACCGTGCAGCCCAATATATTAAACAATATGCAGCTGATTCAGTGGTTGCCTAGCAACATAAAAAGCGCAGCACACTTCTTTTTTTCTTGTCAGCAAAAAAACGGTTCAATTCGCCTTGCATTCCCGAACGGAAAGTGCATTCGGTGTGATTGACCCCTTAAGGTAATTTATAAAGACTTTCCTCATGTCCTTAAAATCATACTTAACAGGCTCTTTTTACATTCAAAATTGGCCACATGTTTTCTTTGAGGGTTGGGTTTGTGGGTAGGGGCATATAATAAGCATTTTTACTGTATAGAATACATTATGCCAATATAGCAACCCAGGCTCATTCTGAAAACGTAGTCCCGTGGACGTTTCTGAAGACCGCGACATACGTCCCGGGAGGTACGTATTTTTGCAGTTTTTGTTTTCGTGAATTCGCGAGAGGCCGCTGTGTGTGCTTTTTCCTATATCAAACGTCTCTCGCGAGTGCTGTGCACGCCCGTGATGTTCTCGCGTAAACCCACCAGAGGCCGCTGTCGACCTACCGCCTGTCTGACTATTTGACTGAATGATTGACTGGGCGACCGGCCAATCGACTGACCCACCCTCCTCCTTCCCTAAACCCAACCAATTTTACCGATTGACTCGCCCACCCACATACTTCCCTAAACCCAACCAACGGTTTACAAAAGCCGTCCAGAAAAAGAAAAGCCCTCGTCTGATTTTTACTACGTTTTCGGATTTTACCACATTCTCACCCTGTTGTTCACTCGTTCATTTAATTTTTTTGGATTCTGTTTTTGACTTACTTGATTTCTGGAACCGCTCTTCCCCGGACTCGAACCCGGTCGTCGTTGTGGTGGTCAACTTCTCTCTACGTCTGAAGTCCACCGACGTACACGACGAGCTAACGGGACAAACTGGTTGTGGCGGGAAAGGCCTCCACACGGAGGTAAGCGGTCAGCCGGTAAGCGTCAAAAGGAACGGCGTCATACCGCCCCGTAGCATTTGCTTAAAAGATGAAACACAGCCATACGTACCTCCTGCTACATAATTCGCGGCCTCCAGAAACGTCCACGGGACTACGTTTTCGGAATGAGCCTGTGTTGCAATATAGAGTCCTTAAAAACCACCAGCGTACCAGCATGTGTATGTGTTTTTGTGACATAAGGACACAAATGTTTATAATGACACAAGTATAACAGAAGATGGTGAATTATAAGGACACTACTTCTCATAAAGCTTACAAATTAAACAAAATGATTTTTTCCCCCCAAAACTATACACAGTTTACTGTGAGGGTTGGGTTTAGGCATAGAGTTGGCATAGGGTGATAGAAAATACAGTTTGTACTAGAGATGCCACAATTCTCAATATAATATTGAACCGTTCGATACGACATCCACGGTTCAATACGCGCTTGTGAATTGCGTTTTTTCCAGTTTAACGTTGAAATAATTTATGTGCGTTTTATTTCTCTCCGAATAGACTGTTTGTGTGCGCCTGTAAGTCCACGAGCTGAGATGAGATGAGGAAACTCCTCCCCGCGAGTAAATATTCAATCACTATGCTCTAAAGTTAGGGGGCGCTCCACCATCATTACACACTTTAACATAGCGAGCGGCAGTGAAGTGCAGGAGCAATAAGAGGAAGCGCCGGTGTCTTTCAAATCCGCGGTGTTGGGACATTTCGGTTACACGTATAGACTAATCGAACGGAAACACTTCCAGCATGATTGCAGATCTGCGGCGCCATCACCCAGCAATATCACTGTCTTAAGGCAGAATAGCAGAGAAGGTAATAAAGACCTCCATAAAACAACAATCCCTCACTGAATCCTTCCAGCAAACATATCCTAGTCGTTCCGAAAGACATATAAAAATAACAAAGGCAGTGTTAAGTTTAATTAAGATGGTTTATTTATATTTCCTGAAGTACAAATGTGCTTATTTGAAATGGTCAATTTATGTTTATTAACTTCACATGTATGTTTATTTTTAAAATGTAGGAATTTATGTGTTGCCCAGTTTGTACATAGGCTACCAGCAGCTGTGAGATTTCAGTGTTCATTTTTTTATTATACAATACACTAGGAACTAGTGTACCTTTCTTGACTTTGAAGTAAAATAAAGGAGTATTGCAATAAATCATTTTTATTTTTTTCTCTTTCTTACTGTTCCTATTGCCTAAGCATAGAATAACAATAAAAAAAAAACACTTATGTGTTAAGCCATCAGAACCGAACCGAAAACCGTGTTAAAAAACCGAGGTATGTATTGAACCGTAAGCTAACTGTGTTGTTGCATCCCTAGTTTGTACAGTATAAAACTAATAGTAACCTATGTAATGTCCCCACAATTCACAAAAACAAACCTGTGTTTGTGTGTGCGTTCTTGTTTTTATATCCCGGTGGGTACTTGAACCCGAATGCACACGGACTCATTGTGTCACCGTAAGTAGCAAAATTGAGATTCCCATGGGTAAACATGCTTATAAGTCCCACAGAATGAAGTATTGAAGTGTAAAAGTGCGGATTGTTTCCTGTGAGGGTTGGGATTAGGGGTAGGGATGGAGGTAAAGCCATATATTATGCCTATGTAGAGTCCCCATAAACCACCAATACCAACATGTGTGTGTGTGTGTGTGTGTGTGTGTGTGTATATGTGTTTTTGTGACATATCAGGACACAAATGTGTATAACAACATGAATATGACAGGCATTATAGACCATTTCAATGTGGTCATGTCATTGGCCCATGAACATTTCCCGCTTGTTATCAAGCTATTTCATAACTGTAATAAGAGACAATTCAATCACAACTTAATTTTAAAACAGCTATCATAACGTTATTTATCAATATACGGCTCTTATTGGATTCCCGGAAGCTATAGAAATTAAAAATGTAGAACAGGAACTACGTTGGGAACATTGTTTTTGTTTACATCCCTCAAAATGGTCACAATGTTTACTGTGAGGGTTGGGTTTGGGGATAGGATTGGGGTAGGGCTATGTAATGTCTCCACAACTCACAAGAACAAACTTGTGTTTGTGTGTGTACTTGTTTTTATATCCCGGTGGGGACTTAAACCTGAATTCATACAGACTCATGGGGACTCATGGAGTACCAAAATTGAGATCCCCATGGGTAAACATGCTTCTAAATAACACAGAATGAAGTTTTTTGATAATGTAAAAGTCCAGATTGTTTCCTGTGAGTGTTGGGTTTAGGGGAAGGGTTGGGGTAGGGGTTGTAGATTATACAGTTTGTATAGTAGAAACATCATTATATCAATGAGAGCCTCCACTGAACATGTGTGTATGTACTGTATGTGCGTGTGTGTGTGTGTGAATAGAGTGAAAAGGGAACATTCCTCTCTCCATCCCACTCGCTCGTCCTCCTCGCTGCCACTCCACCCCCTGCTTCCTTCCTGTTCTTATTTTAGCATCTATTGGATGTTTTTCCCACATCCGGCAACAAAGAGAAGCTTGTGCCATATACAGTACCAACAGCATGTTCACACATGGCAAGCATTCAAGGGCACGATCAAATATTTTCATAAATTTGCTGAAGGTTCTGGAAGTCTCTTGGCTCTCGTTCTCTCTCTCTCTCTTTGTGTACAGTATGCATGTGTGATTGGACCATTTATCTGAACAAGAGCCTGCAGGGAAAGGGATTGTCCTATAAGATAATATTTGTAAAATATCTTAACTTATAAACTTGAAGGGGTTATTTGATGCGATTTCATGTTTAGGGGTGGGGTTTGGGGGCATGCCTCCTTTTTAAGATGATAAGTTTTACAATATCAATCTGGCATCTTGCTATTGGTTGGGTATAGGAGTGGGGTTATTGGGGCAAGGCTCCTTTATAAAATTGCAATTTTTACATTTTTGACTTGGTGTCTTGCTCTCATCCCCAATTGGGATTATTGGGGCATGCCTACTTTTTATAATTGTAGGTTTTATATTTTCAGTTTGATGTCTTCCTCATCCCCGATTAGGCTTGAGTTTAGTGGTGGGGTTATTGGGGCAAACCTCCTTTTTAAAATCATATTTACAGTTTTTTGACCTGGTGTCTTGCTCATCCCCAATTAGGGTTGGGTTTAGGGGTGTGGTTATTGGGGCACATCTTTTTTAAATTGAAGCTTTTACATTTTCAATTTGGCGTCCTCCAATGAGGGTTGGGTTTAGGTGCGGGGTTATTGGGGCAAGCCTCCATTTTAAAATCATAATTTTTTACATTTTTTGACCTGGTGTCTCGCTCATCTGCAATGAGGTTTGGTTATGAGGATAGGGTTATTGGGGCAAGCCTCATTTTCAAAATTTTAATTTTGCCATTTTTTTAACTGTCGTTTTGCTATTGCCAATGAAGGTTGGGCTTAGGGGTGGGGTTTGGGGTCACATCTTTTTAAAATTGTAGGTTTTATTTTTTTAATTTGACATCTTGCTATTCCCATTAAGGGTTGTGATTAGGCGCGGGGTTATTGGGGCAAGCCTCCATTTTAAAATCATATTTTTTTTTTTTTTTGACCTGGTGTCTTACTATTCCCCAGTGAGGTTTCGGTTTAGGGTTGGAGTTATTGGGCCAAGTCTCATTTTTGAAATTGTAGGTTTTACATTTTCACTGTGACATCTTGCTATCCTCCAATGAGGGTCAAGTTTTTGGCTGGCGTCTTTTAATCTTGCATCTTGCTATTCTCCAGTGACGGTTGGGTATAAGTGTGGGGTTATTGGGGCATTCCTGCTTTATAAAATTGTAGGTTTTACATTTTCAATTTGGCATCTTGCTATTCACCAATGAGGGTTTAGTTTAGGGGTGGGGTTATTGGGGCAAGCCTCATTTTTAAAATCGTAATTTTGCCATTTTTTTGACCTGGTGTCTTGCTCATCCCGAATGAGGGTTGAGTATAGGGGTGGGGATATTGGGGCATGCCACCTTTTTAAAATTTGAGGTTTCACATCTTGCTATCCTCCAATAAGAACTGGGTTTAGGTCCGGTGTTATTGGGGCATGCCTTCTTTATAAAATCGTAATTTTGACATTTTTTTGACACCTGGTGTCTTGCTATTCCCAAATGATGGGTGAGTTTAGGGGTGGGGTTATTGGGGGAAGCCTCCTTTTTAAAATTGTAGGTTTACTATTTTCAGTTTGACATCTTGCTATTCCCCAATGAGGGTTGGGTTAGGGGTGAAGTTAATAGGGCAAGCCTCCTTTTTCAAATCGTAATGTTTAAATTTTTTGACCTGGTGTCTTGCTATTCCCAAGTGAGGGGTTGGGGTTAGGGGTGGAGTTATTGGGGCATGGCTCCTTTTTCAAATTGTAGAGTTTATATAATTTCAATTTGAAATCTTGCTAATCCCCAATAAGGGTTAGGGGTGGGGTTCGGGGGCATGCCTCCTTTAAAAAAATCAGAAGTTATACATTTTCAGTCAGTGTACGAGGCAGCTGCTGCTTGCTCTGTGACTTAGGCTCGAGCTACAAATTTGATTAAATTTTTTTCTAATCAGCATATTATGTCTGGATATACCCCTCTAATATACTGCAGTTCTTTTTTTCTTGCTTTGTCAGATATCTCATCTGTTCGTCAAAAAGGCATTCCATGTGACTGAAGTGAAGAAACTCTCTTTTTAAGGGGGAGGGAAGGTGATGGTTTTGATTAAAGATTATGAAGGAAAATAAAGTTTTACAAAATAATGAAGTCCACAGATACATTGTTTATAACAAACACTACTATATGCGTATAAAAATAAGAAGAGTAAAATTGGATTTAATTCCGACTTTAAAGCAGAAATATGAATATTTAACAATTAAGCATAATTTACTGTAATTACCAAGTGCAAAGACGTGTTACCTAAAAATTGCTTGTGATTTTATAAACAAAAGTGTATTCCTGAAGATTGGAGAAGTTCCAGAAGTTATAGTGGCATGAAAACACACCACGTAGGAATGAAGTTGTGGTGGCATGAAAATGTACCGCATAGGAATGACTGATTTTAAGATGAACCGGAATTTTCACCCCAGGCTCCATAACAGCCATAAGGAAGCCATAGTGAACTTTGCCTGACATGCCTCTAATAGACTGTTCGTGACAATTCCCCTGCGCTTCTGTCAAGGTTGTGGCCTCGTGGGATATTCTAACCAGTTTGATTAAATAGGAAGTACTTTAAGTGGTTGGGCCTTTGTTGCGAAAGACACGCATGCTGCCTTCAGGCCACTAATCCAGAGATGAATGTGTCATACGAGGCTCCAGCGTATGAATACTTTCTCCTCAGTGTGCATGCTTGCTTTAACACACTTGTCATGAAGTCTACTGATTTATAATTCAAGGAGACAGGGTTATTATTTTTAAAAGGGCCCCATTATGCTACAACCCCAAATCAGAAAAAACTGAAACAGTATGGAAAACGCTTATAAAAAAGAAAGTAGTGATTTCCAAATTTACTTTGACTTGTATTTCATTGCACACAATACAACAGCACATTATTCAGTGTGTTCCTCATGATCAGGGCCAGACGGAATCTGCGGACGTTTTTTGCAATTTCTGCGGAGAATTTTGGTAAAAATCTGCGGATTTCTGCGGAATTATTTTGGGAGTCTCATAACTAAAACCTTAATATGTGAAATATGTGTCATTTAAAAACTGAATAAATTCAGATTTACACACATTTACGCAAGTAAATAAACAGAATTAATGATGGGCTAAAAATCTGCGGAAATCTGCGGAATTCTGCGGAAAATCTGCGGAATTCTGCGCGCGCAGATTCCGTGTGGGCCTACTCATGATTTATAGTTTTTTTTTTTTTTTTTAATGAACACCTATTAAAATTTTGGTTCTTGCAACACGTTTAAAGAAAAGTTGAAACAGTAAAGCATTTACCACTTTGTAATGTTGCCATCCTTTTTCACAACACTTCAAAGACGTGTAGGGACTGAAGACGGCAAGTGATGAAATGTTTCAGGTGTAATTTTCTCCCATTGTTCCTGCAAACAAGTCTTAAGGTGGGCAACAGTACGGGGTCTTCGTTGTCACGTTTTACGCTTCAAAATGCACCACACATTCTCTATTGGAGACAGGTCGGGACTGCAGGCAGGCCAGTGAAATACCTGTATCCTCTTCCTTAGCAGCCAGGACTTTGTAATGTGTGCAGAATGTGGTTTTACCTAAATTTTTTCTAGGGCTGGTTACTAGTCCTAAGTTGCTGCCATCTTAGCTTTATCTCATTTGGGGTTGTAAATTAAAGGGTCTAGATTTTGTTTTGGTGGTCTCCTACAATAGCTTGACACGCATCCAAGGTCAAAAAAAAAAACATTCATTCATTCATTCATTCATTTTCTATTTGGCTTAGTCCCTCAAAATAAAACACTTAAATGTTTTTTTTCTATAATGCTTTGTAGAATCAACTCACAGTGTCTATAATGGTTGGTTCGAGAATCAGGGGTGCGTTTCTTCAAAAAGCATGTTTATATCTTCTAAATGCAAATTTTGTCACTGTTTTGGAGCAAACTTCTCCAACATAGGCTCATTATGAAATCGTAGCCCTATATACATTTCTGGAGATCGCGAATTATGTAGCCAGAAGTACTTATGGCTGCATTTCATCTTTAACATGAATGTTACACTCTCATAAATTAAGGTATAGGAGCTGTCACTTGGGCAATATTTTTTTCAAAAGATACATATTTGTACCCAAAGAGTCCACAATAGTACCTCAAAGGTGCATATTAGTACCCAAATGTACCTAAAAAGTACCTTTGAGGTACCATTATGGACTCTTCAGGTACAAATGTACCTTTTAAAAAAGTACTGCCCCAGTGACAGCTCCTGTATATTTATTTCTGAGAGTGTACAGTGTTAAAAATTAATAATAATTTATAATAATAATAATAATTTATAATAATAATAATAATAATAATAATAATAAATAATAATAATTATTATTATTATTATTTATAATAATAATAATAATAATTAAATTTATAATAATTTATAATAATAATAATAATTAATAATAATAATAATAATAATACATTTATAATAATAATAATAATAATAATAATAACAATAATACATTTATAATAATAATAATAATAATAATAAAAATGTATAATAATTTATAATAATAATAAAAATGTATATTAATAATAATAATAATAATAATAATTTATAATAATAATAATGATAATAATAATAATAATAATAATACATTTATTATAATAATAATAATAATAATAAATTATAATAATTTATAATAATAATAAAAATGTATAATAATAATAATAATAATAATAATAATAATAATAATAATAATAATAATAATAATTTATAATAATAATAATGATAATAATAATAATAAAAATGTATAATAATAATAATAAAAATGTATAATAATATTAATAATATTAATAAAAATTAATAATAATTTATAATAATAATAATAATAATTTATAATAATGATAATAATAATAATTTATAATAATGATAATAATAATAATAAAAATGTATAATAATAATAATAAAAATGTATAATAATATTAATAATATTAATAAAAATTTATAATAATTTATAATAATAATAATAATAATTTATAATAATAATAATAATAATAATAATAATTTATAATAATGATAATAATAATAATAAAAATGTATAATAATAATAATAAAAATGTATAATAATATTAATAATATTAATAAAAATTAATAATAATTTATAATAATAATAATAATAATAATAATAATTTATAATAATAATAATAATAATAATAATAATAATAATAATAAATGTATAATAATAATAATAATAATAATAATAATACAATACACAAATGTACATTCATGCAGAGGAGTTTGTATTAATGTTTCTGACTACACTCAAAAAAGATGTTTGCTGCTAGTTCAAACTACTTATTTAAAATTAGCTTAAGCAACGCATTTTTTGAGGTATTTTGGAGAATCTTGTTATGTTCAATCCACTTAAATTTAAGGTAACTTAATAGACTTGTGTTGATTTGTGTTAATCACAACATGAATTAATTGTTTTACAGTGTAGTTTTGTCCACTGGCTAACTATGCGTTTATGACAGGCTAATACTCTAATTCTAATACTCTCTCAATTTCTCTCTCTCTCTATCTCTCTCTCTCTCTCTCTCTCTCTCTCTCTCTCTCTCTCTCTCTCTCTCTCTCTCTCTCTCTCTCTCAATTCAATTCAATTCAATTCAATAGTTGCTTTATTGGCATGACAAATTTTACAAATGTATTGCCAAAGCATTTATAAAGTTTACATAAAAAAGTAACATGCATATATAATAAAAAAAAAAAACAGCACACAATATAATAGTAGTAAAAAAAAAAAAAAAAAAAAAAAAAAGAAAAAGAATAAAATAATAATTATATATATTAATAATAATCTGAATATATATATATATATATATATATATATATATATATATATATATATATATATATATATATATTATAATTAAATAAAATATAAATAATATATCATATTATTCAATATATCATATTTATGGTGGCTTGAGAAAATCATAACTTTCCGCCAGACTGTCATACAGAATTAAGTTTACGCTCATTTAACTCAGACTACCAATCTGCCAATCACTGATGACCTTTTAACTTACTAGCCTCTCTCTCTCTCTCTCTCTCTTAGTTGTACAGTGTAAAAACACTTTTATAAAGTAGCTCAGGCAGCTCACACGCAACCAGCCTCGCATGTACAAACACGCACTGATACAGAGAGTTGCTGCAACCTTGAACTCCTCGTGTGGCTATCAGAGCCTGGCTTGGCACAGTACAGACGCAGCTGTGCAGCAGTAACACTCCATGCTAACACATCTTGCATGGAAACTTTCTCTGTGATAAAGAAGTGCACTTAGTTGTACTGAATGCGCACTTGTACATTGCACAGTTCATTATATCATACTGACAGTAGGGGGATTATTTTATTCAACACTCCTGTGGGTCATACACTCAATTTCTTATTTTTTATTTTTTTGCTTGTTTAAACTACTTATTTAAAATAAGCTGAATCAACACAATTCTTGAGATTTCATTGGGTTACATTTTTTTTATGTTCAATCCACATAAATTTGTTAAAAGTGTTAAGCTAACTTAATCGATTTGTGTTGGGAGAACACAGTGTACAGTGTATTTCAGTAGAGTGACAGCCTCATTAGTCGTAAGAGTAAATGGGGATTGTTTTGACAGCATTTACATTTATTTAATAAGCAAAACAAATTAATCTTTTCAAGAACTATGTCCTAATAATGCGACGTGACGTGTCAGAAACATTTAAATACCAGCCACTGCACTCCTACCGAAATGGTAAAATCTTTTAATCTAATTTATTTATATTAAATCTCTTAAACATTATTATTGGCTACTGAGTGACTGGTGTTGTTAGTTTGCACTGAGTCCCAGTTCTGACGTTCATTTTCGAACCGTCTGCTAGTTATTTTGTTTTCAAAATCTCCTATTGCTTTTAATAGTATGTCAATAAATGTCACAGAAATTGGTATTTAAATTCACATTGGGAGCATTTAACACTGAATAAAGCCCATAATCAGTACCCGAGGTGATCATTATCATAATAATTTATGCTGTTGTTTTGCAACAAAAATAGAAAGCATTTCTTAAATAGAAATTTCATGTGTTGCTATCGCAGATGGTTAGGACAAAAAGTTACTTTAACATGAAAAAGATAGCTTTTATCCAACACAGACTCATTGTGAAAACGTACCCCGTATGCATTTCTGGAGAGCGCGATTTATGTAGCTAGAGCTACATATGCACGGTTCAACGCTAAGGATTTTTTTCTACTGGCCCAATCGGGCCAGTGGTTCAGATTTTTACTTGACCTGCCAAAACTGTCCGCTGGCTCCACCAAAAAAAAAAAAAAGTAGTTAATAGCCATTTCTTAGCAACGTATTTTAAATAAATAGTTTTTATACACCAAATTTTCTTTAAATACAACTGACAATTTATGTATGTAACTAAATAAAATGTGTGTGTGTGTGTGTGTGTGTGTGTGTGTGTGTGTGTGTGTGTGTGTGTGTATATACATATATATATATATATATATATATATATAGGCAGTGCAGAATTATTAGGCAAATGAGTATTTTGACCACATCATTCTCTTTATGTATGTTGTCTTAATCCAAGCTGTATAGGCTCGAAAGCCTACTACCAATTAAGCATATTAGGTGATGTGCATCTCTGTAATGAGAAGGGGTGTGGTCTAATGACATCAACACCCTATATCAGGTGTGCATAATTATTAGGCAACTTCCTTTCCTTTGGCAAAATGGGTCAAAAGAAGGACTTGACAGACTCCGAAAAGTCAAAAATAGTGAGATATCTTGCAGAGGGATGCAGCACTCTTAAAATTGCCAAGCTTCTGAAGCGTGATCATCGAACAATCAAGCGTCTGGGAGGCTGTGGTTGCTGCTGCACGCAATGTTGATGGTGAACAGATCCAAACACTGACAGAATCCATGGATGTCAGGCTTTTGAGTGTCCTTGCAAAGAAAGGTGGCTATATTGGTCACTGATTTGTTTTTGTTTTGTTTTTGAATGTCAGAAATGTATATTTGTGAATGTTGAGATGTTATATTGGTTTCACTGGTGAAAATAAATAATTAAAATGGGTATATATTTGTTTTTGTTTTTGTTTTTATAGTTGCCTAATAATTCTGCACAGTAATAGTCACCTGCACACACAGATATCCTCCTAAAATAGCTAAAACTAAAAACTACTTCCAAAAATATTCAGCTTTGATATTAATGAGTTTTCTGGGTTCATTGAGAACATGGTTGTTGTTCAATAATAAAATTAATCCTAAAAAATACAACTTGCCTAATATTTCTGCACTCCCTGTATGTATGTATATATATATATATATATATATATATATATATATATATATATATATATATATATATATATATATATATATATATATATATTTATTTATATTTTTTTTTTTATTATTGTTAGTATTATTTTTTTTAAGCGAAAATGTGCACTTTAATTTTGACACCCACAGACATCGTCACCGAATATAAATCAGAGAGGTAATACTTGCTCATACATAGCCTCATTTCAGTTGCCAAGTGTAGTAAAAATCTATCTATTGAATCAATCAATCTATAAAAAAAACATTGGCTAGAATTCTGTATTATAGAGAGAAATAACAGATGAACTGCATTCTGATCATGAATCAGATCAATGTTGATCTTTTCAGGTGTCAATGCAGAAATGAA
The DNA here is from genome assembly GCA_903798195.1 of Danio kyathit. Lineage (NCBI taxonomy): Eukaryota > Metazoa > Chordata > Actinopteri > Cypriniformes > Danionidae > Danio > Danio kyathit. The sequence goes on from LR812533.1 coordinate 5,561,440, forward strand.
TAAAACAACAGGCCTAATACAAAATATTATAAGATTAAAAAAATGGAAAAATGATCAGATGGTAATTTCTGTCAATTGTCCTAACAGATAAACAGCACTCAGCATGCTTTCACTTTCGTATTCAACATGAAACGCACATTTACCAGTAAGAATGACGTCCGCCCTACTCAGAATTCTCTAATTATATAGCTGCATATATGGCTATTACACAACCATAATACACTGTGATATAGCCTGGTTAGTTTGTTGGATCGTTTTACTTTCTCACTACAATCAATCAGCTCCAGAGTTCATTTCAATCAAGACGAGACCACCTCATTCAAGCGATCTCGGACCGATTGATTGGCGCGAATCTGAGCGCAGTTGTGGGATTCACATATGCCAAATGTACCACACTAACTGTGCAAACGAGACATACGTCTAGGTGTGAAAGCACCCCAAGACTGTATCTGCACGCAATTGACAAACAGTCGCAGCCAAATTAAACTTTAGTGACAAGGCAGCACTGGCCCAATCTGGGGTGCGTTTCCCAAAACCATCGTTAGCCAACTAAGGTCGCAAGTTCCGTCGTTACAAACATAGTTCTTTGATTTGCTGTTTCCCAAATCCATCGCTCCAACGAACATTCGCAAACTGCGTCGCAAACTTGAGCACTTGAAACGACACCTCTGGAGCTGTAGTTAAAAGCATAGTTCCTGGCTGTGTTCTATTCCCACTTATCCCCCCTATGCCCTATTCATTTAGAACATTCTAACATTCAAAGTTGGAATTATTAATAATAAAAAAGCATTAAGTTAATCTCTCTTAGGTGTAATTTGCTTTCAAAGTATTTTTACAGTTCAGTTTTAGTGATCTTCATGTTTACAATTGTGCTCCCTTCGCAGTGCACTTTGAAAACATTGATATCATTTTGAACACAGCCTCATGGCGAAAGCTATAGGTATATTTAAAAGCGGAAATTATGTTACGTCTCCAAAGCTTGTGTAAATAAAAAACATAGCATACGTTAATTCTTTTATTTTATAGTGGGTTATTTATTAAGTTTCTCTGCTGTATATGACATGGGCCTGTTGGTTAGAACTTTCTGCTGTGGTTTGCATGTGTCAAATTGTAATTTTTAAAAAATAAATAAACAATATCCTAAATAATAATAATAATCATCATCATCATCATCATTAATATTATTATTAAAGTAAATATATTTATAATAAATCGCCTCATTATTTATTTATATGATTTATATCTGATATTAGAATAGTGTTAGCTTTTGTAAGTGATTTTATGTTTTAGAATAGAATATGTAATGTTCAACTTCTCAATAATATTAGTAAAGCAAACACAGGCCCTATATGTGCCATTTACATTTATTTTATTTAATATGGAAAGCGAGAGGATGTTTTTACCAAAACTAATATTGGATTTTATTTGAAATGCGTGTTTGTGTAAAACAATATAATTTGCACAAAGAAATGATGTGGTTGTTCTCTAAAGAAGTTACTCCACCCCGTTTAGAGCATCATTATGGGCGTTTTACGTTATAACTAACGTGGTTCAAGCGATGGATCTGCGACAGAGAAACTAGGGGTTTTGGGAAACTCTCGTCACTACATCGTTTTTTTGCCAAACGATGCATCGCACTATGATAGTTCAGCCGCGAGTTACGTCGTTGTTTGGGAAACGCACCCCAGGCCAGTAAACATTCTGTCAACTGTCCCGAGCATCTCGCACGCTGACCCCGGGCCATCGGGCAGTCCTTATTGTCAAGTCCTGATTTATCTGCATTTCATCTTTAAACCGAACGCTAAGGGGCGGTTTGACGTTGCCGACTGCTTCTGTTTGAGTCCGGCAAAGAACGATTCCAGAAAGCAGGTGAAACAAAAACAAAAGGCAAAAATTTAAAGAGCCCCTATTATGGGTTTTTGAGAATGACCTTCCATGTAGTGTGTAACACACCTCTAAGTGAAGTGAAATATCCAGCTATGGCTTAAATCTGAAAGTACAAAGTGTTTAAAACTATTGATTCATTTATAAAAGAGTCGACTCATAGTGCTTCAAATGAATCGTCTTGATAGCGATTATTTAGCAGTTTCGGCCTGATGTTGATACGAAACTTAAGCCCCGCCCAATTGTTGCTAAACCCAGGGGAAATTTAAACCTGCGGCCCCACCCACAAACAGTATCGAAGAAAACGAGAAAGACAAACACTGTAGCAGATGCCAGTTGAATTAAGTCATGAAGACGCTGTGCTCTGCTGGATATTGTTGGAAGTGTGAGGGAAAGTTGGTGTTATTTTCTCTACCTAGAGATGTGAAGAGTCAGTGGTTGAGGTTAATTTTTGCAAAAATACCTTAGCATTATAGCCCAGCCTTGTGCTCTTCGAGTGCTTTTGGAATCTACACGCTTAGGTTAGGTTCGGGATGAGATGTCTGAATAAGCTGAACTGGCGCTCGCACTGCCCTCAACCCGAAAGTGAAAAAGAAAAGTGACCGGTTCGCGGATGAAAGTGAGGACTGGGAGGGAGGGGGTAGGTGTCGCGGATAAAAGTGAGGACCGGGGGGTTCGCGGACGGCGCCCTCACTATTCTGCCTCCCTAGGGGCTTGGGTGGTTGAAATTACGGGAGTTTTCCGGGATAAATGACAAAATGGGTGGGTGGCTGGAGTGTTGGCAGGTATGCTCACACATACACTCTGCACTCTGACTACTTCAATACTAAGATAAGGTCTCGCGCTGAACGCTGTCGACCAATCGCAACCGGCAGTCATCAGTCCAATCAGTGCAGATTAGCTTCGCGCTAAGCAGGGCTTTAGGAACAAATGAATCGCTGAATGATTCATTTGGGAGTCGCTGGGATAATTAGGTAAAAATAAATGCATATTATAAGACCCTTAAAACCAAAATATGACCCTTTTTAATGTACAATAGGGGCTCTTTAAATAAACAAGTAAATAACAAGGTGAGAACGTGATAAGATCTGAAAACGTGGTAAAAATCATGCAGCTGTGAGGGCTTTACTTCTGGATTGCTTTTGAAAACACTGTTGGTTGGGTTTAGGGAAAGAGGTGATCGGGTCAATCTGTGCTTTTGAAAACACTATCGGTTGGCTTTAGGGTGGGGTCGGTCGGTCGGTGGGTGAGTCCGTCAGTCGGCAGTGGCCTCTGGTAGATTTATGCGAGAAGAGCAGGTGCGAATGGCACTTGTAAGAGAATTTTGAGATCTCGAAAAGCATACACGGCCTCTGGTGGATTAGCGAAAACAAAAACTGCAAAAAACATACCTCCTAGGACGTATTTTGTGGTCTCCAGAAATGTGTAGGGGTACATACAGGGCTTAATTTGTCGGATCCAGATCCGGCACCTCTGAAATCTGATCCAGCACCTCATTTTACAGATCCCCCTCCTCAACTGCCCTTCTACCCCGTCTGCTGTTCACTTTTACTTTCTTCCGCGACTTCCCAACCCTTTTCACTTTCGTCCGCGACACCCCTCCGTCACCACCACACCACCCCCCAAAGAGGTGCGACACCTCTTTTGTGTGCGAGAGAATTCACAATTCACAGATTAAGCACTGGGTACATATCAATAATGAGCCTGGGTTGCTTTTATCATGATGTCGCATGTTGTTAGGACACAGCATTAAGAAGAGTCTTACAGTATTTTTATTACACAACTGTCTTGTAAACCTACCGTTAGCCTTGCGCGAACGCTTCTCAATCTCTTTCGCTTTCACACAAAGCTCTGTTTTTCTTCAACAGTAAACACATGGCCTTCACAACTCATAAAGCCCTCTGTTTTTTTTTTTTTTTTGGTGTCATCCAATCCGTCCTCTGCTAAATTCTCACACTTGCTGTCAAAAGAGAGCGGGTTTTGGCAGCGTGACAGCGCAAGAAAACCCAACAATTTGCTAGCCACAACAATGGCGGGTCACAACCGCTGAATCACTCCGAGCGCACCATCACTCGGAGGGGCAGCTCAGTAAATGGCCGCTTGTTGATAGATGGTGAGGTTAGAAGTTGTTTTGTATGCGTGCCTCTATTTTCCCATGTTCTTGGCTGCGGGTTTTTCTGCGTTCGGCTGCCAAATATTGGCCCGAGTCGGAATGTCAGAAGTGTGTGGGAGTTGAGTTCAGTTCCTACTGCGCATTGTGAAATCATCCCCATAATGTGCTGCTTTGTTGGGGTTGTTTGACTCAGACTTAACCCACATGTGCTGCATTGAAAGCAATTGTAAAGACGGTCAACTGCTGTTTAAAATAGTTGGCAGCTGAGTCCACGGTAAACTTCATCATTATGACAGTAAGCACTTCTAAACTAGGGAAAGCTCGGGAGAGGGTTTTATGGCTGAGATCCGCATGGCGGGGACTCAGGAGAGGAGCGCGGTCCAAAAATAGCTTGTACTGTTTCTCAATTTTCAGGCTTCATCTATTAAGCGCAGAATGTCGAACATCGTTCTCTTGTTGGTTTTAAAAAAGAAGTTTTGTTGAACAAGCGAACTTGTTCGATCTACAGACATAAACAACGGTGTCTGAGCCCAGAATTAACCCCTTTATCCTGCGTTCCCACGGGAGATTAACTGCATGCTGATCTGAAGGAAGCGTTCAGGGATGTAATATAAGAACTTGAAGAATACGACAAATCCAAAGGTCAAATACTGTCCCACGTCTGTATTATAGCTTATATGAATTTATATGCTATTTAATTTAATTTAATTTAATTTAATTTAATTTAATTTAATTTAATTTAATTTAATTTAATTTAATTTAATTTTTCATTCATTCATTTTCTTTTCGGCTTACTCCCTTTATTAATCAGGGGTCGCTACAGCGGAATGAACCGCCAACTTATCCAGCACATGTTTTATGCAGCAGATGCCCTTCCAGCCGCAACCCATCTCTGGGAAACATCCATACACACTCATTCACACTCATACACTACAGACAATTTAGCTTACCCAATTCACCTGTACCGCATGTCTTTGGACTTGTGGGGGAAACCAGAGCACCCGGAGGAAACCCACGCCAACACAGGGAGAACATGCAAACTCCACACAGAAATGCCAACTCACCCAGCGTGAGGCGATCATGCTACTCACTGCGCCACTGTGAAACTGCATGTCAATTAAATGAAATTTAAATAAATTTAAATCATGACAGAAACTCGTTACTTTTGAGCATGTAAAAAAAATTTATTAAAATAGAATTAAATAAAATTAAAAACAGTTTTAAAAAGTTGAAATAAACTTCAAACTTTAAAAATTGAAATAAACTTTTAATAAACATTACGGTGGAGCAGGTTTTTGAAATAAAATAAAATAAATTTAATTAAATACAATTAAATTAAAATAAAATAAATATCAATCACATAAAATTAAATTAAATTAAAAAAAAGAAAAACAAAATTAAATAAAATTAAATAAAATTAAATCAAATTTATAAGAAATCAATAAAATTAAATTATATCTCGATAGAAACTGTGGCGCATGTCAATAAATTAGATAAAATACAATTAAATTTAATTAAATACAATTTAAATTAAGTTATATCATTACAAACTCATTTCTGTGGAGCATGTCAATTAATTTAATTTAATTTAATTTAATTTAATTTAATTTAATTTAATTTAATTTAATTTAATTTAATTTAATTTAATTTAATTTAATTTAATTTGTTCATTCATTTTCTTTTCGGCTTAGTCCCTTTATTATTCCGAGGTCGCCACAGCGGATTGAACCGCCAACTTATCTAGCACATGTTTCACGCAGGGATGCCCTTCCAACTGCAACCCATGTCTGGGAAACATCCATACACACTCATTCACACTACACTACGGACAATTTAGCCTACCCAATTCACCTGTACCGCATGTCTTTGGACTGTGGGGGAAACCGGAGCACCCTGAGGAAACCCACGCGAACGCAGGGAGAACATGCAAACTCCACACAGAAACACCAAATGACCCAGCCGAGGCTTGAACCAGCGACCTTCTTGCTGTGAGGCGACAGCACAACCTACTGTGCCACTGCATCGCCTAAATTTAATTTAATAACAATTACATTAAATTAAATTAAAAAAATATTAATATTTATAAATATAATAATTGCAGTATATAAATTCATAAATGCATGAAAAAAGGTCCATTTAATATTTAATTAATTACATAAATTCCAAATAACTTTTATTATCCACACATACATTGCATGTTTAAACTAGATATTTGGAGCTTAATGTGATTTACTGAAATGCATCTTTTATTCTGCACAGCCTTCGTGGCTCATTTGCGATCAGATATGCAGTGTGTGTGTGTGTGTGTGTTTTAGTGGTTTCATACTGCATTCACATAGGGGAAAAGCTGGTCCTGGATCAGCACAATAGAAGAAAACCTCAATCAGGATTTTCCCCCCATGCATACAAATCCTGCTGGGTCGAGCTATATGCCTGAAATCATTTAGTGGTCAATAGCAGGGCTTTATCTGAGCCATATGAAGCAGCTGCAGTGTTGAGGGAGAGCCAGATGTGGAGAGCGGGCAGGAAAAAGCTCTACATGCCACAGGAGTCGTCTTCGAAAAACAGGAAGGCAACTTGTTCCCTGCTTATGGGCCGTTTCCTGTGGCAAGAGAGCGGAGGGGGCCGAGTGTGGGGTTTGACATTTCACTGAGAAGGTGCATGGAAGGGGAAAATGACCATTTATGGACAGAAGAGGAAGCTGGACTGGCCACTTGGCTGCTTTTGCCCCAATGTTGTTTATATCAACAAAGCAACTTTGTGTGTCTTTTTGTTAGGGAGGTCTTTTTTAGAGTCATAGAAGTTAATAAGTTAATATTATAAATTAAATAATTGTAAAATGAATGAATTAATGATGAATGAATTCACTGTAAAATGAATGAATGCATTCCAAGAGATGGGTTGCGGCTGGAAGGGCATCCGCTGTGTAAAATCGTGCTGGATAAGTTGGCGGTTCATTCCACTGTGGCGACCCCGCAAGGGACAAAGCCGACAAGAAAATGAATGAATGAATGAATGCATAAACTAATGAATTAATTTGTTCACTGTAAAATAATTAGATGAACGAACAAATTAATTTATTGACTGTAACACAAATGAATAATTAAATGAAAAATTAATTCACTGTAAAAATGAATGAATGAATGAACAAATTAATTCACTGTAAATGAACGAATGAACAAATTAATTCACTGTAAAATGAACGAATGAACAAATTAATTCACTGTAAAATGAATGAATGAACAAATTAAGCCACTGTAAAATAAATGATTGCCCGAATGGATGACCAAATGAACGATCAAATTAATTAATTCACTGTAAAATGAATGAATGAATGTATTCACTGTAAAATGAATGAACAATTGAACGAACAAATTAATTAACTGTAAAATGAATGAATGGACAAATGAACAAATGAATTAATTAACTGTAAAATGAATGAATGACCAAGTGAATGAACAAATGAATGAATAAATAAATTCACTGTAAAATGAACGAATGAACAAATACATTGATGAATTAATGAATTATGTCACTGTTAAATGAATTAATTAATTTACTGTAAAATAAATGTATGAATAAATGAACAAATTAATTCACTGTAAAATGAACAAAACAAAATAATTAACTAAAATAAATGAATGACCAAATGAATGAACAAATAAATAAAATATTTAATTAATTCACTGTACAATGAATGAATGGATGGACAAATAAATTAATTCACTGTAAAATGAACGAATGAATGAATGAATGAATAAGTTAATCAATTAATTTAATGTCAAATGAATAAATGAACAAATGACTCCATTTTAAATATAAAATGAATGAATGAACAAAAAAATAATTAACTAAAATAAATAAATGACCAAATGAATGCACAAATGAACGAAATGAATAATTAATTTACTGTAAATGAATGAATAAAAGAATAAATGAATGAAATAATTAATTCTATGTAAAATGAATAAATAAATGAATACATTAATGAATGAATAAATTAATTAACTAATGAATGAATGAAAGAATGAATAAATGAATGAATGAAAGAATGAACGGACTAGTTAGTTAATTAATTCACTGTAATGTGAATAAATGAATGAATAAATACACTAATGAATGAATGAACAAATTAATGAATTACCGAATGAATGTATGAATGAATGAATGGAATTCACTGTAAAATGAATGAATAAACGAATAAATTAACCAATTAATTAATTAATTCACTGTGAAATGAATGAATGAAGGAATAAATGAATGAATTCACTGTAAAATGAATGAATGAATGAATTAATTAATTCACTGTAGTATGAATAAATAAATGAATAAATGCACTAATGAATGAATGAATGAACAAATTAATGAATTAACGAATGAATGTATGAATGAATGAATGGAATTCACTGTAAAATGAATGAATAAACGAATAAATTAACAAATTAATTAATTAATTCACTGTAAAATGAATGAATGAAGGAATAAATTAATGAATTCACTGTAAAATTAATTAATTAATTAATTCACTGTAAAAATGAATTAATGGATGAATGAATGAGAATAATTAATTCACTGTGAAATGAATGAATGGATGAACAAATAAATCAATCAATTAATGAATTAACAAGTGAATGAACAAATGAATGACAGAATGACTGAATTAACAAATGATAGAAAAAATTAATCAATGAATGAACAAAAAAACGAACAAATGAATGAATGAATAAACGAACTAATGAACAAATTAAGTAAATGTAAAATAAATGTATGAATGAATGGAAGAATAAACAAAGGAATAAATTATTTCACTGTAAAATGAATGAATGAATGAATAAATGAACAAATCAATCAATCAATTAATGAATTAACAAGTGAATGAACAAATGAATGACAGAATGACTGAATTAACAAATGAATGAAAAAATTAATCAATGAATGAACAAAAAAACGAACAAATGAATGAATGAATAAACAAACTAAGTAAATAATAACAAACGAATAAACAAAAATTAAGTAAATGTAAAATAAATGTATGAATGAATGGAAGAATAAACAAAGGAATAAATTATTTCACTGTAAAATGAATGAATAAATAAATGAATGAATGAATGAATGAATGAAGGAACAAACAAATTAATGAACGGATGAATGAAAGAACAAAGGCATGAATTAATTAACTGTAAAGCTAATTAATGAATGAATAAATAAACAAATGAATCAATGAAGGAATGAATGAATGAAAACATAGATACAGCACTCGGCATGAATGAGTACACCTATAAATGAGAAAATGTATATTTTTATACATTTCTCAGTGAATATTCAAACGCAGTGTTCCACACAATTCATTCATTCAACACAAACTCCAGAATTGTGCTGTTTCAGCTCATTTTAAATAAGTAGAACAAGCAACAAAAATCTTTTTTTGAGTGTAGTCACCGAAGTTAATTATCTTTCAGATTATTAATTCACTGTAAAATGAATAAATGAATGAATGAATGAATCAATCAATCAATCAATCAATCAATCAATCAATCAATCAATCAATCAATCAATCAATCAATCAACAAGTGAATGAACAAATGAACACTGTAAAAAATGCAGGGTTCCACACAATTCATTCATGTTGACCCAACACAAATTGATTAAAGTTAACCTAATACTTTTCACAAATTTATGTGGATTGAACATAAAAAAATAAGTTGTCCCGTTGAAATCTCAAGAATTGTGTTGTTTGAGCTTATTTTAAATAAGTAGTTTGAACGAGCAAAAAAATAATTTTTTTGAGTGAATGACCGAATGACTGAATTAACGAATGAATGAATGAATGAACGAGTGAACAAAAGAATAATGAGCAAATAAATGAATGAGTAAATGAATGAGTGAATGAATGAATGAGTGAATGAATGAGTGGATGAATGAACACATGAATTAATTAATTCACTGTAAAATGAATGAATGAACGAACAAACAAATGAATGAATGAACAAATAAATGAACTGTAAAATGAATCAATGAATGAAAACATGGAGTGCTCAGCATAAAGGAGTACACCTATAAATGAGAAAATATATATTTTTATCCATTTCTATAGTGTATGTGAATACTAGGGGTGTCAAAATTAATTGTTTCTTCGGTGCACCGCGGTGCAGACGCGGACAATTCGGTATCGGTTCAGTAATAATCATAACCGGTTATTATGTACTGACGTCATTTATCTCATATGCGCTATGTCGAGGTAGCTTACTATGGCGAGGGAGGCGAGCGCGAGTTTACAATGCTTAGCCTACTTGACGCACAAACTGTGCACAATTTCACTGCGTGTGTGTTTTCTGGACACTCTTACACTGACACTTACAGCAGAAGCCCCTATTTCACTGCGATTGAGAGAATGAAAGTAAACTCCATTACTCTCTCTCTCTCTCTCTCACTGTGGCCCATTTGACCTGCTGGCGTAACTTTTTCTCTTCTCGGCTGATTTGGCGATACTTCTGGATAAAGGTCTGCATTCCCGCGGGTGTAAGGCGGGAGCCGCTGGACCCGACCAGATTTCTTGCGGCGCGGTAATAAATTTCCGAATAAAGTTCGGGAGTGGTCGGTAACTCTGGTGTAAGTTGAACGGGAGCGGGCGGTCTAACAATATCGCTCCCGAGCAGTGGCGGCTGGTCAATAGAGGGCGCTGGGGCGCCGCCCCCGTCAAGTTAGACTGCTTTAATATGTCAATATTTATTATCACAAATATTAACAAAATAAACTGATTTAATTATAACATTCTAACATTTATTGTAGTCATACTAACATTTATTGAAAAAAAAAAATGTATGAACAATATTTTTTCATATGTGTACAGGGGGGCCGGACTAATGGGTGTCTATGTGGGTACACAAACTTTTGCAAAGCATGTGATATGACGATAAGCTCTAAATGGCCAGTTTTAAATTGTCCTTAGGGCACAGCGCTCTGCGCCCCGAACCCTCCCATTTTTTTTGTAAGAACGAATCATATTTGTTTTTATATGATTGGCCTTATGTGATTGGACCATTCTCACTTAGACCGTTCACTCAGCAGCAGCTCGTCAGTTAGCTGTGCTGACCTTTAATCATATAATGAAAGCAAGTGCAAGATGAAGGAAAATTCCGTTGTATCTTTGCAAAGATATCCGTTCACAAGGCGTTTGGATGAAGAAAAAAAAAGAATCAAGGAGCTTGGACCAGATCGACCTTCCTTGCAAAACTAATGAAAACAAATTCACCAGCAGTCAAGTGATCGCGAGCGCGAGTACACTCGGGGCTTTTCCAGCCTTTTACTATTTCCGTGTTTGCTGTTTCAAACAGCATGACACAAGAGAGGCTGAATGCATTGGCCACGCTGTCAATAGAGAAGAGACTGGTGACTGAGATGACTGACTTTAACCAAAAGCTCATTGAGAAATTTTCAAGCCAGAAAAAAAGGAGAGCAAAATTTATTTTTAAGTAGTGCTACTGGCCAGTGATTAGGCAACATTTGTGTGTGTGTGTGTGTGTGTGTGTGTGTGTGTGTTTACTGATTATCTTGATTACTACATTACTGATAAACCCAAAATGAACTAAAATGAACTGATTTGTGATGCATTTATTGTATGCTTTAGTCATTTTTGTATTTTGGTACATCACCGGAAAAATGGCTTTTAAAATGCGCCCCCCTCACATTTTTTAACACCAGCCTCCACTGCTCCCGAGTAAGCACGTGTGTGTGTGTGTGTGTGTGTGTTTATGTGTGTGAATGAGAGAGAGCGATGCTGTGTGTTGCTGTCTATGTTTGTGTGTGCGTGTATGTGTGTGAATGAGAGGGCGTGATGCTCCGTGTAGCTTGCTTGGTGCTGTGTGTCTATGTGTGTGTGTGTGTGTTTAAACAGACAGCCCCAAATATAAAACTGTGTTTAGGGAAAGCATCGACAATGCACCGTGATGCACCGAGATATCGAATTGAATCGATGGCATGATAATCGTAACCGAACCGAACCGTGAGACCAGTGTAGGTTCACACCTCTAGTGAATACTATAAAAACTGCAGGGTTCCACACAATTCATTCAGGTTGTCCCAACACAAATCCATTAAGTTAACAAATTTAAGCGGATTGAACATCAAACAATTAAGTTCTCCCCAAAAAATCTCAAGATTTGTGTAAATTCAGCTCATTTTAAATAAGTAGCGTGAAAAGTGAAGCAGGAAAAATCAGTTTTTGAGTGTTCCCTCACACAGTTCGAATCATATTTGGGAGTTTTTAGCAGCTTGAACACTGAAAGCCCTGGACTTGTTAAAATCCATAGCAAAAAATACAAAAAATGCCTATTAATTTGATTTTGTGCTCCACCTTTAAATGATAAATGTTTAAAGGGTCACAAAACACCAAAACACTTTTTTTTGAGCTGTTGACAGTCATATATGTGCCCCACGCTGCTATAAACACTATTAGGACACATATATTGCACTAAAAAGTGAAAATTGGTTGTTTTTGCGTTATTTTGAGCAAATTCGTTCTTCTGGTTTGAAACGAATTTTTGAAGCTGCGTCATGGCCATGAGATACATAGGGGTAAATCCAGCCAGGAGAGTGGCTGTCTGTCTTTTCGAGGACATTCTGACGTATGTGAGTGTGCGGCATTAATTCTTGAGAAGACGTGCTTCAAACCAATCAGCGCGCTCTATTGTGTATGACGTGAAACTTCATTAATATGCATGATAGCTCCGGACACTGTATACACTGTACAGACGGCAGAGAGACGCCACGTTGTGTTGCTAAAACAAGTGAAAGAACAAGAATTTGGAGACATGGGTCGTCGGTGTGCTGCAACAAGGTTTTGTTTTCATTTTCCCTCTATGAGAGAGCTGCTGGACGTGCACGCGACACGCAACAGAAACGCGTTTGTAAGGAACATTTTTACCCGAGAGTTTTTCGCATCTGGAAATGGTGAAATCCGGATTTGCCGCTCGTCTCCTTTTAATAAAAAGACACAGCTCCAGTTTGATTGTCCTGTCGCTACAGATTAGGTAAGTGTGTGCAGTGTTCTTTGTTTAACCCATATTGCAAAGTTTGTCGTATCGTCAGCAGTGCTTTATTAGTTTTTAAAGACATACCTCAGTCAAAATGATTGAGTTACTCAGTTTACAGTATGTTAATATCACTGCAATATTACAGTACAATATTATAGACTGAAAGATCCGCTAATGCTGCTCTCCGAGTGTAAACATATAAACACAAACTATTCCCGTTGTGCAGGATTTTCGCCGCATTTTGTGACAGGATAGTCTATACACACACGGCTTTCTGACGCTACCTACCGAGTACATAAGTTACAGAGAAATGCGGAGGATTTTTTTTTCTCCCATTCGCCATGCGGTATCAAATCAGCCTCTGTGTGTTTCTTTTGCCTGTGATCAGCACATGGCCAAATGAAAACTCCCTTCTATGCAAATCTTACCCTCTTTCCCTCCCCCGACACTCCCACACTCCCAGAGCTGGACACGCCCAACTTTCCTGACTTTTTTCAAACTAGAGGTGTGACAACACCCTGCTGAGACAGGGGGGTTTCATGGCCCTTTAAGAATCACACACTGAGGCCGCTGTGTGTCACAGCAGGCGTTTTGGGATTAATAGCTGCACTTCTCCTGTGCTAGTAATTTAGTGTTGTGTGCAGCAGCTCTGGGGCTGGTCAGCAGTAGATTTGGTTTATCGTGAAGTTTTCACTATTGAAAGACCAAACGCAGCTGTTCTTGCAGCTTAACAGACTGACCTCTGCTGGCACGGCATGAGCTTTAGTGTAGTAATCTGTTACACTTCCTATCAGGCGCAGCTTAAAATATGATTTTCATTTCCCCTCCTGCACACTCAGACGGTCTCATCTAGCAGATTCTTTCTCCCCCTGTCCTCCATCTCTGAGACTTGGAGGGTTTGCTTAGGCAAGCATCGCTGTTACTGGTCATATTGAGGGTAGGGGAATACACAGTTGAAGTCAGAATTATTAGCCCCCCTTTGATTTTTTTTTTCTTATTTAAATATTTCCCAATTATGGTTAACAGAGCAAGGACATTTTCACAGTATGTCTGATAATATTTTTTCTTCTAGAGAAAGTCTTATTTGTTTTATTTCGGCTAGAATAAAAGCAGTTTTTAAATTTTTTAAAAGCCATTTTAAGGTCAAAATTATTAGCCCCTTTAAGCTATTTTTTTTCCGATAGTCTACAGAACAAACCATCATTATACAATAACTTGCCTAATTACCCTAACCTGCCTAGTTAACCTAATTAACCTAGTTAAGTCTTTAAATTTCACTTTAAGCAGTATAGAAGTGTCTTGAAAAATATCTAGTAAAAATATTATTTACTGTCATCATGGCAAAGATAAAATAAATCAGTTATTAGAGATGAGTTATTAAAACTATTATGATTAGAAATGTGTTGAAAAAATCTGCTCTCCGTTAAACAGAAATTGGGGAAAAAAATAAACAGGGGGGCTAATAATTCAGGGGGGCTAATAATTCTGACTTCAACTGTATATACACAGTAAAGATGTGCGCATGGCGGTTATATCCACGGGCGCTGTGGATAATCCGCGGGTCGGTCGGGTAATAAAAAAATAAATTATGATTAATTGCGGGTGGGTAAAGGGTCATAGCAGTTGACCACCTAAAAAAGCAGAGAGTGGACTTCGCTGAAGATGAGACGCCCAAAGACGAGAGAACGCTCATTTAGTGCAACTGGCCGTGTTTTGGAGGCGAGGCGGAATCATACCTGCCAACATTTGGTTCGTAAATTCCGGGAGACGTTTTACGTCATACGCTAATTTGCATATTACTGACGTCATCGCGTTCTACCATTTCTGTTTGTTTAACAGCCTATGGTAAATAAATGGGGTATTTTATATTCGCACTATGCTTTATGTAAGCATTGTCAATTTAACTAAATGTATTGCTGTTTGAATACAGTATATCATTGTAGATGAGTAGGGAATTTGCAGTAATCTCTCAGATGTAATATACTCAGACAAGTTCTGAAACTCTCACTTAAAACATCTCTGATTGTGCAACAAGAATAAATGGTCAAATTAAATTGTTAAAATAAAGGAGAAGCAGATCGGGTTGACTGTACAAGGGAAATACCTTCAAACTGCCACCTGTTCTAAATCATTTGCCGTCGGTACGCAGAGAGGTGCTCTGCTCTCAGGCTGCAGGGGAGGGGCCGGCGGCGTCACCCGCAGCTCGTTGAGAAGAGTAGGGACGGTACAGTAACGGACAAACGACAGTCTATAAAAATCGCCAGTAACACACAAAAAAGACGCTAGATTTGTCGCTAGTCGCTTTTTTGAAAATTTGTTGCTAAGTTGGCAATACTGGCCCAAACTGAAGAGCGGGGAGCGGGAGGGCTGAGAGGTTTGGGGAGATAGGGGTGCGCGAACTGTAGCACAACAAAATCTCACTGAACGCTAATTTTTTGAGATATCAACTTCAAATTTGGAATATAATTTGTTCAGATATTTAGTCTTGATTTTTTGCCGGATTTACACAAAAATGTGTATTTTACAAAACAACAAGTTTATAATATACAAGATTTTAATATACAGTGATGTCCATAAATATTGGGACATCAACACAATTCGAACATTTATGGCTCTATACACCAACACAATGCTCATTGTAATTGGGATAATGAGGGAATAACACACACCTGGCCATGGAACTGCCAATTGTCCCATTACTTTTGGTCCCTTAACAAGTGGGAGGCGCATATGCAAACGGTTGTAATTCTGTTCAGCTGATTTGAATGTAAATACTCTCAAATTAAAGCTGACAAATCCATTGTGTTGGTGTATACAGCCAAAAATGTTAGAATTATGTCAATATCACAATATTTATGGACCAGACTGTATTAATATAGTGCGTATATTTTGAAAATGTTCATTTTTGGGGGACTATCCCTTTAAGGAGAGTGAAGTGAGGTTGACAAAGAGATTAAACTCTGTTCTCAAGCCTGCTGAGGCGCATTCAGGCAAAAGAGCATCAGTGTCAGAGCTGCCACTAAATGAAAGCTTCTCAGGCCGAGTGGAAGGAAGAGCATCAGAAATCTGGTTGCAGGCTTTTCTTTTTCTGTCTAATCCCGAGCCAGAGAGAAGGGCCAGGTTGGGTCTCTGAAAACGGTGGCCGCTGTGTGTGATAGAAACAATGAAATTAAACACCCAACTAGTGCGCAAGAGCAGGAAATGCCCGCTGAACCTGGAGAACAGTGCTCTTTTGTGGCAGCCATTGTAAAGAGATACCATAGGGCTTTTGTTCGGCACGGCTTAAACCCAGCCCTCCTCCCCTTGCAGAGTTTGCAAGCCAGCGGAGCAGCACATTGCCTATATTACACATGCATTTGTCTCTTTTACCAAAGACGCAAATCTGTCATTAGGAGATTCAAGCGTTTATTGCTTTTTTCACTGCGGTGACTTGGGTAAATTGGCTGAAATAATCGTAGCTCTGTATAACGAGCCTCAATTTCGAAGCTTGTAGTAGTGATTATGTACAAGCCAAGGGTGCATTTTTTTCCAACATTATCATTTTCACTTGAATTTGTGGAAAGGGGGGGTCCAGAGTGTATTTTTAAGGCTTGGCTTTGTTTATAAGATGCAAAGCAATGTGTGCTCATGCTTCATTTGCAGAAAATCACATTATTTTTTCAAATATCTTACTTTAATTATACACAGCTACTCAGCTAACATGAAAACGACTGTCATATTTCCTAGTCCCTCCGAAAGCCTGCCCTCAAGAGGCTCTGATTGGTCAGCTAACATAATGCACTGTGACCTGGTGGCGTGACATTTCCTCTCCTCACAGCTGTTGTAGTGATACTTGTGAATCCAGACATGAGTGCGTGTCTGCAGAGCGAGTTTTCTCCTCCGCGTCTATCATGGATCAGCTGTGATTGCCGCAGTCGTTTATCAGTGTCACTCATCAGTGAACAGCGCCAGAGCATTAGAGCCAATCGCAGCCCTTTCTGTTGAGTGCGTGACCAATCATAGGGGTGTAGGAGATATCGAATTGAACCGAATTGATGGCATGATAAATTGATTTTAAAGTTCAATAAATGATAAATTGATTAAAGTTCAAAATTGATGTTTAACTGAATAAACAGTCAGTAAACACAACTACATCTTATTGAACATCATTTATTTTTATCACCAATTATCATAGTAGAACAGTTTCTCAAGCAGTTTGTGATGCATTTTGGACACAGGAGATGAGCCCCTGGTCTAATGCCCCACCTGGCTTGAGAAACCCGTTCTCAAAGACTTACATTTAGTCATTATTTGGGTAGCACACATATACTGAATGCAGAATACAAATGAGCCATTTTAATCTAGATTTAAAAAATGTATCTATGCCCACTTATAATATATATATATATATATATATATATATATATATATATATATATATATATATATATATATATATATATATATATATATATATATATATATATATTGTAGTTTTACATTCTAGGTGGCATCAGCATGTTCAAAGTTTTTTTTTTTTGTGTGTGTGTGTGTCTGTACATTATAGACAATATTCTTGCTGTTTTGTGCATCTTACAGCACATCAAGTCTCACTGATGGATGCATGTGGTTCAGTGCTGAGGGGGATTTTTCATTGACTGTCCTTAGAGTTGAAGGTGACGTAAAGATTGAGGGTGACAACAGTGTCATATCCGGGGCATGCTAAAAAAAAGATTGAAAAAGAAGTACAGATATGGTCATTGAATGTGACGGCCTGTCAAGGCGAGTTTGATGGACTCTTTAGTGACCTACAGTGTATGTGTGTGTTCGTGGATTGGGAGGCTGGTGCCGTCACGTTGTTTTACTGTGAGGTTTTGACATGTTAATGTTGTGTCCTTCTCTCTCAAAGCACCTGCATCCCCCCTTATTTATGAAATCGTTAAAATCACAATTTTTTTTTCTTTAAAATTTGTCATTGCAAGTCAGCGTAATGATGCGCTTTGAACTTCTGTAGACTTTAAAGGCATGATATGTAAGATTTGTATTATTAAAATATCTGTAAATCACTAGAACATTGTTATATATTTAGCTTAGACTACCAAATGTTGTTTAAAGAATGTTCAAACTGTGAAAAAAGCTATTTTAATGAGAGCATGTGCATAGATATTTACATTTAGATGTCGCCTACGCTATTGTAGTCTATTGGAAGGAATGCGTCAATAGAGCCGCCATTTTAGTACAGGGTAACGCTCCTTTGAAATGAATGTGAGACCAAGGTGCAATAGATTACTGGCCATCCAGAGACAAAGATATATAGACATATATACATACAGGGCTCGAAATTAACTTTTTTACTTGGTAGCACCGGCGCTCCCAACTTCAAAAATTTAGAGCACCCACCAAAAATGTATGAGCACCACTGCAAATTGTATATTAAGGCATTTATTGTATTTGAAAACAACATAAATCAGGACTAACAAAAACCAGAAACAACTAACTAACTAATGCTGTGATGACTTATTGATTGATATCTGTGCAATATTTCCAAAATGAATGTCAAATAATTATAAAATATTATTAACGATGACGATGATGTCAATAATACTTACAATGAATAACATTTCTCATTATCATGCTGCCCTGAATGTGCTTGAATGCGAGTTATGTACTGTAAAGGTCCTGCTGTTACTTTATGAAAAATACATTTATGGTTTGCATCAAACAGAAATGAAGCATTGCAGTAAGAAATATTTATTTTGCACTATTGTTTTATATGCATGTTAATTTAATAAATATTATCTCTGCTACAAAACAAACGTAAGATTATAATAAATCATTCAATCCAATGCTGAAAGCTGCAAAGCGGTCATCAGTAAATAGAAAAATAATATACATCTCAAAAAAGAACGGACCAAAGAAAGTAATAAAAGTCTCACTTCTACACTCCTTAAAAGTTTTGGTTTGGGTTTGTGTCTTTGTAAATGCTCGGTCTCATTATGCGCTGATTTTCATTTTTCTGTGTTTGTGGAAAGAACAGGCGAGTCAGCTGACCCATTATAAGAGCAGGATTCTCGTGATGACCACCAGCGTAATACCGTTCTTTGTTATGAGCCGCAGATTCAGTTTAAACTCACTAAAGGCGAGCTTCTTTGGCGATGTGTAGTGTTAGATTTTACATTCAGCGGACATTTGCGCTGAACACGCAGTGATTGCAACGCATCGAGATTCGGGCACCTTCTCCGAAAACGCTCGATTGATCTCGGCTGGCGCCCTTATAAGCTTCCTGTTATCTGACAGCGGAAAGCCTTGAGTGATTGACAGCTAATATGAAACAATATAGTGTCAGGGAAGGCCGATTCAGCACGTTTTTAGAAAAAATCGAAACAAGTCGCACTACAACCATTATATGCAGTCGCACAAACGCTCCCAAATATATTATGAGGTCGCATAGATAAAATTTTGGGCGCATATGCCACAGCCATATCACCCTGCAGCCCAAGAGCGGTTACTCACTGAAGCTAAGCAGGGCTGAGCCTGGTCAGTACCTGGATGGGAGACCACAGGGGAAAACTAGGTTGCTGTTGGAAGTGGTGTTAGAGAGGCCAGCAGGGGGCGCTCAACCTGTGGTCTGTGTGAGTCCTAATGCCCCAGTAAAAGTGAAGGGGACACTACACTGTCAGTGGGTGCCATCTTTCGGATGAGATGTTAAACCGAGGTCCTGACTCTCTGTGGTCATTAAAAATCCCATGACACTTCTCGTAAAGAGTAGGGGTGTAAGCCCGGTGTCCTGGCCAAAGTCCCTCAATCGGCACTTTCCCATCATGGCCTCCTAATCATCCCCATCCACCGAATTGGCTCTATCACTGTCTCTTCACTCCCCCTATAGCTGGTGTGTGGTGAAGCACTGGCGCCGTTGTCCTGTGGCTGCCGTTGCATCATCCAAGTGGATGCTACACACTGGTGATGGAGTGGAGAGACCCCCCTCATGATTGTGAAGCGCTTTGGGTGTATGGCCATACACAATAAATGCGCTATGTAAATACACATTACATTACATTACATATGCGACCACTGGTAATGCCGACAAAGAGCATGTGCTTGTGTGCATGAAAATGTATTATCCTTCCTCTCTGTTAAATCTGATCTAATCAGTGTCCTGAAACACACCCCCTCTCCTGCTTTCACTTCAAATTCTTACGGAGGGATTAATTCGTTTGTGAATGAATATCCGTAATGAACGACTCATGTAAACCATCCATATCCTTGCGTCTCAATGCATAATATCCATCTTTCTGATCTAGATGGTATGTAACATGTATAATATTTAATAATTTAGGATGAACAGTACGCACATTGAGGCGCGGGCACTGTTATGTTATCAGGCACCCTTTTAAGTTACTTCAAAAACTAGCCGTTACTTCATTTAGCCGACAATAATACAAGTTTCTAGCACCGCAGGTCTGTCAGATTTCATTTACATTCTTTGCTGATTTTATTCAACAAAACTAGCATCAACCTAGTATTTAGTGCAAGTTGGTGCTACTTTGCCTTATGGTCAATGCAGTAAGTGACTGCATTATCATCAAAAACGCTACAAAATAAATAACATACAAAAACGAAATTTTACCTATGAAATGTTCTGCCGATATGCTTTGTTTTCTTTGTTTGCTTATTACTACACCTGTACGCAGCACAAAAGTCCAACATCTTCAGATTGGCTTTAGCCTTGACTGGTGCGGTTAAATGACATTTGTGCTGGGAGCACTGTACAAATATGGCGGCGCTGTTGACGCATGCTTAGTGTCCGTATGCAATATCTAGTGTATATATCTATGGAGCGTGTGCTGTGTGTTTATGCTAATGATGTCACACACACTCGAGCATTATAAACTCTGGATGATGAATAATAAAGCCCAGCCAAATTATTCAGCAACTGTAAATGTTTTAGTTTGGGATGGTCATTTTTGGAAAGTGCCTCTGACGGTGAGGGAAAGATGGACACCGATATAATCTCAGAAAACTTTTTACAGAAATCTCATTTTGCATGCTATCGTCATCAAATTTGAAATATAAACTCATGAGACACTTGGCTTTCAAGTCATATTTTTTCTGGGACATTGCATGAATGTTTTCCTGTGTTTGTGTATGGAAAAACAAATACTGAACACAATACAATTTTTTTTTTCTCGTGACTACATAATGTATAACTTTTTATATTTTTTAACATGTAACTTCCCCTTTTACCACAGTAAAGCTCACAGTGTCTTCTTTCCAATGATATCCAGTTTGTGTTTGTAGCTTACTACAGTCAGGAACTGTTACTGTTTAATGTTAGGTAGGTGTAAATCCCCAAAATTGAGTGCTGGTTAACAAATTCAACGAACACACCCTCAAAATAAAGTGTGGCCGAAGCCTAAAATGTATTTAGTATGGTAAAACAGTGCTTCTTCACATGATCATGAATGGAATAACAAGAAGTGACAGATTGTGGCATAATAAAAGCTCAGCTGCTCAGTTTGTATGTTAATAATTAAGCCATAAAATGTAAGTTTCACCACTAGAGGGCGTGTATTCCCAACAAACAAACGTAGTTTGATGACGGAGTGACTGAGTGTGGAATCATAGGAGTTTTGATCTTCATTATATCCTACAGGACTCACTCAAGTATTCACCACTCATTTCACTTCCATGACTTTCTGCCTTACCCTGCTTCATATTACCATACTAATAAGTGTTGAAAACTTTAGCTCATCATCAGCATAATTTCTGACTAAAATGATTTATTGAACTCTATAGCTATGCCTTTGTTTGTTGTGAATATGCCCCCTCTAGTGGTGAAAATGATATTTTATGTCTCAAAGTCTGCATCAAAAGGAAGTTAAGATTGTCCTTTTTTCCCATATTGTGACATACATCTGATTGAAACAGTCCTGGAATGAGAAAAATATATGTAGGGAGGTTCGTATTCATATCTGTTTGTGTCACACAAACATTGGCGCCTCCTTGTGAATGAATAGAGCTGCAGTCACACTAGAGTTTGTGTGTGCGAAATTCTGTTGAAGATGATTAGACATTAAAAAAAGCAAGCGATTGCTCCATGTTTTAAATTTCTGTCCAGAGAGGTCATGTTTTGATCCTCGATTGGTCTCACGCAGTCAAGTGATGCGATTTCGCAGGTCAGAGTTCACCAAGCTTGAACTTTGCACTGCAGCGAACTGCGAAACTTGACGCATGACCCTGCGTTTCCGGTCTGACGCATTCGCGTGCGTATGAAAGGAAGTCTATGGGGAGAAAAGTGCAGTGTGACCGCAGCTTAATACATAGGTTAGTTCATGCTCCATTCAGCTGGTTTAATTTCTGTCAGCTTTGGGTTTTTGACTGTTTGGTGCCATCTTGTAAATTAATAATATGTATGTTAGTATATGCTAGGGGTGTGAACCTACACTGGTCTCACGGTTCGGTTCGGTTACGATTATCATGCCATCGATTCGGTTCAATTCGATATCTCGGTGCATCACGGTGCATTGACGATGCTTTTCATACATAATTAGATTTTTTTCTTTACAACACAAGAATTTTTTTTTTATTAAAATCTATAAATATGTTTATATTTATATATTACTTGTAAAACAATTTTGTCCTTTAATACAAGCAGTCAGATATATGAACTGTACCTTTAATTTTACCTGCTCAAAAAAACACTCTTTGTGAATGAAAACTCCAATACATGCTCAGAAGACAGCACGAGCAATTCATAAAAGTTTCATAACAAATAAACTAATGTAAATATTATCCCGCTTGCTTTTTAAGCGCTGGCAAGTTCTTACAGCCCTATGATTGGTCATTGTCTTCACCCGCTCAACAGAAAGGGCTGCGCTTGGCTTTAGAAACGAAAGCACTGTTCACCCATGAGTGACGCGGGAAAAACAGCCGCGGGTCAGTCTATATGCGCATAATACGTGGTTATCAGGTAATCCATAATAGAATAAATACAATACAATAAACTCGCACCACAGGCACACTTGTGTCTCGATCCACAAACAGCCGAGAGGAGGGAAATTTACCTCACGAACATGCCAGCGGGTCAAAGTGTGTGTGTGTATGTGTGTGTGTGGGAAAGACAGAGAGAGAGAGAGAGTGAGTTAGAGTTTTACAGCATTTCTCCCTAGTAGTGAAATAGCAGCTCGTGCTTTACCATTCCTCAGTGTCAGTAAAAGATCTGCTTTTAAGTAGTAGGACTGTTTATTTACTCGCCCTCGCCTCCTTCGCCATAGTATTCTACCGCGACCTCGCGCATAGGGGATAAATGACGTCAGTGCGTAATAACCGGTTATGATTTATTACTGAACCGATATCGAATTGTCCCTATCTGCATCGCGGTGCACCGAAGAAACTATTAATTTTGACACCCCTAGTATATGCTCCATTTAGCCTGCTTCGTTTCTGTCAGCTTTCCGCTTTTGACTGTTTGCCGCCATTTTGTGGCTGAATAATGCGCAGGTTAGTGTATACTCCATCAGCTGTATTTGTTTCTGTCAGTTTTGCAATTAATGAAATAATTAATAAACTATTACGGCTCAGAACAATGTTTTGTGGCAAGTAGTTATGTAATATAGGGGGAAAAGTATATCCAGGATGGTTGTTTTAGGCCTTAAGTGTAATACAACAGAGATCCATTTCTCATTGGGCTGCCAACAAGCTTGCCTGGCATTATTCTGTGCTAACAACCTCCTGTACAGTCCGTACTTTATCCTTACCTTAATACATAAAAAAATATGCTAAAGTTTGCCTCTGTTTTAGACAAAGTAGCTGCAAGCATTTGAGGAAAAGTTGACAAAAACAGCACAAATGTTAAGCTCTTCCTGAAATCATTGCAGAAAATGATTCCTAGAACTGACCGATACTGAGAAGCCCCAGTGAGAGCTCTAAACATTATTTAACTGTCTGTTTTTCCTTGTGTTTCACACTGGACTGCTCCAGAATTAAAAAAAAAAAAGGTGCTGAAGACAAACAAATAGCTCTGAATCTCAGGCTTCTTGCCGCAGAGGGTTTGGTGAAGTGTGTTTTTAAGCCGTCCACAGACCGACAACGCAAATGAGATGCTGTGAGTTACTGTTTAATAACACGCAGCCCGTAGTAAACACAATGAACGATTGGCTTCTTCAAAGAAGCGTATGAAGGCCCTCTTTTTCCGTCTCTCCTACTTCTCCTCCGAGGCTTCCGTGATGGAGCTGTGCGTTTCTCTTCTCTCTCCTCATGTGCTGCTGATCTTTCTATTCTTTTCCTCCATTTCTTCTCTCCAGGGAACTGCCTCAATCTCTAAGAGAGAGAACGTTCTGCTCTTTTCGCCGCTGCAGGCATCTCTCTTATTTAGTATGCACACGTACATACATCACGCCGTTGTATCAGAGATGTGTAACGTGTATATATAGACACCCAAAGAGCAGAGCTGGATCAATATCAGCTGCACAGAATATTTCACTAAAGAATGAAAAATTATACTCAACATCAACTCCTATAAAGTCAATGGGAGAACATTTATTTGTAGACTCTTTTTTATGTTCTTGGGGTTAACAGGAACTGGAGCAGTCTGGATTGACATCAATGCAACTTTTACATAAATTGGTTTATACACTGTAAATAATGTCAGTGATTTCAACTGTAAAACTCTGTTACCTGGTTAACAGTAGGTTCCTTAATAGCTATATGCTGTATGGCCAATGACTGTAAATTCACTTCCCCATCATTCCCTGCACGACACTTTTTTTTCTCTTGAGTTATGCACATTAGAGTTGTATGTTATATCTAATTTCATGTGTGCTAGCATGATGGTGTTTAGCAGTTGTGTGAATGACACTGAGCACCTTCTCTATTTTAGTGAAGCAAGTATTGTGAGATCCTCAGAGATTTTGCTCCATATTGACATGATAGCATCACACAGTTTCTGCAGATTTGTTGGCTGCACATCCATGATCCCCCCCTTTTCCTTCCACTTTTGTACGTGTCACCTCTCCATCCTCGGGTAACATGGCGGATCCGTTACCCCAATCTGTTCCGGGACCTCGCAATTCACTAATTAAGCACTGCGTAAATCCATCAGAGGCCGCGGTTGACTGACTTACTGACCAACCTACCAACTTCCCTAAACCCAACCAATAGTATTTTGAAAAGCACCTATTGACCCGCCCACCCCCTTTCCCAGTGTTTTGAAATGCAATCCAGAGAAAGAAAAGCCCCCTGATTTTTACCACGTTTTCAGATTTTACCATATTCTTACCCTGTTATTTACTTGTTTTTTAATTTTTTGGTTGTTGTTTTCATCTTACATGCTTTCTGGAACTGTCAACTTCGTTCTGCATCTCAAGTCTGCTGTCGTACATGTTACCGAACAAACTTGTAACATCTGGAAAGCCGTACAGCGGTCAGCTGGTAAGCGCCGAAAGGAACGGCGTCATACCGCGCCGTAGCGTTTGTTTGAAAGACGAAGTGCAGCCATACGTACTTCTGGCTACATAACTTGCGATCTCCAGGAACAGAACGAGCCTATGTTGTTTATTTTTTTGCTACATTTGACTTTAATATTAGCTATTATTAACTCACAAACCTCCTGCAGTTTGTGCAGAACAGCCATTTTGGGAAAACCTGATGTTGAGTTCAATAATCTCAACAGGGAACAAATAATTCCAGATGATTTGGTGCTGGAAGTTCATACTGAACTCTTTGACTTTTGGGATTTTGGCAAATCTGAGCTCTCATCTCTCCTGAAACTCGAAAGCAGACTTTATTTTTGGGAGGATCATCTGAGAAACCTGGACTTGCTCTCCATTTACTGTAATTTCACTGCGTTATTAAAGACGTATCATTTAGCATTTGTTATTTTCTACAGGTTACACGTAGGATAGTAATGATTGATGATGTTTCAGCATAGTTTGGAGGATGTGTTTGGTTTCCATGTTTGGTTCGAGAGAATCTGTCAGAGGCGTAAAAAAATGATGGCAGGAACAGCTCCGCAAGTAATTTCCACCATGGCAACTCAAACAGCATACAGACCTTAATAACAACAAAGACTGTGACTAAACGCTCTCTGTTTTCCTCCCTTCATCCACATTCCTTGTG
The DNA here is from genome assembly GCA_903798195.1 of Danio kyathit. NCBI lineage: Eukaryota > Metazoa > Chordata > Actinopteri > Cypriniformes > Danionidae > Danio > Danio kyathit. Next base: position 5,587,564 of record LR812533.1, read on the forward strand.
AAATTATTATTTTATTATTTTAATATCTCTTTCTCTCCTACAAGGACAATAACAAAACACTATTTTGTTGCAATGATTTACAGAAGACGTCTAATAAAGTATAATTATTTTCACAAAAAAAATATTGAAGCATAAAAGCAGACACTTCTGTTATGATTATAAAATCACTTTCATCTGTCATCAGTCTCATCTTTTACCCTTGTTTTTAAGTCGATCATCGGTCACCTGTATACCATGAAGGGAATGATGGGATTTGTATAGTTAACTTATTATAGAGGATGTAAAACAGACATCTGCTCAGATATTAATCATGAGCTTCAAAAGTGCAAACAGTGAAGAATTCCCATTGGACG
>LR812533.1:5590416-5835416 GCA_903798195.1 Danio kyathit
ATGGAGATACAAAAACATATTGAGGTAAAACGAAGAGGAAATATTCCACACTGTGCTTTTAAGTTTTTCCCATCCCTTGTTTCAAGAGTTCGCACTTAGATATTGTTTGACAAATTGTTAGCTGGTTTGGCATGCTGTCCCGGGAGAGAACCCTGAGCTCGGAGATAGTTGAGCCCAGGGCTCCCGCCTGGTCGATAGAGCGTATCAGGGGAGTACGAGATCAGGTGGTTCTCGAGAGTTCCCCATGGTAAAAGGAAGAAAAGGGGAGGCGAAGGGGTGGATGGGGGGTTTCTTCGAAATGAAGATAAGGGAGTGATTTTCCCTAGGCTACTTATAGTGAGCTTGGATTGATCTGATTGGCTAGCTAATGATTGTGGATGAGGGATCAGCCGCGGTCAATAATATCACGTGTTCCTCTCGAAATTTGTTTATGAAACTTCACAAAAAAGAATGCGTCATCCGGATTATTAAAGTGCACTTATTATTTTTAGAGTTTTTAGTGTGAATGCACTACTTATTTACACTACAAAATGGCGTAGAATAGTACCGTTCGGCCATGAGAACTTTAAGAAAGATTAATTTATTTATGTATGTATATATACAATATATATTCCAGCATATATTCCTGAAAGCAAAGAAGTGAAAGAATTGTGCTCCAGAAAGTGCTCCAGAATTGGCCAGCCCAGTCACCAGACAGGAACATTATTGAGCATGTCTGGGTTAAGATGGAGGAATTGAAGATGAATCCAAAAAAATCTTGATGAACTCTGGGAGTCCTGCAAGAACGCTTTCTTTGCCATTCCAGATGACTTTATTAAGAAGTAGTGGTGGGCCGTTATTGCCGTTAACGTGCTGCGTTAACGCGAGACTCTTATCGGACGATTAAAAAAATATCACCGTTAATCTATTCTCAAAGTTGGGTTGGGAGCTGGGTCTATTCTACGCTATGATGACTTTCACCTTGATATTTTAGCGCGGATGTATACCTGACCAGTGAGCCACAAAAAAGTGCCCTTCTGAATCAAATCAGCAGGATACCCTTCTGGATCTTTCACTTACTTCGTAGACACTACTGACTATGCTTACATGGACATCTGTAATCTAGTTATTTGCCTTAATAGACAATAAAACGATTAAGGTGTTTACGTGAAGTGCTTTCATGTAAGAGTTTCCTATAATTTTGGGTGACAGTTTGGCAGTTTCACCTTCACTCATGAACATTTCATTCATGCCCCCGTGACAAACTGGGGTATTAGATGCAAATAAGGAGCAAGGACTGGTGAGAGTGTTATGCTGCGTTCACACCAGACGCGGAACGTGACGATAAATGGACGTGTAAATAGACGCGTGAACATTTGAGTTTACTCGCTTCATTCGCGCGTCAAATTCACTTCAGAACATATGCGGATTTGTGTCATGGGCGGGGCTTTTGTCTGCCTGGTGACTGTAGCTTCGTTGCTAAATGGCTAACATGGATTTTATTGAGAAAATAACTGTGTTTATGTGCTTTATGAAGGCTGTAAAACAGCGTCGATACGTTTGGAGCAGTGTCTGAGTCCACTACATACTTTCAGAGGTGCACCCAGCTCTGTGAGCTCATAAACTCCTCCAGAAACTTAACCTGGATGACGGAGGCTTCCAGTGGTGCTTCAGACTGAGTCAAGCCCAGTTTGATGAACTGTTGTAGGTGTCGGCTGGGGGATTTCCCCCGGGACACCAACAGCAGGTGCTACGCCACAATCATGCCCCCACAAGAGCAAGCTCCTGATTGGTTAACGCAGTGCGAATGTCTGCAGAAGTTCAGATTTTTGAACTCGCGCGATTTGCGCGTTAAACGCGCAAAACGCGCATATCGCACCCACGCCATTCGCGCGTATCGCGCCGCAGGAAGCCTATTCGCGCGTTTACATTGACTTAACATGTAAATCACTCGCGCTTGATGCTTCTTCCGCATCTGGTGTGAACGCAGCATTATGGAGTTTAATAACGCATGCCAAATGGAAAGAAAAAAACTGTTCGCGGTCTGTGTGTGTGTGTATGTGTGTGTGTGTGTTTGTTTGTTTTTGTGTGTGTGTGCGCGTGTTCCTTTACTAACCGACGTGTGTGTGGATCTTGTCAGAAAATATGGCGAAAAGTCCTAGATGACGGTAATAGTTTGATATACTCCACGTCTTAATTCCATTTCTGTTTAGTTCAGTTGTGACTTTAGTCAGATTAAGGTCATCAAAAATCGCTGTTTGGAGCTTATATAGGCCTACAGTTCAACATTCATGTTTAACTGAATAAACAGTTAGCAAACACAAGTACATCTTATTGAACCATTTATTTTTATCACCAATTGTCATAGTAGAACAGTTTCTCAAGCAGTTTGTGATGCATTTTGGAAACAGGAGATGAGCCCCTGGTCTAATGCGCCACCTGGCTTGAGAAACCCATTCTCAAAGACTTACTTTTAGTCATTATTTGGGTAGCACACATGTTCTGAATGCCTTCGGCAGAATTCAAATAAGCCATTTTAATCTAGATTAATTCCAAGATTACAGTGAGATTAATCTAGATTAAAAAAAAATCTATGCCCACCTATATTAATAAGTGATTTGAGTCATTGCAGAGATGTATAGATGCAGTCCTCCAAGCTCATGGGAGTCATTCACAATATTCATTCTTTCTCCACTGCACCATGACTTTATATTCTATATTGGACATTATTTCTGTTAAGTGACGAGACTTTTGTCTAAGCAAAGTCGGACGTTACTGAAATCACGGATCAACCGTGATCCGTTACACCCCTACCCATAATGCACTGAGAGTTCACGCACTGAATGAATTTACACGTCTGACTACAAGATGGCATCTAAAGTGCAAATTTATCAGTATAAGTTTCAAAATAAAATATTATTTGATTGAAGTAACATTTGTAAACATAACAGAAATCAAAAGTATATTTCATTGCTAATAGGCAGCTCTCTAGCTGTAACTAATTATCCCATGGTCTGACCAGGAAGATGAAAATCGAATCCTTCTAAGGGATTTATCAAGCAGAATACCGGTTGATGTATACACAGTCAGGCAGATACATAGACAAACACACTGAGACCCGGGCCTGTAGGACGTGCCACCGGTCTGACAGCTGCTTCCAGGATGAAGACTGTCACATCGCTTCCTTCTGATCACCCTGAGCTCTCTATCAGTGGCACTCAGGATCAGTGGGCTGCTCCTATTGCTAGCAGCGCATGTGGCTGTGACTGCACACACATACACACTGTCACCTCACAGGACTAGTTTCTGGTCAACAGCAGTAGCTATGTTTTCATCCACCTATATTTATTGACATTTTGGATATGCGCTGTTTCATCGATGCAGAGGTGGACGATTCTGTATCGATTCAGTAAGAGATCATAACCAGTTATTACGTACTGACGTCATATAACTCATATGTGCTCATATGTCGTAGTTGAATACTATGGTGGAGGAGGTGAACGCAAGTAAGTAAAGCACTTCAGCTGAAGCCTGGTTTATACTTCTACGTCGAGTGACCCACGGCGCATGACTTCTGCGCACTGTTTGTGTTGTGTTGTCGAGTTTCATCGCTGGTGTTTTGTTTTTTCTGGACGCTACCTTAATGTAGAAGTTGCTCAAACTCGCTCATTTTGAGACGTTAACCGGCGGACGTGCAACAGCTTTCATCATAAGGTGCTCCAACGCGTTCGTGCAGCTCTCGGTCCCGCCCACACACGTCACCCCTACCAAGCCAACCAATCACAGAGCTTGCGCTACACTTCGTTGCAATGATGTAGTTACATTTTTTGAGAGGTGGCCATCGGCCCTGGGCGAGGGCTATGCGACCATGCTGTTCTTTAGTATCTGCATCACTGCTCAGTGAACGGCACTGACCGTTAGAGCCAACCACAGCCATTTCTGTTGAGCACATGAACACAATAGCGAATCACAGGCAGTTAAGAACTTGCTTGACAGCACTCAAATATCAACGGCTTGTCATTTACTTTTGTGTATTTGCTCTGAATGCTTGTACTTGTGTTCTGTTTGTTACATTCAAAAAGCGTCTGACTGCTTGTATTAAAAGACACAATTGTATTGTTGTGCTGCAAAGTAAAATATAAAAATTGTGTATGGAAAGCGGCGGCTCGGTGGCTTAGTAGTTAGCACTGTCGCCTCACAGCAAGAAGGTCACTGGTTTGAGTCCCGGCTGGGTCAGTTGGCATCTTGAAGTGCTGGCTGCAAAATGCCTCCGCAGCATTACGCATAGTGTACAAACATTATCAAACACTTATCGAACTGTCTAATGACATTTTTATCTAAAAAAATAGATCGCGATAATCGCCCAGCCCAAATTGGAAGTAGAAATAAGAAAGACTTTGAATTTAAAACTCTTTAACAGCTTATTCATTCATTTTCTTTTCGGCTTAGTCCCTTTATTAAAAATGGGGTCGCCACAGCGGAATGAACCGCCAACTTATACAGCATGTGTTTTACGCAGCGGATGCCCTTCCAGCCGCAACCCGCGGAATGAACCGCCAACTTATCCAGCATGTGTTTCACGCAGCGGATGCCCTTCCAGCCGCAACCCATCTCTGGGAAACATTCACACACACTCATTCACACTTATACACTACGGACAATTTAGCCCACCCAATTCACCTGTACCGCGTGTCTTTGGACTGTGGGGGAAACCGGAGCACCCAGAGGAAACCCACGCGAACGCAGGAAGAACATGCAAACTCCACACAGAAACGCCAACTGATACAGCTGAGGCTCGAACCTGCGACTCAGCGACCTTCTTGCTGTGAGGCGACAGCACTACCTACTGCGCCACTGCGTCGCCTTTAACATATAATCACTAGGGGTGTGACAAGATCTCGTTGGACGAGATCTCGCGAGATTAAATCACAACGAGATTTCTTGTGGAGGTGAAAGGTTGTCTCGTGAGTAGATGTTATCATGATGGAGCGTGAGGGTAAAATGAGCATTGAAGATTGGAAGCAGGATTGAATTTAAACCGCAAATCAAGTGCTTTGCACACACCTGGTAAGGCTGGCCTCTGTGTTGCACATGTCACTCGGTTGGGTGGGCGGGTGTGACGTAACCGCTTTTTTTTCTCACCGGCCAAAGGCTGCTGCGTTATTCATGTCCAAGCAGAGGCTGCAACTATAGCCACTCAAATTAACCATGGACATTATCACGCGATGGAATGTTACCAGGGGCGGACTGGGAACGCATTTTCTACCGGGCCAAAGTGACAGTCAGTCAGGCCACTTCTGAAGCGATCGAGAAAGTAAAGACGGTGGGGATGGGGCTGGGGGGGTAGGGGGTGTTGGTTGCTCACACCTCCGCCTGTCGAGCCTCCTCTCCTCTCCTCGCATTTGCGCGCTCTCTTTCTCTCTCTCTCTCTGTCTGTCGCGCGGCCGTCTCGCAGCTTGCGCGGGAGCGACAGATGGCTGCGGGGACGCTAACAACATCGCGACATGCGCGTGGAAACATGATCGAAGCTAGCTGGCTACGGTTGCCTTGGCAGCGGGGCTGTTGTTGCTCTAGCGGGGCGGGTGTTGGTTGCGGCAGGCCAGATTGACCGTCAGGCCACCGGGAAATGTCACGGTGCTCCCAATGGCCAGTCCGCCCCTGAATGTCACTTTAGATGTGCTGAAAGTCGCATTATTGAAGTGCAGTACATATATGTAAACACCGAAATCAAACTATTAGGCTACCATCGTGTAGGACTTTTAGCCGCATTTTGCAAACACAGCTGTTTGACACAATATTCTCTGCACCTACACACATCTCTAAGCGCGCACGCACATACTGAACTGCTGGAGACTCAACACACCCGCCTTCATCATTACCAAGCACGTTTATGCTGTACATGAAAAGCGGACGTTTTCTTTTGCTGGTTCAAGTGACCACAGGGACTAAAAAAGCTTTCATATGTGTGATGTAGCACAAGTATTTAAGCATGTTCACGAGAGAAAGAGAGCCATGGACATTTCATCAAGATGCCTACTGGTTTAAAAATGCCTAGATTAAAAGAAAATGGCCAAATGAGAACGTTTTTTGTCATAAACTACAGCAAAACAACTTGTCAAGAAGAAAATAAAAAAATGAAACCATGCGAACTGAATAAATACAGGAATGGAGAAAAAAGAGCACTTTATTATCAGCTGTTAGTCAGCGCCCGCTTTTTTTTTCTGGTCATTGCACCTTTTGCCGTGTGCAGTTGCAGTCAATCGTGTACGAGTCACATTTAAAAGATGATAAATGTAAGCAGGTCATCAAAATAAAAAAATCGGACACTGTCAGAAAATCCGAATTGACCATAAAGGTCTGCAATGTAAATACTTTGAAATGCTATAGGAGAAAAGCCTGTCAGTAGAGTTTGCTATTTTCTATTTAAATATTAACAAATATTTTGCAGTGTCTGCATGTTCATTGCATAAAATTCAATTTAAACTAATATAAAACTATTGCATACATAAAATTATGGGAATAATTATGGAAATGTATACATAAAAATGGAAGTAAATTCATAACAAGTTAATTAAAAAACACCTAAATTGTTTTGCATTTTGTGATTTTTTATTTTTTAATTAAAATATATTTTCCATTCATATATTAGCAAAATATTTGAATTCTGAGATTATTCTATTGACATTCATCATTAAGAATTTCTTAAAATTAGTGTAAAAATCTCATCTCGTGTCTTGTCTCGTGGAGTAGGCGTCTCGTCACACCCCTAATAATCACTGATTTCCATTGGTGTCGAGGCTGAAGATTCCTGTCTAGTTTGAACGTGACCCACAGCACACTGCCTAGTGAGCCCCAGTGGAGCGGTGTTACTTTAGCATATTAATCTGCCTTTTGTGTTGCTTTTCAGCAAGAGCGATGTCACACGTGTGATACCTCTAAGCCTTCGCACGGTTTTTGCTGAGAGCCGTTTCTTCTCCTCCCTCCAGGAGTCACTTTCAAAGTGATCCAGAGCTTCTGAGCTCATTAAAGCTTAATCAGAAAATCTATTTTCAGGTCACTTGTAGCTCTGTCAGGAGGATTTCCGATGAATGGAGGGCACTGTTCCTCCGGCAGACCTTCCGCCGAAATGAACACGCTTGTATTATCAGGCAGTTTCAAAATGTGGTTGGCTTTTGGACAAGAAACATCAGGTTCCTCTTTGACTAAACGCGCTACATGGGGTTGGTGGCAGTTATCTGTGTCACCATGTGAATATTTTATAGAAATGTCTTATTTAATCTGGCGAGGGACCGTGAAAGGCAGACTTGGTCGTTGCTGGGTCTTCTTGCAAAATGGGACACTGGCTAATGGTTGAATACACGTATTCAAAAAGCATGAGAGGCACAGAGAATGTTGTAAAGTTGTATTTAAAGGTCCCATGAAATTAAAATGAAGTTTTTAGATGTTTAGTGTTGATGGTCCGTTTGTTGAATTTAAGTTCATTTGCAACTAATTCTCATTAGATAAGTAGACTGTTAGGTTGGGGTGAGTGTTGGAGTTAGGGTTAAGGTTAGTGTAAGTTGACATGTACTTGCTAAGTTTCTTATAGTCAGTTAAATGTCTGTTTAGCAGCGGTATCAACAGATATTAAGCAGACAGTCTACTAAAACTCAAATGGACCATCAAAATAAAGTGTTGCCCAAAATTCACATTAGGAAAATCTAACGCTTCACATCTAAAGCTTCCTCAGTTTGTCACCACCGCCTACATGAATCGTTGCTTAAAGCTGCGGTAACGCTAGAGCAGAGGTGGGCAAACTACGGCCCGTGGGCCATATGCGGCCGCTGAACACTTTCATCCGGCCCGCGAGGGAGTTTTTAAAATGCTGCTTCTGAGTAACGGTTTGGTTTCAGAACTAGTAAATTAATGATGCAATACAAGTGAGCGCCATTTGATGGCAGTATTGCACGCGGTAAAATTAGCGCAACCAATAGAATTAGAACACACTCTCGCATATTAAAATGCACTTTCCCGCAAAATGCGCTTCCTTTTTTTTTTGCGAGAGCTCTTCTTAAACTGAACAGCGATGACGTAAGCGTGCTCAGGCCCAAATGTAATGTGAGTGCGGGTCGTCAGGGGAGATGAAAGGGTGAACCAAGCATGCTTTGGCCCAGTTCAAGGCAACGCCCTCAGATTCTTCTTCCGTTTTATCTCATAGTTTTATGATTGATATGAGCATATTAATACAAGCTCAAATGAGATTGTTGTGATTGTTTTATGATGATTAATAAGTAAATATAAATAGCAGTGCAAATTAATTTGACTTGTAAATCTGTTTTGTATTAATGTGACATGATTCTGTCTGATATTACATATTATTCCATGCATACTGCCACTATAAATAAAAGTTATTTTTTGAAGGATTTGACATGTGGCCCTTCACTTGGTTTGCAAAACTTGATGTGGCCCTCGGGTCAAAAAAGTTTGCCCACCACTGCGCTAGAGTTTGTGTGTGCGAAATTCTGTCGTACGGCGCTGCAAAAAGGGGCGGGATTAAACAAGATGATTAGACATAAAAAAAGCGAGCGATTGCTCCATGTTTTCAATATCTGTCCAGAGAGGTCATGTTTTGATCCTCGATTGGTCTCACGCAGTAAAGTGATGCGATTTCACAGGTCAGAGTTCACCAAGCTTGAACTTTGCACCGCAGCGAAATGCGAAACTTGACGCACGACCCTGCGTTTCCGATCTGACGCATTCGCGTGCATATGAATGGAACTCTATGTAAAGAAAAGTCCAGTGTGACCGCAGGTTAAGTCGCCTTATACTTCAGTTTCTCAACAAATCTTCTGACCAATCAAATGCTCTCTAATGTCTGACATGCCCCGCCCACTTGCTATTCATTTGATGCGCTTGAGCTCAAGCACTCTCACTGGCAGAGCTGGGATAAAAACAAAACACTATTGGCGCTTTTGTTTTTTGAGCTATTATATGTCCTGCCCTCTCTTCATGTTTCAATTGAGGCCAAGCGGCAACCTCCCGCTCTCCCTCATGAAGCAAACACGGAAGTGACTGAAACTGCAATTCACCAAAATTTCGCTAGTCCTGGCTCCAAATAGAACAAATTTCCACTGAGCCCACTGTTAAAATGGCCAACTTTACAGCAGAAAAAAGGTGTTTACAGCCTGGTACAAAGAACGATTTTGGTTCATATAGCTAATATTACCCTTTGTGACAACTGTGAGGGGAGTGAATTTATTTATAACTCATCTGTTTCCTTTATATTAGGTTTTATTAAGTCTGCTTAATTAAGGGCGTGGCCACTTGAGTGACAGCTAGGCCTCGTCACCTCAGCTGATTCCGGCTGATTAGCCGCTGAGCTCGGCATATACATCGTATTTTTGTATAGTTTTATGTGGCTTTATACAGTCAGTTGCCTTTTGGAATTATTTCTTACAATTATCAGATGATATGGCATGCGGTGTGCACTTAATTGTGCTCACAAACCATTCACGTGGCCTCCATTTCCCAAGTGAGTGAAATTATATACTTATATACCATCTCTATAAATGTATTTGTTTTTTTTTAAGATCATTTATCATTTATATTTTCCTTTAGACCTGTATTGCACTCCAGAATCTGACAGACTGATTAGCTGTAGGCTCTAGAACAGTCATCTGAAACGTTGTTGTACAGTGTTATGCCTGGATTTCAGAAATAACCTTGTATTTACTAACACAGACTATATCTGAAGTATTTGGAAGTAATTTGAGTTTTCCTCCTGTGGAAAAACATCATAAGAACAATGTTTAGTGGCTCAATGTGTTACAACAGTGTTTTCAGTGAAAATTTACTTATTTACTCTTCTTTTAAGTGGTTCCAAACATTTATGAGAATTACAAAAAAACAAATATTTTGAAAAATTTTGGAAACCTATTGCCATCTATATGAAAATCTAATACTATTGAAGTCAATTGTTAACATTTTTCTAAATATCTTATTTTGTGTTCAACAGAAGAAATAAACTCATAAAGGTTTGATACAGAGTGAATAAATGATGACAGAAATTTCCTTTTTGGGTGAACTGTTGGGTGAGCTTTGGAAATAGCTCTTTAGCGGGGACATGAAGAAAGATTGTTGAGTGTTGCAATATTTTTTCATGTGCTAATATAAATAATGCTGAGGAAAGTGGAAACAAGTTTGTAAAAGCATAGAAAATTCACTGATGTTGCATAAAATCCTGGCTGATTATAAACAGTGATGTGATGCATTGTGTATATGCTTTACTAAAACGAAAAGTCTTTAATCTAGGTCTAGGCCTTTAAGCAAGACAGAAGGTTGGATAAAATTGGGATGATGTGGTCATATTTTCTAGACCTGGGGTGCGTTTCCCAAAACCATCGTTAGCCAACTAAGGTCGCAAGTTCTGTCGTTACAAACATAGTTCGTTGATTTGCTGTTTCCCAAATCCATCGCTCTAACGAACATTCGCAAACTGCGTCGCAAACTTGAGCACTTGAAACGACACCTCTGGAGCTGTAGTTAAAAGCATAGTTCCTGGCTGTGTTCTATTCCCACTTATCCCCCCTATGCCCTATTCATTTAGAACATTCTAACATTCAAAGTTGGAATTATTAAAAATAAAAAAAGCATTAAGTTAATCTCTCTTATGTGTAATTTGCTTTCAAAGTATTTTTACAGTTTAGTTTTAGCGATCTTCATGTTTACGGTTGTGCTTCCTGTGCAGTGCACTTTAAAAACATTGATATCATTTTGAACACAGCCTCATGGTGAAAGCTATAGGTATATTTAAAAGCGGAAATTATGTTACGTCTCCAAAGCTTGTGAAAAAAAAAAAACATAGCATACGTTAATTCTTTTATTTTATAGTGGGTTATTTATTAAGTATCTCTACTGTATATGACATGGGTCTGTTGGTTAGAACTTTTTGCTGTGGTTTGCATGTGTCAAATTGTATTTTTTTTTAAATAAATAAACAATATCCTAAATAATAATAATAATAATGATAATAATAATAATAATAATAATAATAATAATAATAATAATAATCATCATCATCATCATTAATATTATTATTAAAGTAAATCGCCTCATTATTTATTTATTTATTTATTTATTTATTTATTTATATGATTTATATATGATATTAGAATAGTGTTAGCTTTTGTAAGTGATTTTATGTTTTAGAATATAATATGTAATGTTCAACTTTTCAATAATATATTAGTAAAGCAAACATTGGCCCTATATGTGCCATTTACTTATATTTTAAATAACATGGAAAGCGAGAGGATGTTTTTACCAAAAGTAATATTGGATTTTATTTTAAATGCGTGTTTGTGTAAAACAATATAATTTGCACAAAGAAATGATGGGGTTGTTCTCTAAAGAAGTTACTCCACCCCGTTTAGAGCATCATTATGGGCGTTTTACGTTATAACTAACGTGGTTCAAGCGATGGATCTGCGACAGAGAAACTACGGGTTTTGGGAAACACTCGTCGCTACATCGTTCTTTTGCCAAACGATGCATCGCACTATGATAGTTCAGCCGCGAGTTACGTCGTTGTTTGGGAAACGCACCCCTGGTAAGAAATCTGGTAGCTGCATTTTGCACTAACTGAAGTTTATTAATAGATGATGCTGGGGAAACAGCGAATAGAGCATTACAGTAATCTAATCTAGATGTCATAAAAGCATGATCTAGCTTTCTGCATCTGAGATAGATAACATACTTCATAGCTTAGTGATATTTCTCAGTTGAAAGCAGGCTGTTTTTGTGTTATGGGAGATATGATTTTCTAGCGTTAAATTGCTGTCTAATATTAGGCCCAGATCTTTTACAGTAGAGCTAAGACTAACATTGTATTCCTCTAATTGCAGGTCGTGTTGTGAGATCAGCAGTGTACAGGATTTTGGCCCAATAACTAATACTTCTGTTTTGTCTGAATTTAAAAGAGGGAAATTGTTGGTCATCCAGTCTTTAACATCTTTAATACACTGAGTTAGCTTAGACAGTTCAGTGGTAAATGATAACAGAATTTTCTTTTTTGGCGTGAACTGTCCCTTTAACTCTTCCATTTTAGCTTAGGAAATAGACTAGTGTTTACACTAAGCGGGGAAATGAAGAAAGATTGTTGAGTGTTGCAATATTTTTTCATCCGCTAATATAAATAATGCTGAGGGAAGTGGCAACGAGTTTGTAAAAGCATAGAAGGATTCACTGATGTTGCATAAAATCCTGGCTGATCAGAAAGCGCTGCGCTGTGTTGTATCATTTCAGCAAGCATCAGTATTGCTTCTGCTTATGGTGAAGTATTATATTTGCACGTAATCTATCTGGCACTGTGTGTGAATGATGAATGATACTGTGCCGAGATGTGTGCTAATATTTCCTAAGCACTCGTCTGGTGATAAAACAACTGGAAAAAACTAGTGGTTGAGTATTATCGGTTCACAGTGGTTGATAAACGAATTACTCAAGATACCATTACTTACAAGTCAGAATTATTAGCCCCACTTTGAATTATTATTTTTTTTTTATATATATATTTCCCAAATGGTGTTTAACAGAGCAGGGAAATTTTCACAGTATGTCTGATAAAAATGTTTTTCCTCTTTTTTTCTTCTTATTTCTTCTTTAAATTTTTTAAACACCATTTTAAAGTCAATATTATTAGCCCCTTTAAGTTATATTTTTTTCAATAGTCTACAGAACAAACCACTGTTATACAATGACTTGCCTAATTACCCTAATCTGCCTAGTTAACCTAGTTAAGCCTTTAAATGTCACTTTAAGCTGTATAGAAATGTCTTGAAAAATATCTAGTCAAATATTATTTACTGTCATCATGACAAAGATAAAATAAATCAGTTATTAGAGATGAGTTATTAAAACTATTATAATTAGAAATGTGTTGAAAAAATCTTCTCTCCGTTAAATATATATATATATATATATATATATATATATATATATATATATATATATATATATATATATATATATATATATATATATATATATATACAGAAATGGAATTAAGACGTGGAGTATGCAGATATTAGTGGCATTATTGAAGTAAACACCATGGTCTTTAGGACCTTTCGCCATATTTTCCGACAAGATCCACACGCGGCTGTCAGTAAAGGACTGCGCACACACACACACACACACATCGCGAAATGCGGAAGTATTTTTCTTTCCATTTGGCGTGCATTATTTAATTCCATAACACTCTCACCAGTCCTTACTCCTTATTTGCGTCTAATACCCCAGTTTGTCACGATGGCATGGATGAAATGTTCGTGAGTTAAAGTGAAACTGCCAGGCATCCTGCTGATTTGATTCAGAAGGGCACTCTTGTCAGAAGGCTCACCAGTCTGGTATACATTCGCGCTAATATATCAAGGTGAAAGTCATCATAGCTTGCGTAAAATAGACCCAGCTCCCACCCCAACTTTGAGAATAGATTAACGGCGATATTTTTTTTTAGCGCGCGATAAGAGTCTCGCGTTAATGCCGATAACAGCCCAGCACTTATATATATTCATTCATTTTCTTTTCGGCTTAGTCCCTTTATTAATCCGGGGTCGCCACAGCAGAATGAACCGCCAACTTATCCAGCATGTGTTTTACGCAGCGGATCCACTTTACTTCCAGCCATAACCCATCTCTGGGAAACATTTACACACACTCATTCACACACATACACTACGGACAATTTAGCTTACCCAATTCACCTGTACCGCATGTCTTTGGATTGTGGGGGAAACCGGAGCACAGAAATGGCAATTGACCCAGCCGAGGCTCGAACCTGCGACCCAGCGACCTTCTTGCTGTGAGGCAACAGCACTACCTACTTGTGCCACTGCGTCGCCATATATATATATATAAAAATTAAGAGTTTGGGAACCACTGTGTGTGTTCAGGGATTTAAAATGTTAAAAATCTGTCAAACCTCTCCTTTTATTTATGTTAAAGTACAAACCTCCTAGGAGCTTCATAGAAACACAGTAGCATTGACACACACACAGACATGCACACGCACACGCACACACACACACTCACACACCCTGATGAAGTAACCCAGTGAACTTGTTTGAACACACATAAACGCATGTCATTTGTTATCCGTAACCCCTGTGAGTCAAGACAGTGGAACAGTAACTCGATACTGATGTCAGCATGCCATTCGAAGTACATTTAAATATCATACTGGCTACTGAGAGCCAGAGACAGGGGGGAGGGGTGTTCACTCCCAGTCCTGAAGGCATAAAACATCCCAGCACAGTAATATTTCCAGTAAATGGAAATGCCTCCAATTTGCCGCTACAGCGAAAACTGCACCACAGTCACCCGTCTCTGCGCTGATAATGATGTTGGGTTGAACACACACACATCTCTCTCTCTTTCTCTCTGTAGGCAATAATGTCAAATGGTGTTTAAATAACTATGCATATCCATGTGCAGGCGATATTGCGGCTGCTGGGAAATAATATTGGTTAGGGTGGTCTCGGTCAGCAGCTACTTCATGATTATTCTGTCTGTTAAATTATATTCCTCATTCTCCTCCGCTGTAATAGTGAGAATGTGCAGATGTTGGAGCAATTTTATAATATGGCGTAACATAATGTGGCTAGGTTAATGTATATATGCACACATATGTATACACATATATGTACACTCCCTGGCCACTTTATTAGGTACACCTTACTTGTATTGGGTTGGACCCCCTTTTGCCTTTAGAACTGCCTTATGCTGTGTTCACACCAGACGCGGAAGAAGCGTCAAGCGCGAGTGATATTCATGTTAAGTCAATTCAAAGATGCAAATAGACATCCTGAAGCGCGAATGACGCGAGTTGAGCATTTTACGCGAATCGCTCAAGTTCAAAAATTTGAACTTCAGCGGACATTCATGCCCATTAACCAATCAGGAGCTTGCTCTTGTGGGGGCGTGATTATGAAGTAGTGCCTGCTGTTCCGGGGGAAAATCCTGCCAAACTGGGCTCGGCTCAGTCAGAAGTACCGCTGAAAGCTTCCATCATCCAGGTTATGCCTAGTTCACACTACAGGATTTTAAGCCTGATTTGAGCCAGATTTGGAAGTTAACGAGCTCGCCGACAGATCGGGCTGTGATCGGGGAAAAATCTGCGGGTGCACGGCGCTCGGCAGTCTTTATGTGTGAACTACTGAACAACGCGTCAAAGAGGCTCGCTAAAGCGTCACCGAAACCTCGCAGACAAAAATCCAATATTTAGCATGCTAAATATTCCAGAGCAGTCGGCCGACTCGACCCCACGTGTGGTCAGATGTAGTGACGAGCTGCAGCCAATGAGAGAGCATAGCAACATTAGCTGAATGGCTGTGTGTTCAGGAGCTGAACAGAAAACGTCTGTGATTGGCTAGAATGGGCATCGATGCACTCGCTTCATTCTGTGTTAACACGGACACGAGAGTAGGCTATATTATTAACAGTGGAACTAGAATTCTGTAACTATTAGAATTACCATAATGGTCATTCTGACCTTTCTCACATCATATTTACATTCAAAACTTCTATTGCGATATTAAATTAAGCTTTGAATGTCTGTCATCATATTTTATGACAGCATTACCCTAAAAATAGTATCGTTTTTGGTAATACAGCCTATAAACATGTAGTTAAGATACTAGAACATGCAAAGGTCTGAGCCTCGCTTTCATTTTCACTTTCTAACAGGAGCTATTTCGCGGCACAGAATATGCTGTTCTGAAAGATATATCTGAAGTAAATTAATGTTTTTGCTATCAGAAAGTTTTGTTTATTTTAGCAGGAAGTTGCTAGGCAAAAAATGCATGCATATTTAAAGTCACAGTCATTTTAACCAATATGGTAATTAAAGGTAGACAAAAAATAACAGTGTTAGAAAGACATACACAGATATTTAGAAACTGTCAGGGTGTTATAGATATGTTAGTTTTATTTCAAAGAGTTATAAAATTACAAAAATTAAAAACTCTCTGTGTATCTTTCCTCTTGAACTTTGCAGATGAGTGATCTGCTGATGTATCAGCTGACTGATGATGTTTTTAAATGCTCCCTTGAAAGCTTGAAACGCTGTCAGTGATGTAATCAGCACACAAGCAGCCAATAGTGTTCAGCTTTTTCTGACGACTCCTCCCTCAAAATTTCATTGGCTGTGGTTTGGTAGCTTGACTGAGCTGTTGGCGAACGAGTTGTTGTCAGATCATGTAGTGTGTGACCCCCCACTTGTGGATCATTTACGTAGTGTCGCGTAGTGTGAACACCACAGTGATTAAAAGACACAAAATCAAGTCATGTAGTGTGAACTGCACAGCGATCTGCCGATGCTTAAAATCCTGTAGTGTGAACTAGGCATTAGGTTTCTGGAGGAGTTTATGAGCTGGGTGCACCTCTGAAAGGATCTAGTGGACTCAGACACGGCTCCAAACGAATCAACACTGTTTTTCAGCCTTCATAAAGCACATAAACACAGTTATTCTCTCTATAAAATCCATGTTAGCCATTTAGCAACGAAGCTAGAGTCACCGAGCAGACAGAAGCCCTGCCCATCATGCGAATGCGCGACTGTTGTGAAGTGAATTTGACGCGCAAATGAAGCGCGAATGAAGCGAGTAAACTCAAAATGTTCACGCGTCTATTTACGCGCAAAAAGCGCGATTTATCCGCGCTTGCCTCGCCTGGTGTGAACACAGCATTAATCCTTCCTTAATCCTACTGGAAGTATTCCTCAGAGAATTTGGTCCATACTGGCATGATAGCATCATGCAGTTGATGCAGATTTGTCGGCTGCACATCCATGATGCGATTCCCGATTCCCGTTCCACCACATCCTAAAAGTGCTCTATTGGATTGAGGTCTGGTGACTGCGGAGGACGTTTGAGTACAGTGAACTTATTGTGATGTTCAAGAAACCAGTCTGAGATGATTCGCACTTTACTACATAGCGCCTCAAGGTTGAACGTGAGATGCTCAGAGATGCTCTTCTGTAGACCTCTGTTGTAACGAGTGGTTATTTGAGTTACTGTTGCCTTTCTATTAGCTTGAACCAGTCTGGCCATTCTCCTCTGGCATCAACAAGGCATTTGCGCCCAGAGAACTGCCGCTCACTGGATATTTTCTTTTTCCATTCTCTGTAAACACTAGAGATGGTTGTGCATGAAAATCCCAGTAGTTCAGCAGTTTCTGAAATACTCAGACCAGCCCTGGTCTGGCACCAACAACCATGCCAGATTCAAAATCACTTAAATCACCTCTCTTCCCCATTCTGATGCCCGGTTTGAACTGCAGCAGATCGTCTTGACCATGTCTACATGCCTAAATGCATTGAGTGACTAGTTAGACATTTGCGTTAACGAGCAGTTGGACAGGTGTACCTAATAAAGTGGCCGGTGAATATATATATATATATATATATATATATATATATATATGCCACTATACAGCTGCTTAACAGCACTCATGAGCCATTGTTCAAGCCTAATTTGCATAAATTAAGACTTGAGGAACAAAGGAAATGTTTTGCACATTGAAAATGCTGCTATCTTTACAGCAGGCTAACAGTGGGAAATGTAATTCATGCAAATGAGAGACACAGATAAAGCTTTCTTTTGTCTAACAACATCTATCTAATGGCTAAATTTATCTACGCAGCTAATGCCGGGTTTTGAGGCAACAGTTTCTGGAATATTTCTTGTTATCATGGAGCTGCTGCTAGCAAAAGAGGCGGATTAGCGCAGATGCTCACACATCTTATCCAGGGATATTCATGCCACGAGTAAGACTGGCTCTCATTAACAGTAGAAGCGCATTTGTGCCATAAAATCTGCAGGCAAATGTTTTCACACAGAAATTGATTTATCAGTAAGTTCACAAATATGTAAACTGTCAATTTGTTAACCCAGAAATGAAAATGACCTCATTTACTCACCCTCATGTCTGTTGAACACAAAAGAAGATATTTTAAAGAATCTTGGTTGCTGATAATAGTCTGGAAAAAAACACACGTTAAGGGGGAGTTCATAAGACTGTCATGATGCCTTAATAATAATCATCACACATCATGAATGGATGATATCCCTGCTGAAAAATCCATCTTAAACCAGCCTAAGCTGGTTGGCTGGTTTTAGCTGGTCGACCAGCCTGGTTTAAGAGGGGTTTTGGCCATTTCCAGGCTGGTTTCCAGCCATTTCCAGCCTGGTCTTAGCTGGTCAGGCTGGGAGTTGACCAGCTAAAACCAGCTTGACCAGCCAAAACCAGCTATGTCCAGCTTAAACCAGTCTGGTCAAGCTGGTTTTAGCTGATTTAAGCTGGTAATTTTCCAGCCTGACCAGCTAAGACCAGGCTGGAAATGGCTGGAAACCAACCATGGAAATCGCCAAAACCCCTCTAAAACCAGGCTGGTCGACCAGCTAAAACCAGCCAACCAGCTTAGGCTGGTTTAAGCTGGATTTTTCAGCAGGGATGGTCATTAAGTGTCATTAGTTCAGTTGTCATTTTACATTGTTTGAGATGTCTTGGTCATAACAACTTGACATAACCAAATACATCACAACCTTTGTCTTTGTTATGACAATTTGATATTACCAAGACAACATAACATGTCCTAAATCTGTCATAACAACACATGATTGTCATGAGGCTGTTATAATTGTATCATGAATACTTCATTGACCACTTTGTCAGTGGAACAAAATTAATTTGTCATTAAAACGTCTCATTAGGCATCACAGTGGCGCAGTGGGTAGCACAATCTCCTCACAGCAAGAGAGTCGCTGGTTCGAGCCTCAGCTGGGTCAGTTGGCATTTCTGTGTGGAGTTTGCATGTTCTCCCCGTGTTCGCGTGGGTTTCCTCCGGGTGTTCCGGTTTCCCCCACAAGTCCAAAAACGTGGTATAGGTGAATTGAGTAAGCTAAATTGTCCGTAGTGTATTTGTGTGAATGTGTGTGTATGGGTGTTTTACAGTGTTGGGTTACGGCTGGAAGGGCATCCACTGCTTGAAACGTATGCTGGATAAGTTGGCAGTTCATTCATAATCTGGCGACCCCAGATTAATAAAGGGACTAAGCCGAAAAGAAAATGAATGAATGAACTTAAATGTACTTAAACAAACTTAAGTGAACTTTGACATTGAAATGTCAAATAAGTTTATAACATATTCAGTAACGTTTAATCGGATTCAATGACATTTTAATGACAGTGTTCAATATTTATCACTGTAGTTGAGATCAAGAAAATATGAATGCCGCTGTTATAAAATTCATGACACAAATATATTGACATCGTGACAGTCATGTTTATGACAGATTTATGACAAGTTATGTTTTCTTGGTAATGTCAGGTTTAAGACATCTCAAACAAAGTCATCTTTGGATTTAAAATGACAACTGAGAGAATGACACGATTGTCATACGCATCCATAAAATCTTTTTTTATATTCATGAAGTATCATGTCTTGGTTATAAAGGTTTTGTGACAGCCTTATGAACACCCCCTTCAAGTAAAATGTTCCTGAAAAAAGTACTATGTAAGTTAATTGGTGCCAGCAACTAACATACTTTAAAATGTATTATTTTGTGCAAAAACTGATTTTAGCAGTGGGCAATGACAGAATTTTCATTTTGGGTAAACTATCCCTTTAAAGGTGCAGTATGTAAGTTTGACACCCAGTGGTTGAACTAGGTATTGCACTCCTGGATCAAAACAAACGCAAGTGTGGGTTGCCAGATTGAGTACAGGAGCGAGTGATCTAAACTGTGTTTTAAATAAAAGCAACGACACGCGAAGAGGGAATATTTTCTATTTTAAAAGGAGTTTTGGTTCTAAGCAACACCTCGAATTGATATATTAGAAACGGCTCCTATTTCTCACAGCTCAACATGTGAAACCTATGACAGTGCACCTCAGGTAAACCTTGTGTGCTTTATTCAGTGCTAAATGCTAACAATGTGAGTTTGAATGCCATTTTACAGGACATTTATTGCCATATACTGAAAGCAGCAGCAGATAGTTCACCTCAGATCTGGAAAATACAATAAACCGTTTGAAATTGAACTTCAGAACTAAACACATATGAGTGATTCAGCATCCACATTTAATGATGTCAAAGAGGGTTAACATGTATTAGATTATAAACCTTACCGTTTCATGAGTGAGTGCATATTCTGTGCTTCTGAAAGGCTGTATTTAAATTTCTGTCGTGTTTCGTCTGGTGCAAACAGTCAAATTGCTCATCACTGCATATCTCGTCACAAAGCGTGTTGTTAGGACACGCGGTTACAATGTAATCTGCTCACCTAATGTTTACGTTCGTAATATTTATATCATTTGCTAATTAATAACCTCATGTGGAACTGAATCGGTCTCATTTCGACGTCTGATACTGTCCACCGGAGGTCGCATTTTCGGTCACGGGCGCATGCTTTCAGAGCCTTTCTGAATGAATGAATGAAATACGCTGTTTTCCAACAAGGCAACCCGGAGTGCTGAAGTATAATTGGCTAAACTGGCATTGTGCAGGTTAAATTTACCTAAACAAAGACAGCGTTCCGGCACGGAAAAACCATTTTCAAAGCAGAATATCTGACTTCAGGACTGTTTTTCAGTTAAACAAACATGTTCACCTGGGATGGTTCTTAAATATCTGCACACATATTATGGTATTTTTATGCTTTAGAAAAGTCAAAAACTTACATACAGCACCTTTACGGTTTAGAAGCAATCTGCACAAATTCAAAGAAAATCACTTCTGGAATTGGAAACATGAAATGTTCTGACAATGTATAAATACACACCGGGGGAAAAATACAAGAGAACCTAAAATAAATCCTATTTCATGAAAAAAAGATGCATTAAAGCTGTAAAAATACTGCATAAACACACACACACACACACACACACACACACACACACACACACACACACACACACACACACACACACACACACACACACACACACACACACACACACACACACACACATATATATATATATATATATATATATATATATATATATATATATATATATATATATATATATAGCTGCCCATAGGCCTCTCTAAAAGGTGTTTTGTGTGTGTTTCAGCTACATTTGAGAGTGTCAGTTTTAACTTTACTTAAAAACCTTACTGTGCATGCTCTCGGGGCAAGAACACATTTAGACAGAAATACATTTGCAGAAAATGATGAATGGCTGTTCTCAGGACGGTTTGTGCATGTATTATGCTAATCACTAACTCTGGGCATAAACGTCTCGATTTAAAATGAATCATCTACATTCAAAGAAAAGAAAGAACTAATTTATGCATGTATGAAAATAGTAATAAGCTGAATGTGGGCTTGCATGGGTATCATTAGTATTTGAGAACCAGAATCCAGTGCTTGGTGCAGTACCACACTAATCCCCATTCTGCTTGTCCATTCAATATGCCATAGACAGTGTTTATGTCTAGCATAGGGGTGTCCAAAGCTGTTTCTGGAGACCCATAGAGATTAGCTCCAGCACAGTTTCTAAAAATCCCCATACAAGTGTGTTGAACACTGCATAACAAAAGCCCTCCGAAAGCAGGACTGGACATCCCTGGTCTAGTACATACATTTTTAGTAATTAGGAGTCTAGCCTATATCTGTAGAAATTCCCCTATTAGGGCGCTTTGGGAAATCATAAACTTTCTATATTAAACCTAGTAGGCCTCTTTTGACATGCAAAACGGACAACTGAATTTAGTAAATTACTAAACTTTCCATTTTTCATAGAGATAATTCACCACCGAAACACATCTTTCATACACTGATATTTAGAACTCCCATCACAGTTTTAATTGGTTTGAAACATCAAAGAGGGTTTTAATAAGACTTCATTAATTAGATTGAGATGGTCTCGTTACATTATGTGCCCATGTCTCCAGCTTGAGCAGAAAATGAGTTCAATCTGGGTGTAGGAAAGCTAGCGTAAAGGCTTTTGAAGAATTCTTTTGATGAAATCTGTAGAGCGATACCTCTTTAATTGTCAATCAAAAAGGGTTTAGACATGTTTTATTTCACATGACCTGTGAAACAAGTTCAATAGTTCAACTAAAAGACTTTCTGTTCTTGTTTTATTTTCAGCAGGGCCTGAGGAGAAAGATTGAAGCACAGTCTCCTGGATATACACCCAAGCAGAATGGCCTCTCCTGTGGTGCATCAGGATCCAACTTCAAGCGCCTCCGTATGGAACCAAGCTCATTTCGTCCTGGTACCTGTGCTTTAGCTTCAGGTCAGACACAACGATTGGTTGGAGATGCCACTCATGGTAACATCCTTCAAAGAAAGGATACTTTCATGATGCCTCATGGAATTGGCATTGACTTATTTAACATAACTCTAAGGAGCATAAAGAAGGAACCAACTGAAGTTCAGACTTGTGGCCAGGTGACCGCAGATCCTTCGACATTGGTATTTGATTTTAAAGATGACGTAAGTGGACAGATTGACCCAGAGCTCCAGGATTTGTTTGATGAGCTCACCAAGAACGTGCCATCGTTCAACGATCTAGAGCTAGAGAAGATGCTAAAGCAAGATGATGACTTTGGGCTCGATCTGGGTCGACCCAGTTCTGCAGGAGCAGCTCCTCCATGTGTTCACCTGGATAAGCCAATCAAGACCGAGTACTCGCCAGATTTAAGCCACACATCCGGAGGCTCTTCACAACTAAGACCAGCCTCTGCCGGACCTTCCTTCTCCATGGCCAACACAACTTTATCCACCTCACCCATTACATCAGGTCTCCATGGGCAGGTACCTTCTGGCGGTCCCACTCGAGGTCATCCAACATGGCCTGAGATCTCACATGCTGAGCAACTCAAACAGATGGCTGCTAACCAGCTGCAGCCCAACTCCATTCTTCACAACCACCAGCAGAGTCAAGTTAGAAACTGGTCTTCCACCTTAGGTGTTCACCAGACTCCTGGCTCCTTCCCTCAGGAGACTCTTCCCGGCAGTGCTTCGCTTTCTCAGCAGAGACTCAATCCTCAGAGTGCTGGTCAGCCCAAAGGCTTAACAAATTGCTTTCTGAAGCCCAACGGATTCAACCAGTCACATAACATTGACGCGAAGATTCTCAGCAATAAGCCTCTACTGCGTTTCAGCCCTAAAGCACCACCTTCTACCACAGGCCAACAGATGCCTGTGATGACTGCTCCACCAAATAAGACCACCATGCAACAGCAGGCACCTCCAGCAGGTCAGGGCATGCACTTTCAGAACTGCCAGCAGCCCATGCAACCCTCTTCATGTCTGCAAACGAAGCCTCTAAGTCAAAGGCCACCGCTCAATCAACATGGAGCTGGAATTAGTTTTAAATTGACGCAGCAGCGACAGGTAAGTCACTGCATTTATGGTCCTTTGATTACAGTAGCTATTGCTGCTGTATGTTTCCAGAGAGATTTTGGGTACAAAGCCATAAACAAACTGGATTTAAGTACTGACCATTAGGGGTGTAATACTTCTCACATTTTCATTATTTATTGAGTATAATTTAAGGCTAAACACAAGAGTTGAAACTCGGATATTTGGATAGTGGATTGTTTGTTTTGGTCAAGAATCAATTGAACATTCTAGAAACAAAATGAGGCGACGCAGTGGCGCAGTAGGTATTGCTGTCGCCTCACAGCAAGAAGGTCGCAGTTTCGAGCCTCAGTTGGGTCAGTTGGCGTTTCTGTGTGGAGTTTGCATGTTCTCCCTGCATTTGCGTGGGTTTCCTCCGGGTGCTCCGGTTTCCCCCACAGTCCAAAGACATGTGGTACAGGTGAATTGGGTAGGCTAAATTGTCCGTAGTGTATGAGTGTGAATAAGTGTGTGTGGATATTTCCCAGAGATGGATTATGGCTGGAAAGGCATCCGCTGCATAAAAACATGCTGGATAAGTTGACGGTTCATTCCGCTGTGGCGACCCTGGATTAATAAAGGGACTAAGCCGAAAAGAAAACGAATGAATGAAACAAAATGAGGTGGCATGGTGGCTCAGTGGTTATCACTGTTGCCTCCAGTCTTAAATTTGTGAATTGCGAGGTCTTGGAACAGATCGGCGTAATGGATCCGGCATGTTACCAGAGGATGGAGAGGGGTTGCGCACGAAAGTGAAGAAAGTTGGGGAGTCATGGAAGAAAGTGAAGAGCCAGAGGGGGAGGGGGGTGCCGCGGACGAAAGTGAAGAGGGTTGGGGAGTCGCGGACGAAAGTGAACAGTGGATGGGGGAGGAGGGCGGTTGAGAAGGGGGATCGGTAAAATGAGGTGCCTCAGATTTCAGAGGTGCCGGATCCGGCGTGTTCTGGCACAAATTAAGCCGTGGTTGCCTTACAGCAAGACGGTCGCTTGTTCAAGTCCTGGCTTTGTCAGTTGGCCTTTCTGTTTGGAGTTTGCATGTTCTCCCTGTGTTGGCGTGGGTTTCCTCTGGGTGCTTCGGTTTCCCCCACAGTCCAAACAGATGCGCTATAGGTGAATTGAATAAACTAAATTGGTAGTGTATGTGTGTGAATGTGAGATTGTATGGGTGTTTCCCAGTACTGGGTTCAACTCAATGAGTATCATTCAAATATATAACATTAAAGGGTATCAGATAAAATTGGAATATAATAAGTGAAGTTTATTTATAAACTATTTTCGAGAGGATCACGTGCTTATGATTGCTAGCGGCTGGACCCACATTATCCAAATCACCATGCACCAATCAGATGATCCCCAAGCTACTATAAATACCCCGGGTTTCATGTCACCACTATCTTCGCTTTGAAGAATCCCCCCTTCCACCCCTACTCCTCCTCTCTTTAGATGGGTGACACGGTGGCCCAGCGCTTAGCGCTGTTGCCTCACAGCAAGAATGTCAATGGTTCTAGGCTTTACCAAACCAGCGGGCATTTTCTGTGCGGAGTTTGCATGTTCTCCCCGTGCTCACGTGGGTTTTCCCCGGGTCCTCCGGTTTCCTCCCACCGATTAAAAAAAAAACCAAAAAAAAAAAACATGCAACCTAAGTTATTGATTAATCAACACTATAGACTTGCTCCCTATCTAGTACCTATCTCGTTAAAGAGAACTACTATCTGCACTTCAATCACTACGATGGGGGAGTTCTCGAGATCTACCTGAGCTCGATCTCCCCTCTCGCCTTGCAACGGGAGGGAGCCCCGGGCTTGAGGATCTCATGAGCTCAGGGCTCTCTCCCGGGACAGCATGCCAAACAAGCTTTATAATTAATCATCAGCTAAGTGTGAACTCTTGAAAGCTACAATGATACTTTTGTTTGCACATAAAACAAAACGAATGACTTTATTCAACATACATGAGTATATGAGCACTATTCCCTGATGTACATGCCCGCATGCAACTTCCTCAGTTTGCAACAAAGCATGGACACAATCGAGGTACACTGTACATCTGTATATACTGTACACTGTATATTTTTGACCACCTCCGAGAATAGTGGGTATCACAAATCACTGGCATTTTTATTTTGAGGGTTGTGGGCTGAAAGGTTTGGGAACCCCTGAGTTAGACTGTATGATGAATTCAGGACTTCAGTCAAATAATTAGCTTCGCTTCATTTTCTATTTAAACACCATATCACATTTCCGCTGTGCAGAGCAGGTTTTTCTTGACACAATGGAGTCGTAGTGTCAAATCCACACACCCTGCTTTTTTTCCATCTGCCAGCCTGTTGTGTTAGCTGTTAGCAGTCTGCCAACTGCTTTAAGCTTACTTTGCTGTAGACCTGTTTTTTTCCTTGATTGTTGCCCGTGTCTAGGCAAGTGTATTTGAAAATCTGTTTCCCCTGAAAGCAGTTTGATGGTATTCCCGGCTTCTTAGAGCATTAACATGCAAAACTTCTAATTTCTCCGCCTGTCACAGTCGCTTGCCGTCAGGGCATAGATGCGCTCAGCGGGATTTGCTAATTGGAGGTTGTTAGCTACAAGGGACAAGTTGTGGAAAATGACAGTAATCTGCTTAGCCCAGTGCCGGAGGTTGAACCACTGATTTGTTATGATTGGGGAGCTTTAGAACACCCTCCTTTTCAGTTTCATACAAACAGTATCTCTCGAATGCCTTTATGGGAAACGGTGATGAGAAGCACACAAGGAGTCGTCGTTACCCGCTGCTTGATTATGACACAGACGTTGTTCTGAACATCTATGATGAACATACAGCTCTTTTTGCAGGCATTAATTGGTTTTAGGGTTCTTTAAAGGTGCAGTATGTAAGTTTGACACCCAGTGGTTGAACTAGGTATTGCAGTCCTGAATCATAATAAAGGTACGCCGGGTTGCCAGTTTGAGGGATTTTAAACTGTGTTCTAAATAAAAGCAACGACACGCGATTGAGGGAATATTCTCCATATTAAAAGGAGTTTTGGTTCTAACCAACACCTCGAATTGATTTATTAGAAGCGGCTTCTATTTCTCACAGCTGAACAACAGAAACCTATGACAGATCACCTCAGGTAAGCCTCGTGTGCTTTATTCAGTGCTAAATGCTAACAATGCGAGTTTGAATGCATTTTACATGACGTGTATTAAGCATATACTGAAAGCAGAAAGTTCACTTCGCCTTTAATGATGTTAAAGAGGGTTAACATGTATTAAATAGATTCTAAACCTTACTGTTTTGTGAGTGAGTGCATATTCTGTGCTTCTGAAAGGCTGTATTTAAATTTCTGCCGTGTTTTGTGGTGCAAACAGCCAAATGGCTCATCACTCATAACAATCTCGTCACAGCGTGTTGTTAGGACACGCGATGTAACCTGCTCACGTTCCTAATATTTATGTCATTTGCTAATTAATGTCATGTGGAACTGAATCTGTCTCATTTTGACATCTGATACTTTCCACTACACTGTAGCATTTCGCTCATGGACGCATGCTTTCAGAGTCTTTCTGAATGAATGAATGAATGAATGAAATATGCTGTTTTCCAACAAGGCAACCCGGGGTGCTGAATTATAATTGGTTAAACTGGCATGTGCATGTGAAATTTACCTAAACAAAGACAGCGTTCCGGCACGGAAAAAAACATTTTCAAAGCAGAATATCTGACTTTAGCATTGTTTGTCAGTTAAACAAGTATGTTCACTTGGGATGTTTCTTAAATATCTGCACACATATTATTGTATTTTTATGCTTTAGAAGAGTCAAAAACTTACATACAGCACCTTTAAGGTAGTGGTTCTGGTACTAGTTTGGCCATGTGACCTACATTTTTCCATGGTCATTAAGTCACTACCTATTTGTTTTTTTTTCATATTATATAAAGTTAAGGTGGCACGGTGGCTCAGTGGTTACCATTGTTGCCTCACAGCAAGAAGGTAGCTGGTTCGAGTCCTGTCTGGACCAGTTGCCGTTTCTGTGTGCAGGTTTGCAAGTTCTTCCTGTGTTCGCGTGAGTTTCTTCTGGGTGCTCCAGTTTCCCCCACAGTCCAAAGACATGTACTCTAAGTGAATTGGATGAACTAAATTGGCCATAGTGTGTGTGTGAATGCGAGAGTGTATGGGTGTTTCCCAGTACTGGGTTGTGGCTGGAAGGGCATCCCCTGCATGAAACATTTGCTGGAATAATTGGCGGTTCATTCTGCTGTGGTGGCTTCTGATAAATATGGTATTAAACTGAAGCAAAATGAATGAATGATACATTTAATTTAATTTGTAGTTTATTAACTGTATTAACTGTAGTTTGATATTACAATTTAATTCATTTTAAAAGTGTTAAATTGAAACTTCATTTTATATATATATATATATATATATATATATATATATATATATATATATATATATATATATATATATATATATATATATGTTAGCTATTTATAGAAATATATAGTATAAAATATACTATACCACCAACTTATCCAGGATATGTTTTGACTTGTACCGCATGTCTTTGAACTGTGGGGGAAACTGTGGGGGAAACCAGAGCACCCAAAACCTGTCATTTATAAGGGATTTATAAAGCATAAATAGTCCTCACTTTAGATTAGGTCACAAAACTGCATGAAGTTGAGTTAATAAAGCATTGCCGGCAGCTAGCTCTCTGCAACTCTCACATGGTCACCCACTGAAGCTAAGCAGGGCTGCGCCCGGTCAGTACCTGGATGGGAGACCACATGGGAAAGCTAGGTTGCTGCCGGAAGTGGTGTTAGTGAGGCCAGCAGGGGGCGCCCAACCTGCGGTCTGTGTGGGTCCTAATGCCCCAGTATAGTGACGGGGACTCTATACTGCTCAGTGAGCGCCGTCTTTCGGATGAGACGTTAAACCGAGGTCCTGACTCTCTGTGGTCATTAAAAATCCTAGGATGTCCTTCGAGAAAGAGTAGGGGTTTCCTGGCCAAATCTGCCCACTGGCCTCTGTCCATCATGGCCTCCGAACCCTCCCCATATCATAATTGGCTTCATCACTCTGTCTCCTCTCCACCAATCAGCTGGTGTGTGGTGTGCGGTCTGGCGCAAAATTGGCTGCCGTCGCGTCATCCAGGTGGATGCTGCACACTGGTGGTGGATGAGGAGATTCCCCCCAATATGTAAAGCGCTTTGAGTGTCTAGAAAAGCGCTATATAAATGTAAGGAATTATTATTATTATTATTAACATACAAATTAACTATTAATATATGCCTGAATAATAAGCTATACAAATGTTGATTTTAACAGTTTATTAATCATTTACTAACTCATTCTGAATTATCCTAAAAACCATCGACTACTCTTAAATACAACTGGTTTGTTAATAATGCAATACTTAATTTAGTAATGAAAAGTAAATCATTAACAAAGTATGAAAGTACAATTATTAAGCACATTATAAATGTGTTTGTAAGTCAAGAATAATGCATTTGTAGCTGCAGTTATAAACTGCTTACTAACGCTTATTAATGTAGAGTTAATGATTAACAGGATTTCACTAGATGCTAATGTTTAGTAAATGATTCATAGTGTGTAGTTATTATAAACTGTTACCCTAGTGTCTTAGTAAAATAGTAAAGTTCTCGGGTGTAAGTTGATTCGGAAAAAGTCTGCTAAATGCGTAAATGTAGACATATCACTTGATCATTCTAGAGTTAGTTGGTTTAAACCAACTACCTAACCAATCTACCTACTATAGATTGTCTGTTATTTAGCAAACCAGTTGCATTTGGTTTCATTGTAGAAATGATATGGGGTTAAACTTGCTGCACCAGTGGAAAATGAAGCCTGTTCCAACAGGGAGCAAAGCAGGCGAACGGACAGTCTTCCCACAGTGAACTGAATTAGTAATGCCATGGAAATAAAGGTTCTGAAATGGTGGCGTGATCCCACCGGAGCCCTCAAAAACTTTTGCTCAAGCTGAATTTTTCCCCAATCTGGGGTGCGATACACAAAAATACGTGTAAGAGAGCAGGATTTTACATCTGTTTTTTTTTTTTGGTTTTCTTGTTCTCAGACTGCTGATCAGTTGTCAGCATACATGGCAAACTATCTGCGAAATCACTGTCATAATAATCGAGTGGAGCTTTTTAATCGCACACCGCACGCACTACCCGAGAATAAAAAAAGCCTCAGACAGTGTAATATATCACACGGAGAGACCTGCGTGGCCCAAAAACTTCAAGCAGCGCCTGATATCTTCTGATTAAAGTGCTGTTACGCTGACTCGTCAGTATCTGGAGAAGCGATTCAAGTATTTCTGGCTCTGATGTGAGACTGTAGATGCGCTCCAAAACCTAGCAAACTGCTTAGCGACTTAGCAGTTGTATATATAATGCACTAACAGAAGCTTATAAATGACTAAATGAAAACATTCGTAGACGGTAGTACTTCACGTTATATAAATAGCACTCCTATGGGAGAGTGTGTACTTTATGGGAACTATGCAATACATAGAAGGGGTATTTACAGTAGAGTATACTGTACTGTATGTGTCAAAGGCGGTGTTTTTATGCATTAAAAAAATTAATATGACGACACATTTATTTGTTCCTGTTCATTAGAATGAAGAAATATATGATAGTCATTTTTTTGAAAACATATAACCTTTATTTCTCCTGAAATGCCGAAGACAGTCTGCTCAAAAAGCGCCTTCCTCCTCCTGCTGTTGATCCAGAAATGCCAGCGAAAGATGACCCAGCAATTGTGTACGGTGGGGGATGTGCAGCTTTGATTACAGGTGTACAAAAGGTGGTAGTATCAAATTTGAAAATTCAGAAAGGTCTAACTAAGGGCTGCTTTGGGCATAAATCTCATTTTAATTATATGAAAATGCAAGGAATCTGCGTTTATGTTACACTATTTCCATTGCATTTAAACAAATTTGTAATTTTACAGCTGTCAGTATTACATTACGTCTATAAATGTTTGCAAAATAATATATATATATACAATATGTATGTATGTATCTATGTATGTATGTGTGTGTGTGTGTGTGTGTATATATATATATTTATGGCATCCCAGTCAGCCCCTGCTGTGAGTTGATTTGACCCAAGGAGCTGGGTTGATGTGTCTGTGTGGTGCTAGGGTTGCATTGATTCAGCTCTTAGCAATAATTACCCAGAAAATAACCCAGGTTTGGGTTCCATAGCACTACCCAAAAACTACCCAAGACTCTGAAAATAACCCCCCAAAATTACCCTAATGCCTCAACCCAAGGGTTGGGTAGAAAAAGTAACCCCTGATTTTTTTAGAGTGTATATATTCATAATATCTATCTAACTATCTATCTATCTATCTATCTATCTATCTATCTATCTATCTATCTATCTATCTATCTATCTATCTATCTATCTATCTATCTATCTATCTATCTATCTATCTATCTATCTATCTATCTATCTATCTATCTATCTATCTATCTATCTATCTATCTATCTATCTATCTATCTATCTATCTATCTATCTATCTATCTATCTATCTATCTATCTATCTATCTATCTATCTATCTATCTATCTATAAAACAAAGAATGGCTATGATATAGTTTTACTTAGGTTTCTAAACTAAAAATGTCATTCAGTGTAACAGTATCAAAAATTATCATCAAGCTAAACTAAGCTATTGATTATATTTATAATGATTTGCTATCCTTTAAACCACAATTTGTTGACTTTAAAGGTGCTGTATGTAAGTTTTCGACTCTTCTAAAGCATAAAAATACCATAATATGTGTGCAGATATTTAAGACACATCTCAAGTGAACATACTTGTTTAACTGAAAAACAATGCTGAAGTCAGATATTCTGCTTTGAAAATGGTTTTTCCGTGCCGGAACGCTGTCTTTGTTTAGGTAAATTTAACCTGCACAATGCCAGTTTAGCCAATTATACTTCAGCACTCCGGGTTGAAAACAGCGTGTTTTATTCATTCATTCAGAAATGCTCTAAAAGCATGCGCCCATGACCGAAAATGCGACCTCCGGTGGACAGTATCAGACGTCGAAATAAGACAGATTCAGTTCCACATGAAGTTATTAATTATCAAATGATATAAATAATACGAGCGTAAACATTAGGTGAGCAGATTACATTGTAATTGCATGTCCTAACAACACGCTTTGTGATGAGATACGCAGTGATGAGCAATTTGGCTGTTTGCACCAGACGAAACACGACAGATATTTAAATACACCCATTCAGAAGCACAGAATATGCACTCACTCACGAAACGGTAAGGTTTATAATCTAATACATGTTAACCCTCTTTAACATCATTAAATGTAGATGCTGAATCACTCATATGTGTTTAGTTCTGAAGTTCAATTTCAATCGGTCTATTGTATTTTCCAGATCTGAGGTGAACTATCGCTGCTGCTTTCAGTATATGGCAATAAATGTCCTGTAAAATGGCATTCAAACTCACATTGTTAGCATTTAGCACTGAATAAAGCACACAAGGTTTACCTGAGCTGATCACTGTCATAGGTTTCTGTTGTTCAGCTGTGAGAAATAGGAGCCGTTTCTAATATATCAGTTCAAGGTGTTGCTTAGAACCAAAACTCCTTTTAATATGGAGAATATTCCCTCTATCACGTGTCGTTGCTTTTATTTAGAACACAGTTTAAATCACTCGCTCCTGTACTCAATCTGGCAACCCACGCTTGCGTTTATTTTAATCCAGGAGTGCAATACCTAGTTCAACCACTGGGTGTCAAACTTACACACTGCAGCTTTAACATGTGAATCACTTGCGCTTGACACTTCATCTGTGTCTGATGTAAACACATCATTAGATGATTATTTGGGGTAAGCAAAGTTCATTTTGACAAGATTATTTCGCTTTGGTGGATTACTTTGTTTGTTTTAAGAGGAACCTATTATGCAGCTTTTTACAAGATATAAAATAAATCGCTGATGTCCCTAGTGTGTGTATGTGACGTTTCAGCTCAAAATACCACACACATAATGTTTTATTACTCTTCGAAACTGACCCTTTTTGGCTTTGATCCAAATTTGGTGACTGTCCGTCACTTTAAATTCAAATGAGATTGTGCTCTTTTCGAAAGAGGGCGGAGCTATCAATGCCTATGCATCAGCATAGTGGCAGATTCAATAACAAGCCTAATGTCCTATGCTAATGAGGGAGAGATGGTCACTAATGGGCGGGGCTTTCACCCTCTGATGACATACAAATGGAGAATGTCAATCAAAGTGTTTCTGCAGATGTTTTTATAAGTGTGATTATAAAAAACAAAATTAATACCTTTTTACCATTAGAGGCAGGTTATTTTCACACACTGCTGCCACACAACTGTGTTTAAACCCCCTATAAAAGTGTTATTTGCATAATTGGTCTCCTTTAATGAAAAACATTCTACAAAATCCTTCTTGATTTAAGAATTTTTGCTAGACTTCGGACTAGAAACAAGACAAAAGCTCTGAGTAAGACAAGCATTTTTTGCAGCGTGGGGGTTATGAGAGAGTGCCAGTCCGCTACAGCGGAGCTCAAAAAGCAGCGCATGTTTCCTGGGAAAACGATCCGAGGCCAAATCCAGATGCCGAGCGGGTCCCTGGGGAGCCTCCAGTTTGCAGGAAGTGCAGTGAGAGAGCAGCGGGGCCCGGGCCTGGACTCCTGTCAACTGCTTGTAATGCCGGTGGAATGGCAGCCTAAATCACATCTCTCCTTTATGGACACATGTGGTATTCATTTAGCGATGCACCGCTGAAGAGAGAGACGGAAAACAGCTTTATGACACATCAGGATCACAAAGAGTGGATTAGAGAGAGAGAGACGGCCACACTAACGAGGCTCCGGCTCCCCCACATTAACAAAAGCTTGGGCCGAGGCGGCGCGTTTCACTCAAATCTGAACACAGTCTGGCTTTGTGGTTCAAACTACTGAGAATGGGCTGGATTTCTCACGGTGTCGCCTGGTCGAGCGTTCTGATGGAATGAATAGACCCTGACAGAAGTCAATAGTGCTGTATGTTGGATATACTGTTGGAGAGTTTTACTGCAGTATGAGCTGAACTTTAAACATGTTAGCATGTGAGGAATGTGATGAGGCTTTTTCTTCTAGACTTTTCTTTATAGGTGTTTAGTTTTTTTCTGCTTCAAAATATCATGTTTAGTTCAGTGTTATTTACTGTTCCTTTGGAAAATAAGTTTCTACATTATTCAAATACCAGTTTAAATATATAGGCTGCACGGTTGCGCAGTGGGTAGCACGATCGCCTCACAGCAAGAAGATCACTGGTTCGATCCTCAGCTGGGTCAGTTGGCATTTCTGTGTGGAGTTTGCATGTTCTCCCCGTGTTCGTGTGGGTTTCCTCCGGGTGCTCCGGTTTCCCCCACAAGCCCAAAGACATGCGGTATAGGTGAATTGGGTAAGCGAAAAATTGGTCGTAGTGTATGTGTGTGAATGAGAGTGTATGGATTAGAGATGCCACAATTCTCAATACAATATTGAACCGTTCGGTACGACATCCACGGTTCTATATGCGCCTGTGAATTGCGGTTTTACGTTGAAATAATTTATGTGCGTTTTATTTCTCTCCGAATAGACTTTTTGTGTGTGCCTGTAAGTCTATGAGCTGAGATGAGGAAACTCCTCCCCGCGAGTAAATATTCAATCACTATGCTCTAAAGTTAGGGGGCGCTCCACCATCATTCCACACTTTAACATAGCGAGCGGCAGTGAAGTGAAGGAGCAATAAGAGGAAGCGCCGGTATCTTTCAAATCCGCGGTGTTAGGACATTTCGGTTACACGTATAGACTAATCGAACTGAAACACTTCCAAAATGACTGCACATCTGCGGCGCCATCACCCAGCAATATCACTGTCTGAAGGCAGAATAGCAGAGAAGGTAATAAAGACCTCCATAAAACAACAATCCCTCACTGAATCCTTCCAGCAAACATACCTAACTGGTTTCGAAAGACATATAAAAATAACAAAGGCAGTGTTTAGTTTAATTAAGATGGTTTATTTATATTTACTGAAGTACAAATGTGCTTATTTGAAATGGTCAATTTATGTTCATTAACTTCACATGCATGTTTATTTTTAAAATGTAGGAATTTATGTGTTGCCCAGTTTGTACATGGGCTACCAGCAGCTGTGAGATTTCAGTGTTCATTTTTTTATTATACAATACACTAGGAACTAGTGTACCGTTCTTGACTTTGAAGTAAAATAAAGGAGTATTGCAATCAATCGTTTTTATTTTTTTCTCTTTCTTACTGTTCCTATTGCCTAAGCATAGAATAACAATAAAAAAAAAAACAATTATGTGTTAAGCCATCAGAACCGAACCAAACCGAAAACCGTGTTAAAAAACCGAGGTATGTATTGAACCGTAAGCTAACTGTACTGTTGCATCCCTAGTATGGATGTTTCCCAGTGCTGGGTTGCAGCTGGAAGGGCATCTGCTGCATAAAACATATGCTGGATAAGTTGGCGGTTCATTCCGCTGTGGAGTCTTCTGATTTATAAAGAGAATGAATGAATGACCTTAATAAATAATAATAAACAAGGACAACTTTAAAAAGTTTGTGTATGTCTGTAGGCAACGCAGTGGCGGAGTAGGTAGTGCTGTTGCCTCACAGCAAGAACGTCGCTGGGGTCGCAGGTTCGAACCTCGGCTGGGCTGGGTCAGTTGGCGTTTCTGTGTGGAGTTTGCATGTTCTCCCTGCGTTCGCGTGGGTTTCCTCCGGGTGCTCCGGTTTCCCCCACAGACATGCAGTACAGGTGAATTGGGTAAGCTAAATTGTCCGTAGTGTATGAGTGTGAATGTGTGTGTGGAAGTTCCCAGAGATGGGTTGCGGCTGGAAGGGCATCCGCTGCGTAAAATCGTGCTGGATAAGTTGGTGGTTCATTCCGCTGTGGCGACCCCGCAAGGGACAAAGCCGACAAGAAAATGAATGAATGAATGAATGTATGTCTGTATGTGGTGTGAAATTATGGAACAGTCTAGAACAGATTCTCAAACAATGTCAGGATATTAATCAGTTTAAAAAGTTGTATAAATATATATTATTAAAGGAATATAATGATGAAGGTGATTGAAAAGCATAAAATGAGAAAGGTATGATGAAATTGTAGTTAATGGCTATTTGTAGTACTATGTTTTTTTTTGGGATCTATGTTATAAAATGTAAACGTACAAATGGAATCAAACAAGAAATAAGTTAAGTAATAGACGAATGATGTGTGTGGTAATGGGGTGGGAAAATAATAAGCTTGGGCTTCATCCTGCTCCATTTTCGACCATGTTAAAATGAATATTTTTTTTTTGTTGTTGAAGATATTTTATGTATGATATTTTTGTTCGAAAATAAATAAAACAAATCAAATCAAATAAATCATTTCAGTTTTCATCTCTATTTTGAATAAAGCACTACTACTCGCCCAATGTGCAGCTCTTTAAAAAATCTGCAAGTCTTTCAAATGTCCTTTATCCAATTTCCCTTATTATCATCATCATCATCATTTCTTTCAGAGAGCATGGAGTTCATTTATATTTTTAGAACATTTTTTTTTTCTCTCAGGAAGAGATTCATCTTTGTGTTGTGAAATGAGCTTATCAGTGGTCCGGACAGACCTCCGTTTCCCTCTCATTAATTATCAGGCAGTGTGGCATCTAGAAAAGTCTTCTCTCTGAACGGCTTTTCTTCCAGCTCTGCGGCCTGACGGAGGAATTCTGGAGTGTTTTCCTTTCTGGACCTCTGGAGTGGAGCTGGAGTGGGAGTTTCTCTCCTCAAGACATCTGTTGTCAAATTAATAGCCCGGCGTAACGCGGTGGGGTTTCGGTAAAACCCTTGCTGCCCTGGGAAATGTTTGGTGTCAACACTGAGATTGACACTGTGTATGTACACAGAGTGTGTTTGGCCAATTGGGTTGAGTGTGTTGAGGACAGAAGCTTGTCTTCTGAGGAAATAAAATGCTTGTCTTACATTGGGTTTTTGTCTTGTTTCTAGTCCAAATATCTAAGAATCCTTAAAGACTTTTCTAGACAAGCCAAAAAATAGTCTTGTTTTCAGAAATAATATGTAAAAATAAGCATTTATTTCTGTAAAACAAGCTAAATAAACTGCCGATGGGGTAAGCAACCTAACCCTAACCCTTTCTCTTTATTATTATTAAACGGAACGATTGGTGACAATCTCTCCCTCATTAGCATAGACAGCCCTGAGTGAGAAGCAGCCGTCCACCATTAGGGTTTTCATGCTCTACCTGCTGAGGATTATGTCAGCAACTAATGCCGAGTTCTGACTGCATGATTTTAACCCCGATTTTGACTCGCTGACAGGTGTTGAGAAATCGCCTGAAATCGTGCACGCGAGTGACAATCACACAGTGTGAACTATCAAAGTGATCTGAAAGAATCGCCGATGAGTCGCCGTTGCCCTTGAGATATTTGGCGTGCTAAATATCTGGAGCTGTCGGCGATTCAAATCATGCCCTGTGAAATGAGTTTTGACCGAAAATAGCATCGGCGATCACCTACAGCCAATGAGAGAGCAGCATCCACTAGTGTGGGCATCTGCAGGCCAGCGGGAGGTTGGGGGAGAAGCTAAAAGCGCTCATTTTCAGTTTATTTGGACCTAAGAAATGGAGAAAAAACTAGCAGAGATTTGGCAGGAGCACCCGTGTCTGTTTGACGTGTCACCTGAGCAAAACCACAACAGGGTCGGAAAAAAAAAGTGGAGCAGAAATTACTAATTCCCTTCAAACCCAGGTGAGCAAATATGTAAATTTTCTACCCCATTAAAGGCTTCTTTCTCCTTATGTAGTTAATATTAAAAGATATAATACGTGTTTTTGGTTGTGAGACGTAGTTTGGACAAAGTTGTCGGCGATTCTTCCTATTTTAAAGTCATACAGTGTGAAACCCCCTGTCGTCGATCCATCTTGCAGTGTAAACAAAGCAGCGACGAAACGCTAGCCCAGATAGTCATGCAGTGTGAAAACATCTGTGACACGACTACTTTGAAAATCATGCAGTCTGAACTCGGCATTGGAGGGTTAGAAATGTGGAGTTTTAGAATGCACAAATGAACACATTAGTCTCAATAGTCTGACACATTCTGAGACACTTCTTTTGACATGTTCAGTTTTCTACACAGATAACGTCAGTCCTGTTTTGAATCTGCCGCTATGCACAATCTCATTTTTTGAATTTACAGTCACCAAAACAGCACGGTTTAGATGCTCCTTCTCACACTTCAGCCTCCACATCAAAGCTCCTGAATGCAAAGAAGGCCAAGGTGCTACAGGATTGGCCAGCCCAGTCACCAGACATGAACATTATTGAGCATGTCTGGGGTAAGATGAAAGAGATGAATCCAAACAATCTTGATGAACTCTGAGAGTCCTGCAAGAGCGCTTTCGTTGCCATTCCAGATGATTCCAAGTGATTTGAGTCATTGCAGAGATGTATGGATGCAGTCCTCCAAGCTCATGGGAGTCAGACACAATATTCATTCTGTTTCCACTGCAGCATGACTTTATATTCTATACTGGACATTATTTCTGTTAAGTGACAAGATATTTGTCTAAGCAAAGTCACTCCTTACTGTCCTAATTAAATAATTAAAAATCAAGGCATGATCATATTTTATTTAGGTAAAATAAGCGTAATCTAGAGGCCTTTGCCTTTCATATAAGCCACTTCTGATACCAAATGATCAACTAGAAGTCGTTATTATTTGTTGTTCCTAAAACTTGGATAAGCGACAAGACTTTTGTCAAGTAGTGTACAAGTGTTGATACCCAGAGTTCAAACTTATTTTTGAAAACAAGACTATATATTTTTTACTTGTGTAGAAAATGCTTCTTGTTAAGAATTTGTAGATATTTGGATTAGAAACAAGACAAGAACTGTAAGTCAGTTTCAAATACTTCACACAGAATTATTACTTTTACCTTCATGCACAGCACAAATGTCTTTTTCTTAGACATGATTGAGATTTATCACATCTTGTGATAGTCTTGTGTTCTTACCAGAAAGTCTTGGAACAAAATGAGAATTTCACATTATGCTGCGAAAGGAAAATGTCATTTTTGACAATCGTCTCTTCTGTCTTGCAAAAAAATATGACAAATCATCAAGGAGGACATTTATAATCTGATTCTATGCATGGGACCTTTGTTTGAACTTTGTTCTGTATTTGAAGCCTGATGTTAAAGAAACACTCCACTTTTTTTATAGTCTCGTTTTACAAGTCTCCAAGAGTTCAACAGATTTTTAGCAGGATTCAGCTGATCTCCACTTCCGGTGAAAGCACTTTTAGCTTAGCTTAGCTTAGCATAAATGATTGAATTGGATTAGACCATTAGCATCTCACTCAAAATTATTTTAAAGGAGTTTGATAATTTTCCTATTTTAAGCAGTACATTGTGTACGAAGACTGACAGAAAGTTTTAACACATTAGCAAAATTGAGAGGTTTTGATGGGCTATGGATGCCATCCCTGCTGAAAAATCCAGCTTAAACCAGCCTAAGCTGGTTGGCTGGTTTTAGCTGGTCGACCAGCCTGGTTTTAGAGGGGTTTTGGCCATTTCCAGGCTGGTTTCCAGCCATTTCCAGCCTGGTCTTAGCTGGTCAGGCTGGAAAATTACCAGCCTAAATCAGCTAAGACCAGCTTGACCAGCCTGGTTTAAGCTGGACATAGCTGGTTTTGGCTGGTCAAGCTGGTTTTAGCTGGTCAACTCCCAGCCTGACCAGCTAAGACCAGGCTGGAAATGGCTGGAAACCAGCCTGGAAATGGCCAAAACCCCTCTAAAACCAGGCTGGTCGACCAGCTAAAACCAGCCAACCAGCTTAGGCTGGTTTAAGCTGGATTTTTCAGCAGGGATGTCCTTATCTTTGATTGTTTTTAAATTGTTCTGGATTTTATGTAGGCTAATCTTCGTCTGGTACAGCGTAAAAGCTTTAATGACGGATGGTTGCTTCTTACTCAGGGCTGTTTATGCTAATGAGGTAGAGATTATCACTAGCGGGCGGGGGCTTTCCCCCTTTGATGACATGCAAAGGCAGAATCTCAGGCCCCGTTTACACTAGTACGTTTTAGTTTTAAAACGGTGTTTTAGAATGAAAACGATCTGCGTCCACACTAGAGTTTCACCCAGCGTTTCTGAACAGCTCTCTGTCTACACTAAAACGGTGAAAACGCACATCACGTGACCACACACACTCTCTCTGGCATGCACTGCAGCGTGCTTTGAGCGCATACCCACATGAGAGCTGTGCATGTCGGACTGTTCATCAAGAATCTCCCGCTGGACCTAATCTCACTATATTTGTTAAACGTGATATTTAATTAATCTTGTTGTCTATGTCTAACTACATATTCCCCGACTTTGGTCTTTTGAATCTATTACTTGTTCTCAGGTAACGTGTTTTGGCTGAGCGCAAAGATAAGTTAGGTTAATATCTTAATTAATGTAACCGCGGACACCGATTCTGCACATCTGACTGATTGCTTGCCTTTATTTTCTGTATTGTATAAACTTATTGTGCGTTATACTTTTATAATGGTCATTATTAATTATTAAAACTGATATTCAATGAAAGAGAGGGTATGTTTCGTATTTTCAATGAGAATGAAAGGAGGCAGTAATGTTATAGGCTTCGTTTTGTTATAAATATGCATGAAGATGACGCTCATATTATGCAGCTACACGACGCCTCAACATTTCTGATGTCTGTTAAGTTGCTAATAATATCAAAATGAAAATAGGCAGTTCCTCACATCATGTTTTCATTTTATTGTTAAGATAGTGAAACAGCGTAGCCAGGGTGATGTGAATGACTTTATAAAGTACACACTCGGGAGTTTGTTTTTATCAATTTGCGAAGTCTGAACTTACAAGGAGAGGATGCAGGACTGAACTGTGTGAAAGCTACTTAATATTGAGGGAAAAGCCCCAATCAGATAGACGAATGTCTGCAGCCCCGCCTCCGTTTTCAGATGTCTCCGTTTTCCCCCATCCACACTGAGACGGAGCAGCAGCGTTTTAGAATGAAAACGGCCTCTCCAGCGTTTTCAAAACACTCCGTTTTCAGGGCTCGAAAACTCCGGCGTAGTGTGGACGGATGGCGTAACAAAACTTGTGCGTTTTAAAACTAAAACGTATTAGTGTAAACGGGGCCTCAATCAAAGTGTTCTTGCAGACTGTTTTTATGAAATGTGATAATAAAAATGAGACGTAATTATTGTTTACCATTAGATACTGACTATATTTACACATCCTTGTCACACAACTCTGTTTAAACTTCTTATAAAGGTGATTTTTTCATAATAGGACCCCTTTTCTTTACTAAAGCCTAGGAAAGTTTTGTTTCTAGTGTGTATCTTAAATCATTCATTAACTATTTTCCTTGTATTTAGATGGTTATTTTTTGCAGGGGAGTGCATTTTAGGAAAACGCAAAAAAAAAATTGTGGGGGCCTATGAGATTAACTGTTATTGCGCGCATCTGTGGCTGAATAAATCTGTCCTATACTGGCAGCAATTGGGTTGTGCCCCATAGGATAATTCTCATAAGAGCGCGCAGCCATCAGTCATACAGTAAACCCACGCTACTGTACGCCGAAAACCAACAGGATAGCTCATAAAAATTCATCTACCAGCAATAAAAGTTATTTAATACTGAGAACTGTGTTTGAAAAAAACAGCATATGCAACATTGTGCTTTCTAAATCATACTAGAGCATGCTAGTGTATTTGTCACTGCAAGCATATTAAAATGGCAGGATGTTTTGAGAAATTCTGACTAATTGTAGTCCCTTTGGTACCATTATGTCCCCATTATGGACATGAACGTGTTTTCTTCAAGTGATAGAACAGTGTGGGAAAGGCTATGGAAAATCCCTATCACCACACACACAGGAAGTCACATGTGAAAGGAGACCGCTTAGCATCAGATTGAGTGTAAACAAAGATCGCCCTCTAGTGGATTAAGTGTTTAATTACAATAACATTGAAGGGGATTTTTCACTCAAAACGGGCATTTCTGTTATCTACTCTCGCTTTACTTGTTTAAAACATTTGTGAGTTTCTTCTGTTAAACACAAAAGAAAATGTTTTGGAAAAACTGGCGAGCAATTCCAGCGTTATGGATGTGACATTTGCATTAGCCTAAAATCTAAAAACTTAAATTCACTTATTATATTGAAACATAATAATTAATACTCTTACTTGCATTTGTAGGGAATTTCTTCAGCACCGCGTTTACCGGTGAACGGCCGTCCGGTGGATTTACCAAGTCAGGTTCAACAGCAGAGGCCTCCGCAGAAGAACCCGAACCAGGAGCAGAACCTGCAGAGACAACTGGGCCAACCACAGCCTAACATCGCTGATATGGTGAGTGCTACACTTTGGAAATGTCTTATATTATGTCTTATATTGGGATAGTTCACCCAATACTAAATATTCAGTCATCATTTACGTACCAAACTTGCAAATCTGTTTGAGTTTATTTCTTCTGAACACAAAAGAAGATATTTTGAAGAATGTTGGAAACCATTGACTTTCATAGTAATTCGTTTTCCACTATGAATGTCAATGGCTACAGGTTTCCAACATTC
Source organism: Danio kyathit (assembly GCA_903798195.1). Lineage (NCBI taxonomy): Eukaryota > Metazoa > Chordata > Actinopteri > Cypriniformes > Danionidae > Danio > Danio kyathit. Next base: position 5,632,448 of record LR812533.1, read on the forward strand.
TTCAAAATGTATTCTGTTGGGTTTTATGTGAGGTGAAGTATTTTTTGGGTGAACTATCCAAGTTTTTATTAAAAAGCAAATGCTAGCTATCATTACTATCATACACAATAATATTAACGTTTTAATTGATAAATATTATAGCATTTTGAGAATCCACTTGTTCATTACAATATTAAAGTAACTAGGTGGCGTTTTAAAGGTTTTTTTAAAGGAATCAAGGCATTTGTTTGATTATGAAAGTTGTGTTAATTTGCTTAACCCATTGGCAGATTATTTAGCTCAGGGGTGCTCAACCCTATTCCTGGCGATCGACTGTCCTGCAGTTTTCAGTTGCAGCCCTTATCAAACACACCTGCATGTAATTATCAAGTGCTCCTCACGTTCTAATTGGTTCAGGTGTGTTTGATCAGGGTTGGAGCTGAAATCAGCTGGAAGGTCGATCGCCAGGAACAGGGTTGAGCACCCTGATTTAGCTTGTTTCAAGGAAAAAGTCTCTTAATTTTAACAATCCACTCCAAACAGTGAAGCTCAGGGCATTTACAGTGAACACTATCACTCCTATCTCACATTGGGATGTGTTTATCATTCAAAATGTACAGCATGTCTCTATTATTATTGTGGTAAAGAGTGAGTTAATGTTCATTATTCTTTCATTCTTTTTTCGGCTTAGTCCCTTTATTAATCTGGGGTCGCCACAGCGGAATGAACCGCCAACTTATCCAGCATATGTTTTGCGCAGCGTATGCCCTTCCAGCTGCAACCCATCACTGGGAAACATCCATACACACTCATTCACTACGGTCAATTTCAGCATGCCCAATTCACCTATACCACATGTCTTTGGACTGTGGGGGAAACCGAAGCACCCGGAGGAAACCGGGGGAGAATATGCAAACTCCACACAGAAATGCCAGCTGACCCAGCTGAGGCTCAAACCAGCAACCTTCTTCCTGTAAGGCGAACGTGCTACCCACTGCGCCACCGCGTCACCTAATGTTCATTCATTCATTTTCTTTCGGCTTAGTTCCTTTATTAATCCGGGGTCGCCACGGCGGAATGAACCGCCAACTTATCCAGCACATGTTTTATGCAGCGGATGCCCTTCCAGCCGTACGCTCTCATTCACACTCATACACTTTGGACAATTTTAGCCTACCCAATTCACCTGTACCGCATGTCTTTGGACTGTGGGGGAAACCGGAGCACCCGGAGGAAACCCGGGGAGAATATGCAAACTCCACACAGAAATGCCAGCTGACCCAGCTGAGGTTCAAACCAGCAACCTTCTTCCTGTAAGGCGAACGTGCTACCCACTGCGCCACCGCGTCATCTAATGTTCATTCATTTATTTTCTTTCGGCTTAGTTCCTTTATTAATCCGGGGTCGCCACGGCGGAATGAACCGCCAACTTATCCAGCACATGTTTTATGCAGCGGATGCCCTTCCAGCCGTACGCTCTCATTCACACTCATACACTTTGGACAATTGTAGCTTACCCAATTCACCTGTACCGCATGTCTTTGGACTGTGGGGGAAACCGGAGCACCCGGAGGAAACCCACACGAACACGGGGAGAACATGCAAACTCCACACAGAAACGCCAACTGACCCAGCCGAGGCTCGAACCAGCAACCTTCTTGCTGTGAGGTGACAGCACTACCTACTGCGCCACTGCGTCGCCCCTAATGTTCATTAATAGATACTTATTAATAAAATACTCTATATCTTACTCAGAGTTGTTATGACTAGCTAAACTAAACAAAAAAATATATATCAGTGTAATTCACACACTGGTGACAACTTGCCCTATGTGGAAACTATCATTGACCATTAAATGTTTGTGATTTTATTGAACTTTTATTCCGAAACTTCTTCTTTTTTTCCCCCTGTATTTTTTCAGGAGAAACTGAACGCGCAGGATCAGTTCAGTCGTCATCTAACACGACCTCCACCAGACTACAAACACCCTCGCAATGGAGTTGGAGCTCCACAGACAAGCTTATACTCAGGTGTGGATGCTGTTTTCAGGGACATACAATATGGGAAGGGAATATCTAGTTTAGTCATGAAACTCTATATGGAGAAGGCTGATATGTGACACACGAACCACAACATCAGTCAAAGTATACATTTTTGGAACATGAAACTCTTGTAGGATTTGAAACTGAATAAATAAGCTTTCCATTAATGTGGACTTTGTTAGGATCAAGACATATTTGACTGGTATACGACTATTTTAATGTCTGGAATCTAAATGCTTAGAAATTCATGTTTAAAGTTGTCCAAATTAAGTTGTTAGTAGTGCACACTAGTAATCAACAAATCTTTTTTGATATATTTATGGTAGAAAATGTACTAAATATCTTTACGGAGCATGATCTTTACTTAACATTCAAATGATTTTTGGCATAAAAGAAAAATAGATAATTTTGACACATACAGTGTGTTTTTTGCTATTGCCAAAAATATACCTGCGCAACTTAAGTCTGGTTTTATGGTCAATTTTAAAAAGATGTTCTAATATATTATCTTATTTAATCATTCTATTATTTTATTATTATCTTATTTTATCAACATCACAGCCATCTAGAAATATGATATGGTAGCATATGCAAATCACATACACTCACCGGCCACTTTATTAGGTATACCTTACTACTACCGGGTTGGACCCCTTTTGCCTTCAGAACTGCCTTAATCCTTTGTGGCATAGATTCAACAAGGCACTGGAAATATTCCTCAGAGATTTTGCTCCATATTGACATGATAGCATCACGCAGTTGCTGCAGATTTGTCGGCTGCACATTCATGATGCGAATCTCCCATTCCACCACATCCCAAATGTGCTCTATTGGATTGAGATCTGGTGACTGTGGAGGCTTTCATGTTGTTGAAAGTTTCATGTTATTGACGCCAAATTCTGACCCGACCATCCGAATGTCGCAGCAGAAATCGAGACTCATCAGACCAGGCAACATTTTCCAATCTTCTATTGTCCAATTTTGGTTCAACGTGTTGTGTGTTCAGAGATGCTCTTCTGCCGACCTCAGTTGTAACGAGAGGTTATTTGAGTTACTGTTGCCTTTCTATCAGCTGGAACCAGTCTGGCCATTCTCCTCTGACCTCTGGCATTAACAAGGCATTTGCGCCCACAGAATTGTCGCCCACTGGATATTTTCTCTTTTTCTGACCATTCTCTGTAAACCCTAAAGATGGTTGTGCATGAAAATCACAGTAGATCAGCAGTTTCTGAAATACTCAGACCAGCCCGTCTTGCACCAACAACCATGCCACGTTCAAAGTCACTTAAATCACCTTTCTTCCCCATATGATGCTTGGTTTGAACTGCAGCAGATCGTCTTGACCATGTCTACATGCCTAAATGCATTGAGTTGCTGCCATGTGATTGGCTGATTAGAAGTTTGCGTTAACGAGCAGTTGGACAGGTGCACCTAATAAAGTGTGCTGTGAGTGTATATACACATCTATAACATATAATATATACAATGTTAAATCATTGTTAAACTACTAAACAGAGTTGACATTTATTTTCCACTATTTTGTGCTTTAGCGCAAGATGCTAACCTGAAACCACAAGGCTAATACATAACTTTATGTACCGCATTTCCATTATATTGTTGTTTTTAAAATCAGAAATTCACTGAAATATAACAATAACAGCATATAATTAATCTATGATGTATGTAAACATTTTGTACAAATTAATGAGAGAGGAATAATGACTTACCGCACTGCCTTCCAAAGTTTCCCACCAGACCCTGCTGAAAAATCCAGCTTAAACCAGCCTAAGATGGTTGGCTGGTTTTAGCTGGTCGACCAGCCTGGTTTTAGAGGGGTTTTGGCCATTTCCAGGCTGGTTTCCAGCCATTTCCAGCCTGGTCTTAGCTGGTCAGGCTGGGAGTTGACCAGCTAAAATCAGCTTGACCAGCCAAAACCAGCTATGTCCAGCTTAAACCAGGTCAAGCTGGTTTTAGCTAGTTTAAGCTGGTCATTTTCCAGCCTGACCAGCTAAAACCAGGCTGGAAATGGCTGGAAACCAGCCTGGAAGTGGCCAAAACCCCTCTAAAACCAGGCTGGTCGACCAGCTTTGGCTGGTTAAAGCTGTTTTTTTCAGCAGGGGAGGAAGTGACATCACTTGGAGCAAGTGACATGCTTTTTCTATCAGCGCTTTACAGATTGTTCTGCGTTTTATAACCAAAGTAACTTAGTTGACAAGAACATACGGACAAGCATAAAATGTATTATTATAGCAAATTACAAAACGTTCAGAAAAAAGATGATTTGTGCAAATGTTTAACACACAAAAAGATGACAAATAGTCCCTAAATACACAAACAAACATCATTTTTAGACATAATTTGTCATCATTTGTTTTTATTCAATATTCTCAGGGTGCTTTCACACTAGCACTTTTGGTCCGCACCCGGGTTCGTTTGACGTCATAGTACGGTACGTTTAGCTAGTGTGAACGTGTCTTCAGAACTCGGGTGCGCACCCGTGAACCGTACCCGAGTCCGCCTGAAAGAGGTGGTCTGGGGTACGGTTCATGCGAACTCTGGTACGGTTCACTTCTAGTATGAATGCAATCGTACCAAATAGCGGAAGTGAACCGGCAACTGTACAACAAACTATCGTTTTCATAACGTTCATTCGTGTATGTGCGCCACGTATTGTACCTTGGTGACAAGCGGGACTGAGCAAAGCACAGTGATGTCTGCTTGTCTCCTCCAGAAACAGCTTCTGCAGACACTGTGTGATGTTCTGAATGTTTATAATATTTTTGCGGCAGACAGACGCGAGTCGCTTTCTGTATGTCCAAAACTAAAAGATTCTGTAAAAGCAAATCGACCGCGATGTGCGGAAGTCTCCATTTTGGCGCTTTGCTTTCGTGACCGTCACCTAGCAACAGCAGTAAACAAAACAGCAGCTGTATGACGCAAGCGTACCGGGGTTCAGAAGGAAAAAAGACAGTGTGAACACAAACCAACCGAGAAGGTGTCAAGGTGGGACAATCGAACTTGGGTACGGTCCAGGCAATTGAACCAAGTGTGAAAGCACCCTCAAACAGGAGTGATGTGCTTCAAGGGTTTGTCTTAGGTGTTTTGGTGTTCTTACCCGTATATGTTACACTGGACCACAAATTTATTATTATTTTTTTAACAATTGAGATATTTGAATTAAAATCATATGAACACTCAATAAATAAGCCGTCTATTGATGTGTGATTTGTTATAGGACACTATTTGGATGTTTGATATCTGATCTGTCACTCTTTATAAATTGAGAGTACAAGTTTGTTCGGTAAATCAGTGTTTTTAATAATTGTTCTCTTTATGTATGTATTCAAAACAGGCAATGGGTCAGACCAAAGTGACATCCAATCCTTGTCCTGCCAGCTGGCCAATGGACCAGGTGCCAAGATGGCCGCCTCAGGAGAGAGGAGGTTTCCACTTGGACAAGATCCTAATTCAGGGCCCACGGGAGCTCAAGCTTGTGCGAACCAGCAGCCCGGGGGCTTGAGCCGAATGGGTCTCCAGCCAAACAAGACTCAGTTTCATGGGACAAACAGTCAGGGTGGCACTTTTCAACTGGTGAGGACCAGCGTCAGTCAAGATTCCCTGCTGGGGCAAAGACTGAGTGACAGCAGGATGGACGCTGCTTTAAACTGGGCGACAAGTGTCAAACAGAGTGGATTAGATGTCAAACGTCTCCCCAATGTAGTGGCACCCCAAAGTGACGTTCATTTCGCTCCTAGGTCTATTTGCCCACCCAACCAGGTGGCAACTCATTCAAGCCTTCTACCCCTAAACCCTGCCAACAGAAGCTCTGCTTCTAGATCCAGCCAGCCTAGGATACCCCCATTACCTGGGGTGACCCAGTCAACCGTGGAACAGCAGGGTTGTCCATCCACATTTGGAGGGCTGAACCAAAGCCCGGCGACATACCAGAACAACCGGGCAGGACGTCTGACCTTTGACTTCCTACCAGAGGACGATAACACGGTACCAGGGATCAATGCAGACTCTGATTTCATCGACTCTCTGCTTAAATCAGGCTCAGGCAACGATGACTGGATGAAAGACATCAACCTGGAGGAAATTCTAGGAGGACATTCATAAAAAACTAAGCATGGGACCGTTATTGGAACTTTGTTCTCTACTAGAAGCCTCATGGTAAAGGAACACTCCACTTTTTTGGCTCCTTTTACAGGTCACCTAGAGTTAAACAGTTGAGTTTTAGCATTTTTAAAACTTTTCAGACGATTTTGGGGTTCTGGTACGACCATTTTTAGCTTAGCTTAGCATAAATCATTGAATCTGATTAGACCATTAGCATCTCACTTAAAAAAAATTCAAAAAAGAGTTTTGATAGCTTAGCATAAATCATGGAATTGGATTAGACCATTAGCGTCTCACTTAAAAAATTTAAAAAAAGAGTTTTGATAGCTTAGCATAAATCATTAAATTGGATTAGACCATTAGCATCTCACTTAAAAAAAATTTTAAAAAAAGTTTCGATAGCTTAGCATAAATCATGGAATCGGATTAGACCATTAGCATCTCACTTTAAAAAATTCAAAAAAGAGTTTCGATAGCTTAGCATAAATCTTTGATTCTGATTAGACCATTAGCATTTCACTTAAAAAAAATTCAAAAAAGAGTTTTGATAGCTTAGCATAAATGATTACATTGAATTAGACCATTAGCATCTCACTCAAGAAATAAAAGAGTTTCCATAGCTTAGCAAAAAATTGGATTAGACCATTAGCATCTCACTCAAAACAAGTAAAAAATGAGTTTTGATAGCTTAGCATAAATCATTAAATTGGATTAGACCATTAGCATCTCACTTAAAAAAAAAAATTAAAAAGAGTTTCGATAGCTTAGCATAAATCATGGAATCGGATTAGACCATTAGCATCTCACTTTAAAAAATTCAAAAAAGAGTTTTGATAGCTCAGCATAAATCATTAAATTGGATTAGACCATTAGCATCTCACTTAAAAAAAATCAAAAAAGAGTTTCGATAGCTTAGCATAAATCATGGAATCGGATTAGACCATTAGCATCTCACTTTAAAAAATTCAAAAAAGAGTTTCGATAGCTTAGCATAAATCATTGAATCTGATTAGACCATTAGCATCTCACTTAAAAAAATTCAAAAAAGAGTTTTGATAGCTTAGCATAAATGATTACATTGGATTAGACCATTAGCATCTCGCTTAAAAAAATTCAAAAAAGAGTTTTGATAGCTTAGCATAAATGATTACATTGGATTAGACCATTAGCATCTCACTCAAGAAATAAAAGAGTTTCCATAGCTTAGCAAAAAAAAAAATGGATTAGACCATTAGCATCTCACTCAAAACAAGTAAAAAATTATTAGTTTTGATAGCTTAGCATAAATCATTAAATTGGATTAGCATCTCACTTAAAAAAAAAAAAAAATTAAAAGAGTTTCGATAGCTTAGCATAAATCATGGAATCGGATTAGACCATTAGCATCTCACTTAAAAAAATTTCAAAAAAAGAGTTTTGATAGCTTAGCATTAATCATTAAATTGGATTAGACCATTAACATCTCACTTAAAAAATAATAAAAAAAAAGAGTTTGGATAGCTTAGCATAAAACATTGAATCAGATTAGACCATTAGCATCTCACTTAAAAAAAAAGTTTCGATAGCTTAGCATAACTCATTGAATCAGATTAGACCACTAGCATCTCACTCAAAAAAATTCAAAAATGAGTTTTTAATACCTTAGCATCTCACTCGAAATAAAAAGAGAAAAAACTTTTTCTTCTGTTTTGAGGAAGTGAGATGCTAATGGTCTAATCCAATTCAGTGATTTTTGCTAAGCTAAGCTAAAAGTGCTCCAGCCAGCTCCGGAGATTGGCTGAATGGATTCAAAAATGGTCAAATTCAACCGTTTAACTAAAAAAATGAGCCATAAAGTGTCTCTTTAAAGGCTTGTTAAAATATTTTATTATCCTTGTAGTTGTGCGGAAAACAAATGTACTACTATACTGTTGAATTGTTTCTTCATATCATCTACTAACATGTTGTAAAGTTCAGTGTCCGTGGCTTTGAGTGTTTTTAAATCAGCCACGCACTATGCCCTAAATTCATCATTGTTGAAATGTTGTGAAATTCCTGTTCAAGCTTTTCTACTAATCAATAAGCACAGAAATTAATGCGGAAGAAGCTGTGATTTGACTGCCAAGATAGAGCCGCAGTTTGTAATGAGAAAGTTAAACATCTTACTTGCATATTTAAAACTACTGTCGCGTAACATAGAATAACTCAGATCTGTTTTGATTGTCCATTTTTAAATGACATTTCAATGGACATCGATAAAGAGCCATTTCTATATCAGTTTATTACACACCCAAAATAATCAAATCTGTAAAGGGAATACATGCGTATGTTCAGAATGTTAGAGGACATTGTTAGCGGATTAGGTCAGCCTTCTTTAGAACGTTCTTATCATTGGTAATATTGTATTTATACATCTGTATCGGTATATAAAATTATATTTTTTTCTATTTCTTTTCTATAATGCGCTATAAATCTGCAATAAAAGTGTATATCCTATTATGTCAGTTTAGACCTTGATAATAAACAACATCAAAGATCAGCACATTTTATGATTCATTTCTTGTATTCAGGTGGCTCAGTGGTTAGCACTGTCGCCTCACAGCAAGAAGGTCGTTGGTTCGAGTCCTGGCTGGGCTAGTTGCCATTTCTGTGTGGAGTTTGCATGTTTTCCCCGTGTTGGCGTGGGTTTCCTCCAGGTGCTCCAGTTTCCCCCCATATGGAGCCAGATCAGTCTCAATAATACATTTGCATTCATAAAATTGATAAATGCACAGCACAATTTATAAATTCAAAACACAATCCATAAATCCACAACTCCAGTTCATAAACTCAAAAGTAAAAAGCAAAAACATTTCCCTAATGCTCACACATAAAAGTACCATTACTTGCCTAAAAATGTAGTGCGAGTAAAAGTATCTGCTGTAAATATTACTCAAAGTATGAGTAAAAAGTAGCCCTTCCAAAAGTACTCAAGAGTAGTGAGTAGTATGCTGTAAAAAGCTGATGTGTTTACATGTAATTTGTGCATGTGTGTGTAAACGTAACATTCTGTAGTGCAATTAGTTATTGCCCAGAAGGCACACAACATCATGAGACATTAATATTAGGTTAGATTTAGGTTATAATGTCAGGTGACCAAAATTAATTGTTAAGCCAGCAGCTAAGGACAACGTTATTTTGACGTCCAATAATGACGTCAAATGACGTTGATGTTTGGTTGATTTTAGGTTGTTAGAAAGTGACCAAAATCCAACGACAAAATCCATATATGACGTCAAATACTGATATTTATTCATCAGGCACGGCAACCAAAATCCATCGTCTGATAGACGTCATAGGGGTAACGTTCACACAATGTCAAGCTGTAACAACATTAGACGTTGATATTTAGTTGGTTTTAGGTTGGACATTGGCCTAACCTTGAGTTCTGATGTCAACCCAATTTTCATTTCCAAACAAAATGCAAAGTCCCCATGACGTTAGAGTTCAACATCAATCAGACGTCATGTTGACGTCTTGTGCCTGCTGGGTGTTTAAGGCTATTTCGGTCATCATACAGTAAACATCTGTCATCTTCTCATCAGTGACATGCATCTAAACAGTCTCTGGGTCAATGCGCGTAAAGATTTTGAACATCTTCATGGACACTTTTAATACTTCCAAACAGTTTGCTGCAATTATAAAGTGCACACGTCTTGAGGTAGTTCATTATGATGTGATTTACCTTCTACGCTATGGGCGATTTGATTGGACAGGAATCTCAGGACTGATTTTTCTAATCCCCATGGACAAGAAAAATAAAGTAGTTACTGCAGGTTGAAGGAAAGTAGTGGAGTAAAAGTACAGATACTGCAGTAAAAATGTACTCAAGGAAAAGTAAAAGTCCACATTTTTAAAACTACTCAGTAAATTACAATTCCTGAGAAAAACTACTCAATTACAGTCATTTGAGTATTTGTAATTAGTTACTTTACACCACTGCAATTATGTATATATGAAGTTCTTGGATTACTTTCCTCATGCATTTATGAATGTTATATGTGTTTAGGAACCACTGAATGTGCATTTGAAAAGTCCTTTGAATTTGTGTGCGGTGTTTTTGAGATTTTTGGAAAATGATCTTATGTTCAGGGTGACCATACATTCTCATTTTTCTGAACATTGGGACTTCCAGCCAGGATTTCAAAAATGTCCAAAGCCTGATTTTCCATACTTTCGCTTGGCTCTTCCGATAACGAACTGCGGTGGGTTGCAAAATCGTTGTAGAATCAGTGTTGAGCTATTATTTGTAACAACAACTTTGTGTATTGGACTGTTCGGCGCCATCTTGTGACTGAATACTCATATGCTTTACATGTTTGTTTATATAACGACTATTTTCATTTATAACACTTCATTTTTGCATCTCGTGTTTAAATACACTATGAACAGCAGCTACGCTAATTATTTCCTTTATTCTCTATTTCCACCTGGGGATACTCATCCCGAGGCCTCTAGAGATTATGCAGTGCCATTGATGCGATCCAAGACCTGTAAAAAAATGATGCCAAGGTATCCATAATCCTGGACCAGGCCGTATCCTGAGCAGATGTTCTGGCGTTCATGGAGCAGCGGAGAGCATGAGACTTCGCATTGATCCCATAGGCCAGCCTGAACACCAGGCTGTTTCTCCAGATGGACGTCCAGCGTTGTCCAGCCTCCAGCACCTAGACTGCAGCTCCGCACAGGAAGTTTGGCCAGAGGAGAAATGGTCATGCCCAATTGAGCCTGGTTTCTTTAGAGTTTTTTTTTTTCACTTTCGTCAATTGGTGAAGTTTTGTTCCTCGCCACTGTCGCCACTGGCTTGCATGGTTTGGGACTTGTGGAGCTGCTCATGGATGGATTTGCTCTTTAGTATTTGGACTTTCTGGAGTGAAATTTAAACCACACTGAACTGAACCAAACAGAACTTCAACTGGACAAGAACTTCTGTTAAGCTGCTTTGACACAATCTACATTATAAAAGCGCTATGGAAATAAACATGAACAGAATAATGCGCAGGTTAGTGTATACTCCATTCAGCTGTTTTCGTTTCTGTCAGCTTTGTGTTTAATTACAGAATTATAAACCATTTTTTATAAACAATTTTTATGTTTGGTTGCAAATAGCCATGTAATAAGCGTGATAAAAGTACATCCAGGATGGTTGTTTACACAGAATAAAACCCTTCAGTCTGATAAGCCTGTCTGGCTTTATTCTGCGATAACAACCTGCTAGATGTACTTCATCATGGTTTCTTTTTTTTGCAAACTGAAATATGGTCACCCTACATTTTGTTAGTTATTATGGTCAAACACTTGTGTTGTTAGGGGCGATTATAATATTTACAAGAGAATAATTAAAACCAATATAATCAACTTCATTGCATGCCAGAAGAGGCACATGTCTGTATATCAGGCACTCCTGAATCTTTCAGAAAAAAGGCACCGTCCCATTCCAGTCAATTACAGCGCCTTCCCACTTGGTCCGGATGGTCATCTCCAGAGATGGAAACTTTTTCTCTGGGTCTCCCTGAATGTCATTATTGTCAGCCTCCCAGTGATGGGAATGTGTATCTGAAATGCAAAAGAGCGATGCAATTTAATGTGCTTTCACACAATTATAAGCCATTGTAAAATCAACAAGTAAGATATGTGTACCTATAGAGAGTGTTGTTGTGTTGAGCTGAGTCGGTTGGCCATTGTAGAAATAAAGCTGGAAAAGATGCTCCATCTTCCAGTCAGACAGCAGTGAACAGTTTGTGCCGAACAAAACACTGTAGGTGCCATTGATGTTGCACACCCAGATAGGCAGCTTGGGGGTTTTCAGCATGCTGCCCACCTGTGAGGGAAAACATAAATGAATCAAAATGGATGTGTATAAAATATTAACAGACATACTGAACAGAGACGCATAAAAAAGCCTTTTCACAAGAGTACCGCCAAACAGTGAATCACTGATCGGCTTCCAATTTATTTGCAAAGTAAAAGTTTACTTATTGTATCATTGTTTTATCGCATTATCATTCAGTCACTGAGGGCTTAATCACACTATCTATCTAAACCGTGCCCAGGCCCGTTTCCCGGATCGTTTGAGAAGTGTGAGTGCTCTGAATCGGGCCCAGGCACGGTACACTTGGGTGGTCCTGGCCCAGTTGGAAGAGGTGGGCCAGAGCGCGGGTTACTTGGGCTCAGGCGCGGTACGCTTACGTTTTGGCTCAATTAGAACCTAAACCTGTGGCCCTCTAGCTGCGAGGCAGCAGTGCTAGCCACTGTGTTGCCCGATAATGAAAAGAGGAGGAGGGAGAAGGGAAGGATAGAGGGGGGGGAGAGTTTAGGCAGGATATTTATAGTAGTTTTAGAATGATCTTAAGGCTAGCTAATGATTAGCGATGAGGATCAGCTGTAGTCGACCATGTCACGTGCTCCTCTCGAAATTAGTTTGTGAAACTTATAGCTGTGTTTATGTGCTTTACGAATGCTAAAAACAGCATATATATTCGTTCTGCGTCGTGTCTTACCGTGTGAGTGCAAGCGTGCTTGAGCCCGAAACTGAAAGCGAGACGTGACTTTTAAGGGACTGTTTCATATGGATTAATTAATCATTCGTACTGTTCAATGAACGCAAACTGTCGTAGATTATTAAAGACGCAAACCCCTCACTGCACGTCAGCTGCGCCTTCAGGAAACTTCCTAATTCCTGTAGCATGAGGACTTTATGATTGTTTATGAGCGTCAAAAGTGGCTGATCTGTTCGGCGAAATATTAGACTGCGTGTCACCACATATTAAACGACTTAAATGATATAACTAAAGAAATATCCACTGTGCTGAGCGAGAGCGCTTACTGAGCAGCGCGTCATCGATGACGGAAGCGCACCCAGGCCCAAATGTAATGTGAGTGCGGGCCATCGGGGGAGACGGGAGGGGGGACAAGCGTGCTTTGGCCCGATTCAATGCAACTGTACATAGTGTGAGTACAGCCTGAATTGGTCAACTCCTAGCCACTTGAGAGACCTCTGGAGTTGTCTAAAATAACTGGCAGAGTAATGCTGTGTTCACACCAGACGCGGAACGCGCAAATAAATTGCACTATTTATGTGTAAACAAACACGTGAACATTTTGAGATTTCATCTCATAATAGATGCGGCTTCGCATCATGGGCAGGGCTTCTGTCTGCCCGGTGACTCCAGCTTCGTTGCTAAATGGCTAACATGGATTTTCAAGAGTTCACACTTAGATAATGCTCGACTATGATAGCAGGTTTGGCATGCTGTCCCGGGAGAGAGCCCTGAGCTTGGAGATAGATGAGCCCAAGGTTCCCGCCTGGTCAAAGAGCATTAGGAGGGATACGAGATCAGGTGTTTCTTGAGTGCCACCGTTTGTACTTTGGCTAATATGGTGGTTCTGATTAATTAAGTATGTATGCATTAAGTGCTTGTGACTGTATTACGATTCACTTATGTACATGTTTTTAGACCGTGGGAGGAAGGACCCGGAGAAAACCCCCCGCAAACATGGGGAGAACATGCAAACTCCACGCAGGGAGTGCCGACTGGCTCAATTAGAACCTAAACCTGTGGCCCTCTAGCTGCGAGGCAGCAGTGCTAGCCACTGTGTTGCCCGATCATGAAAAGAGGAGGAGGGAGAAGGGAAGGATAGAGGGGGTGGGGGGGGGGTGGAGTTTAAGCTGGATATTTATAGTAGTTTTAGAATGATCTTAAGGCTAGCTAATGATTAGCGATGAGGATCAGCTGTAGTCGACCATGTCACGTGCTCCTCTCGAAATTAGTTTGTGAAACTTATAGCTGTGTTTATGTGCTTTACGAATGCTAAAAACAACATATATATTCGTTCTGCGTCGTGTCTGAGTCCACTAGATCCTTTCCGAGGTGCACCCAGCTCTATGAGTTCATCAACTCCTCCAGAAACTCTACTTGGATGATGGAGGCTTTCAGTGGTATTTCTGACTGAGCCGAGCCCAGTGTTGTCTGGTCTAGGCAAGAGGTTTTCCCCTCGGGACATCATAATCACGCCCCTACAAGAAAAAATTCCTGCTAATGTCCACTGAAGTTCGGATTTTCCAACTCGAGCGTTTCGCATAAAAGGTGCAATATGCACGTTAAGCACGTCAAACACGCAAAACGCGTCATGCCGCTTCATTCACGTGATAATAGTTCACGCTGCTTCGTTTACGGCTTTAAAAGCATTTGTGAGCTCGAGATCCCCTGCCGTTTGTTGTTGCTATGGCCACCATCAGCTGTTCCTACACATGTGTGGAAGTCAGGTTACAAAATAGTTTAACTTTTGCCAATGTGTGGATTAATACTGAATGTGTGTCATGGTTAAGAATACAGCAATATGCTGGTGTTTAACTGCATGGCTTTAATGCACTCCTGCATTGGGTTTACACATACACTCTGCACTCTGACTACTTTAAAACTGTCGATAAGTCGTGGTGGGCGTTTCTCTCTGTCTTACAGTAAACGCAATAGACTGGGTCATTGGACCAATCAGCGCAGATTAGCATCGTGCTAAGGAGGGGTTTGGAACAAATGAATTGCTGAATGAATCATATGGGAGTCGTTGGGATAATTAGGTAAAAATAAGTGAAGTTTCACAAACTAATTTCGAGAGCAGCACGTGATATAATTGACCGCAGCTGGTCTCTCATCTACAATCATTAGTTAGCCAATCAGATTACTCCAAACTCACTATAAGTAGCCTAGCAAATATTACTCCCTTATCTTCGTTTTCCGAAGAAACCCCCCATCCACCCCTTCTCCACCTTTCTTTCTTTACCACGGGGAGCTCTCGAAAACTACCTGATCTCGTTCTCCCTGTACATGCTCAATTGACCAGGCGGGAGCCCTGGGCTCAATCATCTCCGAGCTCAGGGTTCTCTCCCGGGACAGCATGCCAATCCTGCTAATAGCGTCAAGCAATATCTAAGTGTGAACTCTTGAAATGCATATAATAAGTCAATGAAAGTGTTTTTTGACCTTGCATGCATATCAGACTGTTGTTAGAGACCCCCAAAACCGAAATATGACATTTTTTAATGCATAATAGGGGCTCTTTAAAATGCATTAGTTAATGTTGAACTATGATTAATAAATGCTTTACAAGATGATCGATATTTAGTGTTTGTAAATACATTAACTAACAAGTGTTACCGAAATGCAATTTGACCACACACAATTAGAAAACACACTGGACTGGGTACTGTACCAGTGGGAGCTGTGCGTGGTTGACTTGATCCCTGTTCCAGAGCAGATATCCGACATTGCTGCGGGTCAGAACCCCATAGAGAGGTTTGTCTTGCTCTTTGTTATGGGATGTACCATTGAAGACATGAGGAGTCGCACGGCCCGTCAACAGCAGGTTTATTAAAGCCTAATACAGAGCAAGTATGACACAATTCAATACCAATAACTCACAAAAACAAAAAACAAAAAAAAAAACAGTACATACCTGTCGACAAACAAAATTCCCAAAGCGAAGATGCAAAAGTTGTGTAGTGGTACAATCCAAGTCTGTCTGTATCCTACGAATTCAGAGACTTGGCTTAATTTATTCACTCAATCACATCCAGTGATAGGGAAATAATAGCATTATAAATAAGAAATAAAGGAGGCAGCAACTACATTAAAGCAAATAAAACTAGTTTAATAGTGTTCTAACAAATGAAAAAATAGCCTAATCAAGCGCTTCACTACAATTAAACCACATGTTGAATGAACAAGCGTCTAATGAATGAACTTTAGAAAGGCTTGTTGAAAGAAACATGCTAAAACATATAGCATCTTATATAATCGCAGAATCAATCTTTCAACCACGGAAAGATGTAATTGTTAGCTGAATAAAATAAAGCTTGAGTTTTACTGTGCAAACAGTTATATTACTAAAAAATCTATCTATCCATTTATCCGTTCCTTTAACAAAAAAATAAATAAAAATCTGCATTTCTGTGGACATACCTGTCGATTGTCCTTGAGAAGATAAGGCTATAAAGGAAGAGTATGATTCCATGGCTTCCTTCTTCCCTGAACTGCATACATTCAAGTCAAAATTAACACAATATAAAAGGGAGTTTGGTAACATTTCAGTCATAAAGGGTTAGTTTGCCCGAAAATGCAAATTATGTTATTAATTCCCTGCTGAAAAATCCAGCTTAAACCAGCCTATGCTGGTTTGCTGGTTTTAGCTGGTCGACCAGTCTGGTTTTAGAGGGGTTTTGGCCATTTCCAGGCTGGTTTCCAGCCATTTCCAGCATGGTCTTAGCTGGTCAGGCTGGGAGTTGACAAGCTAAAATCAGCTTGACCAGCCAAAACCAGCAATTTCCAGCTTAAATCAGGCTAGTCAAGCTGGTTTTAGCTGGTTTAAGCTGGTCATTTTCCAGCCTGACCAGCTAAGACCAGGCTGGAAATGCCTGTAAACCAGCCTGGAAATGGCCAAAACCCCTCTAAAACCAGGCTGGTCTACCAGCTAAAACCAGCCAACCAGCTTAGGCTGGTTTAAGCTGTTTTTTTCAGCAGGGATACTCACCATCATGTAGTTATAATCCCCTGAAAATCCCCTTTAGTTTATCTTCAGAACACAAATTAAGATAATTTAGATGGAATCAGAGAGCTCCCTCATCCTCCATAAACAGCAACACTCAGAGACATTCAAAATCCAGAAAAAGATCCACAAGCATTTTCAATATGACTTCAACTGTACTCATATGAAGCTCCAAGAATATTTTTATGCACCGATAAAAATGTTTTCACTATCAAGGACCACACCAGACTTAGCTTTATATGCTTATTTCATGCGGCCGCCATTTTAAAAAGAGAAGAAACCCGGAAGTATAGGATCAGCACTGTAAACATTGCAACAACATGCTGTGCACTACAAACCTCCAGCTGTTGCTGTGATTTCAAAATGCAGAAATGGTGTAAACATCACTTTAATATCATTCAGTTTAGTTTAATTTAAACACCTAAAAGCATATTAGGCATCAAACAACATATCAATCTCTTTAGGAGTAATACGCTTAAGTGTTCTCCTAGACTTCAGTTCATGGCAGCAGGCAGTGGTGTAAAGTACTTGAGTAAATGGACTTCGTTACTTTACTTAAGTATTTTTTTGGCTACTTTGTACTTGTACTGAGTATCAAAAATATAAGCAACTTTTACTCTTTACTTGACTACATTTTTGATTGAATATATGTACTTTTTACTCCACTACATTTGAACAGATGCTTACCGTTACTCGTTACATTGCAATTGTGCCAATGACTGTATAAAATATGGACGACGCGACAGCGCCATTTTCCATTAAACGCTGTGAAGAAAAAACGCCTCGTGACGGGCACAAACTGTGGCAGAAGACTGCTGAAATTGGAGCCTGGGCATGCACAGAAGGACTGCCTGATGGAGCCAGAGGAGGAGCTGCGGAATCAAGCTTCCAACCAAACGCTTGTACATCAAATCAATCACGCCCCCCGAACTGCTCACTTGACCGCCGGTGTCTGCACTATAACAAAGGCTCGCTAATGTACACTTTGCGTTTACATAGGAGCATGGTTTGCTGTTTTATCAACACAAATGGTTGTAATAACGTTAACAAAGGTGCGGTTTATATAATGAAGATTTAATCGCGCCAGCTCGCTAACGGCCGCCGGATCTGACCGGATGCCTATGGACACACTGCCCGAGTCAATCGGGCCAGATGCGGCGGCCGTTAGCGAGCCGACGCTGCCGCATCCGAGCCGGATCGGCCCGCGAGTAATGTGCGCGAGTAGGTACAGCAGACGGAGTCGGGCCGAGGGGTAAGTCTCCGGCAGGCGAGAGTGTAGCCGGAACTGGCCCGAGTGTATTTTGCTATCTGGGTGGTAAGGTGTGTATCAAATAACTGATAAAGCCCCCTGACCCTACCGAATAAACAGTGTTTCACCAGATCCTGTATGTCAGAAACTCTAGTTTACTGCTGAGCAACTCATTTTATCATGGTAAAATAACACAGAAATGGAATAATAACACTTCAGTCTCCTGCCGAAGCTCCGGCGTCTGCTTTGAGAAACTGTCAATCACAGCTGTCAATCACGATGACACGCCCAGCATTAAATTACTGCTCAACACATACTGTTTACAAAACTACTCAAAATAAAAAATATTGCCCCCCTCTGATACTGAGAGATCAAAGTCAGCTCTGATTTTTTTTACTACGTTTTACTACTTTTTTTTTTTTTGTTGATAAATTGTTTGTGGCTTTTTTGAACATTTGAGTGTGACTGAGACTTTTTGTTCTATTTTTTTTTAAATATATTTTGTTCTGCCATTTTGAAACATTAAGGTGTTAAATTTAATTTATATATTAGGAAAATAAACCTTTCTTGGTGCTCTTTGAGCCTACATTTAGTATGAGTAAAATACTTAAGTTCTTTTAAAATCGGATACTTTAATACTTTTACTCAAGTCTTATTGGAATTGGTGACTTGTAACTTGTAATGGAGTAATTTTTACAGTAAGTATCTGTACTTTTACTCAAGTATGGTTTTCAGGTACTCTTTACACCTCTGGCAGCAGGTAAACACTGTAGGGACGCTTCCCTGCTTCAGCCTATGTAACCCGGTGAGCGATGAAACAATGCAGTCCTCTGTAGCACATCTTCGTGTTGTCTTTAACAGTGTTGTCCCGGTACTGAAGTTTTAAAAACGTCCATTTCCCGCTAACATTTAAGGGCCGCTAAGCTCGTCTTAAACAGCTGATTTGCCTTAGTATTCACCAGTGCTCAACAGAAGTTACTGTGATTGGACTGTGATCAGTTCACCGCTCTTCACAGATTGCAAACACAGATACACGAACACTGGAGTGTTTTAAAGCCGTGAAGATCAGTCGATTCACCAAGCGGATCGCTCGTCTGTGTTTGCACTTGGTAAACATCAGTGAAGTGAGGTGAACTGATGACCTTCACAGCCAATCACAGTCATTTCTGTTGAGCACGTGAACACAATGGCAAATCAGCGCTGTTTAAGAACCAGAGATGTATAGTAACGAAGTAGAACTACTTCACTACTGTACTTAAGTACTAAAAGGCTGTATCTGTACTCTACTGGAGTATTGTTCTTTTCTCCTACTTCTACTTTTACTTCAGTACATATTTTCGATGAGTTTCTAAAAATGTTTTGAATCATTCCAAACTCACATTATCACTGCCAGTGATAATGTCAATTTTTGGGTGAACTAACCCTTTAAAACAATCTGATGAATCAAAAAGGAAGCATATTATAATACCACTTTAGTACTACAATAATACAATATAAAATAGTAATTTGTCAAATTTACCCACACATTGGATATGCTCATATATGAACGCTCTAGCTTCTTCTTTCTTCTTAAAGGTGAAAAGCTGCAACTGCGGCATTTTGGAAAAAATTATTTTGCATCAACATAATTATTCAGCTGTATATAGACTGTGTTGTGGAACTGCACGTACTCTCTCGGTGAAGCTGTCCAGTTTGTAGTTGAGGTGTGGCGTGAAGCAGCGCTCTGACGTCACCAAACACACGGTAACCTTCTGCTCCTCACCGGCGGCCCACAAGATATCAGTCAGAGCAGCGGCCAGTGCCTTCCTCTGCTCCATCTCTCCTACAGTCACCATGCTGACAGAGAAGAAGAGGCGAGTCAAAAAACCTCAGAAACATTTCAAATATATTAGTAAAATATTTTGGTAAAAGACATAATGTTCTAATTTGATGTCATGAAATTAAATCAGCAAAAAAGTACACAGGGGGGAAATAAGTATTCAATACTGCACCATTTTTCTCAGAAAACATTTAAAGGTGCTGTTGACTTAAAATGTTGGTAACAACATAAATCCATATGTAAAGAAAACATAATTAATTAGTTTACTAATAAAATGTAATATGAATTATTTATGTAATAAAATGAAATGACACAGGAAAAAAGTATTGAACACATGAAGAAAGGGAGGTGTAGAAAGGCAGTGAAAGCCCAGACAGAATGGATGTTAGCTGCTTCAGTCCAACATCTACATTAGCACGATGATGAAGATGAAACCGAGCAGCACGGTGGCGCAGTGGGTAGCACAATTGCCTCACAGCAAGAAGGTTGCTGGTTCGCGCTCCCGCCTGGGTCAGTTACGTACCTGCCAACACTCCCGTTTTTCCCGGGAGTCTCCCGTATTTCAGACCCATCTCCCGTATTGTATTGTCCCCCCCCTTCAACTTTTTGGTACAGTCCGCTCAGCAAACCCAACGTGCAACCATCCCCATGCGCATCAAACCCAACGGATCACCACCACCCCCGCCCACCGCTCTTCAGTTCGCGCTCGACAAGCTCCAAAGACATGTGGTATAGGTGAATTAGGTAAGCTAAATTGTCAGTAGTGTATGAGTGAATGGGTGTGTATGGATGTTTTCCAGTGATGGGTTGCAGCTGGAAGGGCATCCGCTGCGTAATGCTGGATAAGTTGGCGGTTCATTCCGCTGTGGCAACCCCAGATTAATAAAGGGACTAAGCCGAAAAGAAAATGAATGAAGATAAAATCAGGGTGGACATTTCAGCAAGACAATGATCCAAAACACAGCCAAGGAAACTCTCTAATGCTTTCAGAGAAAGAAAATCAAGCTGTAGAATGACCCAGCCAATCTCCTGACTCGAATGTAATAGAAAATACAAATTAAAGATCAGATTTGATAGACGAGACCCACAGAACCATCAAGACTTTTACACTCTGTTGAAGTCTGTGAAAACTCACACCTGCGCAAACATGACTTCATTCTCCATATGAGAGGCATCTTTAAGCTGGCATCACCCAAAAAAGCATTTTATATAAAGTGCTAAATACGTTTCAGTAGTTCAGGACTTTCTCCTTGTGTTAGTCATTGTTATTACACACTCGAACAAACTCATTTTTCATTTTATTTTATTTTAATGTTTGTATTGTTTGGGTTTTACCTATTTATGTTTCAATTCCATGTCAAGAGCTCCTTTAGACATATTATTCCCAGGAAAAAAACATGACATGTTAAATGCAAGATTGCATCTACTTGATTGTGAAACTTTGGTGAAAATTAAAGTAATACTAATTGAAATAATGTCCCATTGTTATTCAGAATAACAGAAATACTTACGTTAAAATCAAACAACATACTTTCTTCTGACCTGTACACTGGAAAGTATGGACAAACCCAAAATTAGGTTGTTATTTTTTTTTTTTTTTGTCAATTAAATTAACTACAGTTGGGTTTGTCCAAATTTTACCCAATGCTGGATTAAAACAACCCAGCATTTTTAGGGTGTAGTAAAATATTGAAATAATTCTATTTGTAATATACTTTAAATTATTAAAAATGTATTGATGTAACGCAAGTCGCAATCTTCCGATTCTTCAAGTTATATCCTATACAAAGAGTTTGGAAATTAATATTTGACATATATACCAACATTATATATATTAGGGCTGCACAATATATTAAAAAAAACAAAAAAAAAAAAAACATTGTGATATTTTTTTTATTCTGTGATATATATTGCAATATGAATGCAATTTCACCAGATGACTTGAATATCTCTATTTGGAAAGAATTTACCATTTTAGATTGGGATGATTCTGTAAGAAAGTGCATCTGTAAAAAAATGTTATCGACAAGCTACAATTATAGATCAATAAAGAAAAAGATTTTAAAAAAAATGTTTTATATATATATATATATATATATATATATATATATATATATATATATTAGGGCTGAACAATATATCATTTCAGCATCAATGTCGCAATGTGAGCATTCGCAATAGTCACATCACAGGATCTGCAATATTGAGTCTGGATTATAATTGATCCTTTTGCAAGTATTTTTTGAGGCCTGGGATGTGTGAGCATTTTATTATACTGCTAATAATAATACAATAAATAAATAAATAATTAATAATAATAATAATAGTACCTCTGAATTGTACAGTCTGAGTCTTCTGACCGGTTGAAGAGCAAGTATTTAATAATATGAGCCTGAACCACCATCTGAACAGCACACGCTCCTCCCTGCAAGAGAAAACACAGTCTGGGTTCACATAAAAAATATGATTATGCATTATATTATGTAAGACAGAAATATTTGCTCTCCTGTGAAACTTTAATTAATTTTCAAATTCTTCCCAAGTGATATTTAACAGAGCAAGGACATGTTCACAGTATTTCCTACTGTGGAGAAAGTCTCATATTGTTTGGTTTGGCTGCAATAATTATTATGCATATTATGTACTGTCAGCATGGCAAAGACAAAAGAAATGTGTTATTAAAACTACTATGTTTAAAAATGTGACTAAATTTTTTTCTCTCCATTAAACAGCACTTGGAAAATATCGTTAAATTTGCATTTAAAGATTTATTTAAAATTGTATCTAAAATAAAACATTGAATGAGCCATGTACATAACATTCCTCTTAATGTGATTGTGTTTTCTTGTAATAGCCTAATACCAGTGTAATCCGCTAATGACATGTGTCACACTTCACGTCCTGAGGATAATGGAAAGGATCTGTGGTTAAGATAACAGCCACAATTGAAGCTCATTATGCAATAATGAAGTGGCGGGTAGAGACGCAATATTCAGACAATAGTGTCAGGGTAATCAGTCTGAAATATACAGAGTCATGGCTTTCCAAGAAGGTCGTATACCTGTGCGAGAAATGATCTTCTAAAGCTTGTAACACTACCCTCCTTTTACTTATAGTTCTAACAAAGGAGACGTAACTTTATAAATGTGTTCATACGGTCACCAGTCTTAAGGTAACACACGATACTGCCAATGGAGTCGAGGATACAAATGCAGCTTCTTTATAAACACAAATAAACAATCAAAGAGGAAGAAAACAGTAAGTTAAAGGGCAATCCAAAAGTGTAGTCGGGTCACAGGCGAAGAGTCCTGGCGGCTAACAGCATGAACAACAAAACAAAATGAGGGTCAAGAAACACAGCAAGACTGGACAAAAGGAAAATGCTTCGTAAAGCTACAGGTTAACAAGACTCAGCAAACTGTGTGTATGAGAGGGGTTAATATAAAGTCCAGGTAATTAGTCCATGATGAGTTACCAGCTGTGTGTGTGTAATCAGGGGAATCAAGAACTGAAAAGTGCTCTGGTGGCCATTCGTGGGACTCAAGTGGCGGCTCTGGCCATTCGTTAGACTCAGGTGGCGGCTCTGGCCATTCGTAGGACTCAAGTGGCGGCTCTGGCCATTCGTGGGACTCAGGTGGCGGCTCTGGCCATTTGTGGGACTCAGGTGGCAGCTCTGGCCATTCG
Organism: Danio kyathit; assembly: GCA_903798195.1. NCBI lineage: Eukaryota > Metazoa > Chordata > Actinopteri > Cypriniformes > Danionidae > Danio > Danio kyathit. The sequence continues at coordinate 5,655,900 of LR812533.1, forward strand.
TAGGACTCATGTGGTGGCTCTGACCATTCATGGGACTCAGGAGGAGGCTCTGGCCCCTGCCATTTGGGGAATTAATGAGGATCTGATGCACGCTATTCAGGGAATTTTTGAGAATCTGGTGCCCGCCCTTCAGAGAATTCAGAGGAATCTGGCACCTGTCATTCAGGGACTTCAGGAGGATCTGACACCTGCCATTCGGGGACTTCAGAGGGATCTGGCACCTGCCATTTGAGGAATTCAGAGGGATCTGGATACTACCATTCGGGTCACTCATAAAGATCTGGCGCCCACCATTCTAGAATTTCAGAGGGCTCTGACATCGTCGATGGCTCTGGCTGCAGTGGCGAAAATTCTGGAGCTCTGGCTGGCGGCAGTGTCGAAGGCTCTTGCGGCAGTGGCGAATGCTCCGACAGCTCTGGCGGCGGTGGCGAAGGCTCTGACAGCTCTGGCGGGGGTGGCGAAGATTCTGGCAGCTCTGGCAGTGGTGGTGAAGGCTCCGACGGTGACAAAGGCTCTGGCCGTGACAAAGGCTCTGGCAGAGACGAAGTGCATGCGACCGTCTTGTAAATAGCAAGTCCCGCAGCCAGTGGGTCTTGTTGTAAAAACTTACTAATGTGGTTCTCGAGGATGTTTGCTCCTTAGTTGAACTGGCAGATTTGCTCTGCTGGATCCATGTTTGACTAAGTCTTCTGTAACACACGATACTGGCAACACAGTTGAGGATCCAAATGCAGCATCTTTATTTAATAAACAATCCAAGATAGAGCAAACAGTAAGTTAAAAGGCAATCCAAAAGAGTAGTCAGGTCACAGGAAAAGAGATAGGTCCAGGTGGCTAACAGCATAAACAATAAAACAAAACGAGGGTCAGGAAACACAGCCTAGACAGACTAGACAAAAGGAAAACGCTTCGTAATGCTACCGGTTAACAAGACTCAGCAAAATGTGTGTGTGTGTGAGAGAGAGAAGGCAATATAAAGTCCAGGTAATCAGTCCATGATGAGTTATCAGATATGTGTGTGAAATCAAAGGGAATCAGGAACTGGTGTGTGTGGGGTGCATGGTGGTATTTGTAGTTCAGTTCATTGACATAAGTGTAGTTCTCCAGCGATCTGCAAGGATTAGATTGCTGGCGATCGTGACACTCAAGTTTGGGCTTTACTAAAAGCACTTTTCTATTTCCACAACTAGCAGCCATTTTAAAATCAGTTAAAATTCTACGCAAAATGAAAATTGTTTGTAGTTAAACACTGAAGGCTCTATTTGAACGATCTAGGTGCAAAGTCTAAAGTGCATGGCACAAACATATTGAGGGCATGACCGAATCCACTTTTGCTATTGTAAGGACAGAATAATACGCTCTGCGCCCCGGAGCATGGTCTAACAGGGTTGTGCTTATTCTCTTAATGAGTTATGGGTGTGGTTTTGAGCATAAGCTGCATATTAAACCAATCAGAGACTCTCATTCCCTTTAAGTTGTGTCGCGCCATGGCACATTTGCTATTTACATGGTGGACTTTGTAAGTGAAAAAACTGAATGCTTCACTAGCGAGAAAACAGTTAAGCAGAGCATCTGCAGTGTGAGGATAAAGAATGAGCAAACAAAATTTTGTTTGTTTAATGCAATGATTTGTTTCAAAACTATATCTAAATTCAGTTCTAATTTCCAGCAAATGAGTGTGGTCAGTTATATCCAAACACATGTCCTATTCCCCATATGGTCCAAAACCCGACAGGTGGACAAATCTAAGCTTGTTTTTAATAAAACAAATATAAATATGCATGTAATAAATATTACTACTACTATTAATAGCATTGTATAAAAGCTAATTGTCATAAATAAACTGAAAAAACGTGGTCTTTATTTTAGGTCCTCAAAACAGCAACGCGCCAACAATGCGCCTTAACACACCTCCTTTCTAGACTGGCACACCCATGAGTCCACAAAGTGGCACAAATGGATTTGCTATTTAAACAACGTGGCGCAAAGCGAGAAACTTAGGATTGCACTTGTCTGAAAATAGCAACAAATCGTGCCATGCAAATCCTGCGCCTTATTTGCACTGAGTGTATGGAGGCCCAGAGTGTCATTTTGTTTTTATTCAAGATAGAGATGTAGACTATTTTCTTTATATGATAAAAGGGTAAAATAATAAGAGTGAGCTAGTAAATGTTGACAGAATTAAATGTTTATGTAGGATTTTTAATGGATAAATAAAGGGGTGTTAAAGGCCTGATGGATAATATTTGACATATATTTGCAAAACCAAATAACAGCTTTTACAAATATTCTAATTTCCTGTATTTAAGTTGTGTACATTAACAAATAAAACATGATATATGGAAACTGGATGTTATATTAGTAATTTTCTGAAATCATGTTTTTATCATTGAGTATTAAAGAGTACAATTTAACTAGAATTCTGGAAAGAAAGAAAAAACGGTGGTTATCTTCTTTTTAACAATGGATATTATTTAAAAAAAAAGAAAAGAAAATGTATTCAGTACAATATTTTTATTGAGATGCAGCAGACAGCTTGAATCGAAATAAGTATAGCAGCTAGAAATGTGCTATAATATAATATATGCTATAGTAATGTCTGCTATGATACTGTAATTTTTATTCAACAATATGTGGGGATGACCCTATAAATGAAAACATGGCTGCTTTCTTTGCGTTATTATATGTCTATGCAATTCTGAGTGTGCCTCACACAGGTGAGTGGGTTTGACAAACCACCTGTAGAAAACACTCCTTCATCTCTCTGACACTTTAACTGACACTTACACCAGTTTTGCACTGGCCCACTGCACTGGAGTGACACTTTCTTACAATCATTCAATTTCTTTAAAAAAAAAAAAAAAAAAAAATTACCCCTCCTTACTCTTGCACTTTCTTTGTATAATTAGCACTTCTTGCGTGTATTGCCTCTTCTTGTTGAATCGCTGAATACCTGCTCAATTGTATGTAGCTTTGAACAAAAGCCTCTGATAAATGACTAAATGTAAATGTACGTATGTGATATATTTTATTTTTTTGAAATCAAGAAAGCAGTTTAATTAATTGATTAATTAGTTTTTAATTATGTTAAATTGAATTTAATACTAAAGTTCAACAAAAACAGTTGGTTTTAGGAGACAAACATTTGATTATGTTCTCTGTTTTAGTCGTTTCACCATCACAACCAGAAAACTGTGCATCTCAGCACAATGTTATTTGTACAAATCATTTGAGTCTGATTCAATGACTCTTAAAAATTCTATTTGTTTTTAAAGGGATCCATTCAGACATTTTGAATGAACCGTAAGAATTAATGATTGCAATAAATCGCTCATTAAATCATGCCATGACCTGTTGATAACTTATAGTTATTTAACACTTAGCGAGCGGTCTATAAGTAATGAAGGGTGTCATACTGAGTTGATTCAATAAGTTAAATTGTTCTTTGATATCTAAATAGGTATGTTGCTTAGGTTAGTTATACAAAATCTCTACTCACCCTCTCAGTCTCCAGAGCATACGCCATCTCAGAGAAAGGCTCCCGAAACTTGAAGAATGATTTCTTCCACTCATAGTTGAATATATGGAAGGTGTTCCCAAATAAAACAGTTCTTAAACTCTGTATGAGTGACAAATAAAATAAATAAATAAATAAATAATAACAAAAAAGCCTTTTACTTTCAGGATTGTTTGATAAAAAAGAAAGTTACAAATAATATATGCTGTAGATGTTGTATTACCACAGCAACTCTACAGAATTACCACAACAGTTTAATTCGAGTACTTTACTATAGTATGATACAAAAACACTAAAATTACTATAGTAATTTTGTATGTGGGTTTGCAGACATTATGCACTAAAGGAAGCTAACAATGTTAAAGGCAAACAAAAAAAGTCTTACTCTAATTACTCTAAAATGTTTACTGTTAGCATATGTTATATCTAAAAGACTCACAACAACCCAATCTATTGCTTAAAGTCCTTATAAATAAGTTATTAGTCTGTATCCTGCCCTTTGTCTTCAAACACACACACACTCAGAAGAGTCAGGTGACAGGTTCATGTTCCTCAACTCACCACCGCCAGCTCTGGTGACATCGCTTGCCCACCCAGACTAGCAGACACTGCGAGGGCTTGAGGAATGGAGTAGGGTGCTGTAAACTGATGATTCTGTGCAGAGGTCGATGGCGGACGAGACGCCGGATGAGAAGAGTCATCGCCGTCCTCATCAGACTTCTTCTCACTTGGTCTCTGTGAGAGAGATAAAGAGTTGAAACAATGTAACATGTATATCATAAAACCCTAATTAGCAAAAGTAAACATAACGTGAAGTTTTTTTTTATTGTTTCAGACATCAAGTATGCAGAATCTTCAGTGTGAAACAAGTTCAGTTCATCAAGCTCAGTTGGTTCCACAGAACCTGCGATCCTCCCGCTCCTTATCAGTGCGCCCAATCCCTGATTTTGCTGATACACGCGTAGTTGAATATATGGAAGGTTTTCCCAAACAAAGCAGTTCTTAAACTCTGTATGAGTGACAAATCATCCCATGCGGTCCTCCCGCTCATCATCAGCACACCCAATCCCTGATTTTGCTGGTACACTCGTAGTTGAATCTATGGAATGCATATGATATTGGCGAGCACAGCTCTCACAGGTGTAGCCATTCCTCACTGCGAGGGCATGTTCAGTTAAATGTGCGAACCCCCTCTGCACCTTCCCGCATTGTGGTGAGTTCTCTGAGGGAACTGAGGGTTAAAGTAGGAGTAAAACCCCCAGCTAATCTCCTGCTATCCTCCCGCTCATCAACAGCGCGCCCAATCCCTGATTTCTTTAGGATTGCCGTTTTATCCAGAGATGGCAAAAGTACACACATCCTTTACTTAAGTAGAAGTACAGATACTCGTGTTTAAAACGACTTTGGTAAAAGTAGAAGTACTGACTACAATTTTGTACTTAAGTAAAAGTACAGAAGTACCGCCTGAAAAATGTACAAAAGTAAAAAGTACTCGTTTCAACCACAGTCCCAAAGACATGCGGTATAGGCGAATAATAATTCAACTAAATTTGCAGTAGTTTATAAGTGTGTGTGTGTGAATGTGTATAGGTGTTTCCCAGTACTGGGATGCAGCTGGAAAAGTATCCACTGCGTAAAAAAAATGCTGGAATAATTGGCGGTTCATTCTGCTGTGGCGACCCCTGATAAATCAGGGTCGAAGCTAAAGGATAGCGAGTGAGATAAGTAGGTAATCATCCTGACACAAACTCACAGTGTTCAGCATGTAGTTTTGCCACTGTTAGATCAAAAACAACAGCTGCAATTCATGTTGATACACTCTGTCTATCTTTATAAATAATGTCTTACATTTTACACTGAATTCTGTCCAAAATATATTGATTTTTTTCTTTTGCTAAAATAAATACTTATCAGATATGACTGCAAACTATTTTTTTTGCATTAGGCTAAAGCTGTTTTATTCTCTTCAAAAAGCAGCTCTTTTATTTAACCTGCTATTTCAGTGTTTTTTCAGGGATTGTGGTTATTTTATTTAATGTATAAACATTAATTCTGTTACAGTTTTTCTCAGTCACTTTGGTCCATTTCTCAGATCAGAATTGAAATTCTCTAAACCCCTGTTCAATCTTCAGATCATCATTGTGTCACTTGTGCACATCAGAAAAGCATTGTTTCTCTTTATGAACAAGTTGCAAATGCTTTTGTTCATCCATGCAAATGGTTATGTGCAATTCTCTGATGTTTCCTATATTATCAGTTGCTCATGTCATGTTGATCAACATGTATTATTTTATCTCTGTTGAATAGTCTCACCCCCACAACATTTAATCATTCAAATGCCTGAACAAGTTGTCTTAATATTTAGTCATAATGCATTTTTTACATTTCTCCCAGATGAATCTTGACTTTTTCTAATGAAGGTCTAAAAGGAGGATGTCCTATGTTCACATTTTTACTTTTGTTTTTTCTTTGTGCTATGTGGTGCTCTCTTTTCCTTTCTGTATCAGAATGACATGATCTGGCAACAAATTACAGAACAAACAGCAAAAATATTGCCATAGTTTACACCAGAACAGCCCTCCAGAGTACACTGATACTGATAACATGACTAAGTAATTTGAGTCTTATTCATATACAATGACACAAGGACATGTCATTCTGACGCCACTGACATGTTCACTGACACAGAAATTTAGTTTTGAGAGATGAACTGAAGGATTTTGAGCAGGAGACTGGCTTTTGCAGGTAATCCATGGTGTTTTGCTATTTATACGTGTTGTTTTGAGAAATACACAGGCCTACTGTTTTACAAATTTCAGTTCTGATCTGAGAAATGTACTAAAGTGACTGAGAAAAACTGTAATAGCCTACATTTATTCTATGCTAAAAGCAACATACACAGGTAAGACAGGTAACATACACATAAACTGCCCAGTATAACTACCTTTGTTGTTGTAAAATATTTGTTAAAAATTATTAATTGAAGACAACAGTATAGGCCTATGTAAAATCATATAGTCAATAAAACCTGAAAAACAGCATAAATTCTGTATTAGGAAATATGAACTCATCAGAAATAAAGGAAATAAACCGCAATGCATACATTTTTTTATAAAGTATTTGATTGTTTTACAAAAAAGCACTATTTTTCGCGGTATTAGATTGAAAGACCAGAGAAAGCTTATGCAGTATGATCGAAAGTGGAAAAAAAGGCGTAAGCATTTAAACAGCATGTTTTTGACTGGAATGTGTCTCGTTTACCTGTGATCCGATCGAGCAAAAGATGTCTTATTACCGTGTAAACAGGGCAGCATCAGTCATGTTAAATTCGCCGACTCCCTCTGTCACTGCGCAGTAATCCTAGCCTTTCTCATAGTAATCCTCATGAACTAGGCCATGTACGGTGTGCGATAGCCTTGAAGAAGCCGCGCGCTACAGCACGCAGGCGCGCAATGAGGAAAAACAGACTGACTGCATCAGAAATGCGCTCATATTATTGCGCAATGACAAGAAATAATATAGATCGCGCCACCAAACACATAAAAACGAAAGTAACGACCGTGGTTTCAAAAATGTAAGAAGTAGAAAGTACAGATATTTGTGTACAAATGTAAGAAGTAAAAGTAAAAAGTAGTCAAAAAAATTAGTAGTGGAGTAAAGTACTGATACCCGAAAAAACTACTTAAGTACAGTAACGAAGTATTTGTACTTCGTTACTTCCCATCTCTGGTTTTATCATTCAATGAAATAGGTAAGCAGATGTCCATCGCAGCATCGTAGGGTGAGTTGTCCATATCAGATGAAAGTCTGGATCTGCTTTCGGCTTCAGGCTTCAGGTGGTCCGGCAGTTGGTCTGGAGGTTCTGCAGCCTCCAACCCAGCAGCTGGACTGTTTAGAGGGCTGCTACAGTATGTGGGGGCCAAGAAAGGGGTAAAACCCTCTCTGCCCCCCTTCTTCGGGAGGTGCATGAGGAACTTACACAGACTTGGGAGGCTCCCTTAGCAGCCTGGTTAGTAAGCGTCCTTAAGAGAGGGTATGTGGCCATTCCCTAGGTCGAGAGTGCGATTGCAGTCAACCTTTGCCCAGAAGATGCCTCCGCTTGGTGGAATGAGCCCCATCTCCCATCCAAGGCGTGAATGCTTTCTGCGTCACTCGCGGTCAGAGCCTACTCTGCTGTGGGGCAGGCCACCTCTGCATTGCATGCAATGGCCAGGTATCAGCACTACCACCTGCAGGCATTGGCCGATCTGCGTGTGAGAGGTCCAGGGGTCATGCACAACCTCAGGATGGTGATTGACTTTTCGTTGATCACAGCCAAAGTGGCCGCCTGTGTCTTGGGGAAGGTGATGGCCAGACTTGTGGTCCAGGAGCTCCACCTGTGGCTGAACCTGGCGTATATGAGGGATGTCCACAAAACTCACTTTTTTGACGCCCCCATATTGCAGGGTGTCCTACTTGGTGACACCATCAATGACTTTTCCCAGGAGTTCTCAGCAGTGAAGGAGCACTCCAGCACAGTGGGCCAGGAGTGCTAAGTCGCTGGCAGTTGTAGTGATTGCTCCTCGCTGAAAACATCCCCCTGTGGCATCTTCCACCGCTCCACAGCCGCCTCCCTCTCCATCAGGTTGGCCACTTCGAGCCTGTCACAGGAAGGCAAAGCCTCCACCTCAGGCTGCCACTAAGTCTGATAAACAGACTGTGAAGTGCCCCTGAGATGGGCCACACAAAGGCCACCCAAATCCTCCATCAAAAAGCAGTTTCCACTTTCTCTGGGTGTGCATTCTCAAATGCTGCAGATCAAGGATGTGCTACCTTTTTGCATGCAACACCAAGAAAAATCACCAGTGGCCATGAGACCCCCTTTGCAACCACGGTTCCAGGGCAAGACTCTGGCCCCTGTGCAGAGTCTGAGGCACAAGGCAAATGCCCTAAAAAGGCCCTATGCCCTTGCCTGCCCTTCTTCAGGACCTGCTGCCTTCTGAGGGTGGCCCCCAAATCCTCACAAGCTGCACCACTGCTGGTCCATTAGTGGTCACTCTGATGGTGCCTCTCGTGCTGGCTCTGCCAGCGTGTTTAGCGCTGCCCAGCCTGTCACAGTGGCTTATTTGGGTGATCAGACTCATCTACATGATTCAGTTCACCCAACGGTCTCCCAAGTGCAGGGGAGTGCATTTCTCTATGGTGAATTCCGCAGCCACCCCTGTCTTGTGCAGAGATTGCAGTCCTACTGGCGAGGAACGCAATCATGCCGGTCTAGTCAAGATGAAGTCCGGGTTTTTTTATGTCCCCCTGCCACAGAAGTTAAATTCGCTGCTAAATGAAGGTGGGTTTGGCTCTTCAGCACGTAGTCTAATGAGCTCCTCTCAAAGGCAGCCTTTTATACTCCTAACTGCAGAGTGGTTGTGAGAGCTGTACTCACCAATTTTATATGCATTCCATTGGCCCATTTCTAAAAGAATTTTAGCTTGACATAAACGTCTGTTTCCTCCTTTGGGGAATGAGGTTTACATACGTAACCAAGACGTTTTGTTTAACACAATTTAGGCATATTTGGCATGCTTTACAGTAAGAAAAGGACACTCTAACTCATGTTATTTGCCTTGTCAGAAGAGAAAGAGTGAAAAGGGTCCAAGTGCAGATGAGGTGCTAGAAGGATGCTGAAGATTGAGATAATGAGGTAGGACATACTTGATTATTTAATGGGGTTTATTCTAGTGCTGATTGGATAATTATATGATTGTCAATGAGGAATTATACTTATATTCGTAAGCATTTGTCCGGCTGCATCGCATGCATAAAACGGTATGGGGCGGTAATAGGTCACTGACAACTTCTGTGTTCCTTTTCACGTCACCACTGACTGCTTACATCTATATGAATGGCTTTTCTGGCATGATCAGTTTGTTCAGTAGCTTGCCTTGTACGTGTCAGACTTACAACGCCCAACCCCCCACCAATGCCAAAAAGAAAACTAAAAACTGTAAAATCGCGGTAAAAGCATGAGGCCGCAATGCACTTTTCCCTTCTCGTTTGCTTTTGAAAACACTATCAGTTGGGTTTAGGGAAGGGGGTACATGGCCCAGTAGTATTTGAGATTTGCAGACATGTAAACAACAACCTCTGGTGGAATTACAAGAAGGACGTGAAATAGCACGTAGGAGAAAAATGGCCCAATAACATATTTGAGATTGTAAAAATTTAGACAGCGATTAGTAGTCTAGCATCATCAGATGTAGCCCCGGTCACATATTTCACATTTCCCAAATATGGGCAAGTATCTCCAATGATTCAGTTTATTTCAATACAAATGTTATTGCTAAAGATGTGATTCATTTTAAGGCAGCTCCACAGACCCCAATGAAAAACTGCGTATACATTATGATTTTGTTTTTTTAACCACTTCAAATTCATTACACCAGTCTATCTTTGACTAAAATGACAGAAAATCGTGAACATATTGAGAATTGTTTTACAGAGCTGTTTTCAATTTTAATGAATGTAAAAACGTTATTTACTCAAAGATTGTTTTTTGACGTAATTACTCCACTCTTTAATGTCGAATGATCACAAATTAAGTCAGCCAGTTAACCGGAGTTGATAAAGAAGTTTTGTTAAACTCTGATGCTTAAAATTTGTATAAATCATTCTAAAATGAAAGTACAGTGTTCAGTTATTGGCATTATTGCTGAACAATGATTATACCAGTGTAGCTTATCAGTTAATGTGTAAAACTATCAGTTTCAAAAAATGTATAGCAGCAAAATAATTTAACATTGCAACAAAACAATAGAAATCAAACAAAAAAAGCAACATTTTTGGTCACTGAATCAGATTATTAGACTGATTTAATTTGGGATCTTTTGACATTAGAGAGTGGAGTAATGATGTTAAAAAATTATCTATAAATAAATTGCGCAATATATTAAAATGAAACACAGCTCTGTAAAAACTTTCATGGTATTGTATTTTTTACTGTAGTTTTCCTCATGAACAAACAAATAAAAACTGTTCACTAGTGACTTATTACCTACATATATCTTAATAACTATTAATAAGCAGCAAGTTTATTAGGAGTTTATTGAGGCAAAAGGCATAGTTATCAGTTTATTAATAGTTAAAAATTGTACCTATACTATACACGTACCTTTATATACAGTTGAAGTCAGAATTATTAGCCCCCATGTTCATTTTTTACCCCAATTTCTGTTTAACGGAGAGAAGATTTTTTCAACACATTTCTAAACATAATAGTTTTAATAACTCATTTCTAATAACTGATTTATTTTATCTTTGCCATGATGACAGTAAATAATATTTGACTAGATATTTTTTCAAGACACTTCTATACAGCTTAAAGTGACATTTAAAGGCTTAACTAGGTTAATTAGGTTAACTAGGCAAGTTAGGGTAATTAGGCAAGTTATTGTATAATGATGGTTTGTTCTGCAGACTATCGAAAAAAATATATATCTTAAAGAAGTTAATAATTTTGTCCCTAAAATGGTTTTTAAAAAATTAAAAACTGTTTTTATTCTAGCCGAAATAAAACAAATAAGATTTTCTCCAGAAGAAAAAATATTATCAGACATACTGTGAAAATTTCCTTGCTCTGTTAAACATAATTTGGGAAATATTTAAAAAAGAAAAAAAATTCAAAGGGGGGCTAATAATTCTGTATATATATATATATATACACAGACACTCAAACCTATATAGTTCAAACACTCATAGCAATACAAATCTACGAAATGTGATTATACCAGGTTTACAATGCCAGATCCATCAGAAAATAACTCACATCTCGGTTTCTCTTCACCTCCTCTTGAAGAAGCTCTATGTAGCTCAGTTTGGAGTGCTGCAAACTCTTGATGTTTTGCAGAATGTCCTGATAATCCGTCATGATGGCCTTCACATGCACTGTACTGTTACATGTAAATTTGGTTGCACGCATGGCATTAACAATTCACCAAGTATAATGTTTTCCATTTAATGTGGTACCACAGGCAAACAGCGCTCTCTCTCTCCTCCAGCCCGCGAGTCTGAGTTTGTCAAGAGCATAGCAGACACACAGGATTATAGTATACTGAGCTCTAATTGGCTGCCTGCATGTCATGGGAAAGTTGATATGCAGCCCCCCCCTGAGAGCGGTATCAGTTATGGAAAAATCAGACTTCACCTTCACAGACTTCATAAGATTGAGACAGAAGATGTAACATTTCTAGCTGGAACATTTAGACAGATGCATTCTTGCATTAAAACCAGCTGCACGCACACAAGTGTGGACTTTTTTTGTTGACCTTTGTTTTATAAACTTGTGTTTTTCAAATGGTATTTTATTTGCCGTGTTTTTTTTTATTAAAGACTTAATAAACAAAAGACAATATGAATCTTTTCTGAATACAGTCTTTTTTTTTTTTAGAAAATTCATCATTTACTGTGTCTGCAATGCTGTTCGGCTTAGTTCCTTTAATCAGGGGTTGCCACAGCCCCATGAACCCCCAACTTATCCAGCATATGTTTTTTTTACGCAGCGGATGCCCTTCCAGCTGAAAACCCATCACTGGGAAACACCCACACACTCTTACATTTACACACATACACTACAGCCAATTTTGCTTAATCAGCAACCTTTTTGCTGTGAGGCAATCGTGCTACCCACTGCGCCACCGTGACGCCTAAATTTAATAATGTTCAACTTAATTTGTTTGCTTAAATTCAACCCAAAAAAACTGTTTACAAGCACTTAGCATAAAAAAATGTACTAAGGAATAATCGTTCAATCATTTTTTTCAGTGTGTTTAAAACCGGTAACTATTGACTTTACATAGTACTCTGTAAAAAAAATTACAGTTTAAAATGTAAAAAATATATGAATTTTTTTAAAGATTTATTTTTGGCCTTTTTGGCTTTATTAGATAGGACAGTATTAAGACAGGAAGCGAAGTTGGAGAGAGAGAGAGAGAGGGGGATAGGGTAGGGATATGTCCTCGAGATGGTATTTGAACTCAGGACGTCCTGACATGCTACTGCACCATATGTCGGCGCGCTAACCACTAGGCTATTGCGCTGACAATGTAAAAATATTTTGCTTAAAATTTTTACGTAAATGAACACTCAAAAAGTGACTTATGCTGCTTGTTCGAACTACTAATTTATAATGAGTTGAAGCAACACAATTCTTATGGTTTTTTTTTCTGGGGGGCATCTTAATTGTTTTAAGTTCAATCCACTTAAATTTGTAAAAGCGATTAAGCTAACTTAATATATTTGTGTTGGGAAACATGAAGGAATTGTGTGGAACCCTAATTTTTTTTTTTGCAGCGAACTATGTGCATAAAAAATTAAGTTAAATCAACGTAAAAGTTCCAAGTTATAATGGGTTTACTCACTTTTTAAGTAAAGTAAATAATCACTTTTACAGTGCATTTGTTTTTCCAATGGTTACCCATTTCCAACATTCTTCAAAATACCTTATTCTGTGTTCAAAACAAAACCAACAAATAAACTCATAAAGACTTGGAACTGCTTAAGGGTCAGTAATTGGTAAGTATTTTGTTTTTGTGAGGGAACTAACCCTTTAAAAAATGTTCAACATTGCAATTTTGAAAGTGCAGTGCTCATATTTATCTTTTAAAAGTCGAAGCCTTTTGGAAAATATTTTTCTGGTGGATAGTTTTTTTCATATTACGGTGGGCCAAAACAAATAATTCAATATATGGGAGACACTAACATGACATACAGTAGGCCTACAATTTTGGTAGTCATTAAAGAAACTACAAATAAGATCTTGTTATATGACTTTTTTTTTTACTCAGAATTTAAACCAAACTTGGAATTTCTAGAAAAGAGAAATGTAAGGTATTTACATCTCTGGATTTAGTATTTTAGGATCTTATAGGATCCTGCACTCAAGCATTGCCATATTTGGGGGTCTGTATACAATAAACAGCGCCAGGGTAAACGCCTTAATTAAAACACAAAACAACGTCGAAGACTTACTTTAACACATCCTTGTTGTAGCTCCAACCTGTAAGATAAACAGAGGTTAATTAAACATGGAGGACCGCTGACTCGCTGAGCAGCAGAAAGAGGTGATAGAAGAGATACAGCTGTGGCTGGAAGTTATAACGATTATTTATAATCTTTATTAAATTGCACATTATTTGTATTTTAAAAACCTATACCCCTACACCATCCCTTAACCCAACCATCATAGTAATGTAAAAACAGTAATTATATCGAGTATTGTTCATATTACTGTATGTATTAAATTACCCATTAGATTGCATTTTATTAACGAATAAACCCACCCCGACCCTAAACTTAATCCTCACAGTTATATAAAACCATTAGTTACTGTTACGCTGTCATATTGACGTGAATATCCGCAGCTGTATCCCTTCTTTCCCGCAGATAGTTACTAAAGAGCGCGTACCCGCGGGAATCAAAAACGTCCCTCCATTTCTGCAGATCCGCGACCCGCTGCAGGATCTCATCCAGCTCCCCATTCGCGTCCATCTGCGGGTGACAGCAAACATCACAGCAGAGTCTTCGCTCACTTTCCGGACTCGAGTTCACACTCACAGCTCCCCCAGGTACGCAAAACAAAAGAATAAATAAGTGACACCTTTTTGCGGTTTTCTGTGAGTGTTGTGAAAAGAAGATGAAGTGGCGGCAACAGGCGAAAATAATTAAAATTAGAGTCCCTTCTAGAATATTACTTTGTAATTATTTTCTTTGTTACCTAGAGACTTTATACAAAGTAGTCAAAAATATCAAATTTTATCTTAATCTTTTTAAATACACGGATTAAAGAGGTTTCATAGAGCATAGTTGGAGTCAAAATTACTAGCCCTCCTGTGAATTTATTTATTTAATTTTTTTTAATATATATATATATATATATATATATATATATATATATATATATATATATATATATATATATATATATATATATATATATATATATATATATATTTCCCAAATGATGTTTAACAGAGCAAGGAACTTTTCCATTATTAGCCCTCCTGTAAATTAATTAATTAATTATTAGATTTTTTATATATTTCCCAAATGATGTTTAACAGAGCAAGGAATTTTTCCACAGTATTTCCTGTAATATTTTATCTTCTGGAGAAAGTCTTATTTGTTTTAGTTCAGCTACAATAAGCTGTTTTTAATAAAAATAAAAAAAAAAGCATTTTAATGTCAAAATTATTAGCTCTCTTAAGCAATTTATATTAACCATTGTATACAAAACAAATCACAGTGACTTAACCTGATTAATCTTGTCAGGCCTTTAAATGTCACTTTAAGTTGAATACTCAACGCAATCTCACGGCAATTCGTAACTTTTTGATTTAGTGGCTAATTCGTATGAATTCGTACGATCTAATTCTTACAAATTAGTACAATTTGCTCATCACCCAATGACGGTTGGGGTTAGGGGTGGGGTTAGGTGCCACGCCTCCTTTTAAAAATCGTACGACTGAACTCGTACGAATTCGTACGGATTAGCCACTAAACTGACAACACGTAAAATACTTACGTTTCCTCGTGGAATACTAGTATCCTGAAAAATATCTAGCACAAATATAAAATTAACCAGTTATTAGAAATTAGTTATTAAAACTATTATGTTTACAGTGTTGAGAAAATCTTCTTTCCATTAAATAGAAATTGGGGAAAAATATACAGGGGGGCAAATCATTCTGACTTCAGCTCCATATCTGTATACTGAGCTTTATTATCTGACAGTAATAAACGTATAATTTTCACAAGTCAGAAAGACTTACCAGACAAAAGTCTTGTCGTCGATCCCAATTGTAAGAGCAGCAAATAATAACTTGACTTCTAGTTGATCATTTGGAAAAGTGGCAGAAGGTAGATTTTTCTGATGAATCATCTGTTGAACTGCATCCCAATCATCACACATACTGCAGAAGACCTACTGGAACCCGCATGGACCCAAGATTATCACAGAAATCAGTCAAGTTTGGTGAAGGAAAAAATCATGGTTTGGGGTTACATTTAGTATGGGGGAGTGCGAGAGACCTGCAGAGTGGACGGCAACATCAACAGCCTGAGGTATCAAGACATTTGTGCTGCCCGTTACATTACAAACCACAGGAGAGGGACAATCCTTCAGCAGGATAGCGCTCCTTCTCATACTTCAGCCGCCACATCAAAGATCCTGAAAGCAAAAAAGGTCAAGGTGTTCCAGGATTGGCCAGCCCAGTCACCAGACATAAACATTATTGAGCATGTCTGGGGTAAGATGAAGGAAGAAGCATTGAAGATGAATCCAAAGAGTCTTGATGAACTCTGGGAGTCCTGCAGGAACGCTTTCTTTGCCATTCCAGATGACTTTATTAATAAGTAATTTGAGTCATTGCAGAGATGTATGGATGCAGTCCTGCAAGCTCATGATGGAGTCAGACACAATATTCATTCTGTTTCCACTGCAGCATGACTTCATATTGTATACTGGACATTATTTCTGTTAAGTGACAAGACTTTTGTCTAAGCAAAGTCAGACCTTACTGTCTTAATTAAATAATTAAAAATCAAGGCATGATCATATTTTATTTTGGTAAAATAAGCATAATCTAGAGGCCTTTGCCTTTCATATTAGCCATGTCTAATATCAAATGATCAACTAGAAGTCAAGTTATTATTTGTTGTTCCTAAAACTTGGATAAGTGAGGCATAAGTTAAAGGCATGATATTGTTTTTTTTCTTTTTTTTTCATTAAAATATCACAAAAAAAAAAAATAAAATCATTAGTGTTATTTATTTTGCTGACTTAAGTACTTTTATCCCAAATGTTTTACAGAATGTTAAAATCCAGAGAAATAATCAATTATAGTGAGACAAAGAATGTCCAGAAAATCCACACACTGAATTTCCAGTTTAGTTTTATTGAAAACAGAGAAACGTTACAAAATAACATATTTTATTAGGGGAGAGCGGGGCACAAAGTAACACTTTTTGGTTTTGGTCAAATAATGAACAAAGTAATGGAGTTAGACAAACCATATTTTTTTACCAACAACACACAAGCCTCTCCTACAAATGAGCACTGAAATTATGATCGCCGGACTTATGGTTTCTGTGCAGTATTGCCGAAAGTGCCAGGAGTACAAATGTTACTATTTACCCCACCTGCGGGGCAAGTTGTAACAGACTGAGGGTTAGTTGTAACACATGCTTAAAAAGGCAAATTTCACACAGTTAATTTAAATTCATTTTATTTTAAATAGTAGCTATATTTCCTCAGTAATTGGCTCATTTTTTTTTTATTCTACATAGCACAGCATGTTTATTTATTTATTTGTTTATTGGATAAACACATTTGAATTTATTTGCACTATTATCCATTTATTCATTATTATACAATGCATTTATTTGCATTATTAGCAATAAAATATTTTTTTTCTATAAAAAAACAATATTTTCTAATAAAAAACATTTTTATTTAAAAAGTTCTCAACGTTACACTCAAAATTCCAAAAAAAATATTTAGTTAGTTTATTGATGTCCAATGGTGTGTGGCTTAATTGTAACACCCTGTTACAACTAGCCCCGCTGTGTCATGTTTTACTCAAAACTGGCTAGCAGTCACTGTGTGTTTTATACATCTTTCAAAATGGTTTCATCTTTTAGCCTAGAAGACGGTGATCACAACAATATAAGATTTTATGCTCATACTTTCAACGATTTTTTCAAAAGAAAAAAATATCGACTGTAATAAAAAATACTTTTATGCTGCAAAAATGGTTTCTCCTGTGTTTCTCATCCAAATTTCGCCGAAATTTTTCAATAATTGGCAGCTGACACTGCGGTGAAAACTTCGGAAGCATGCCATGATTAACCCTGAGCAAATACCTTAAAACTCCGTGTTACATTTAACCCCGCGTTACTTTGTGCCCCGCGCTTCCCTATTCTTTTTTTGTGGCTAGCTATACCAAACAAGATGAAGTGGTGGCAAACAAGCAAAAATACTTTGAATTAGAGTCCCTTCTAAAACATTATTTGAAATTTGTTTCTTTTGATACAAAGAACAATAACATTTTTTAAAATAAAAAGATCTCAATTGAATCGTATTAGTTTATAAACTATTATCTAAATAGCTCAACTGCCTACCCAAATAGACTTGAGATTTATTGTTTACTATATATGCTAACACCAGAGGGGTAAAGAGTTCCTGAAAACCATACTTGAGTAAAAGTACAGATACCTTACTGTAAAAATTACTCAATTACAAGTTACAAGTCACCAATTCCAATAAGACTTGAGTAAAAGTATTAAAGTATCAGATTTTAAAAGAACTTAAGTATTTTACTCATACTGAATGTAGGCTGAAAAAACACCAAGGCAGGTTTTATTTCCTAATATAGAAGTTAAATTTAACACCACAATTCAATTGATTAGGATGTTTTCTCTATATTAAAATTTAACAAAGATGAGCAGTGTTATTTTTCAACTACATATAAATTCAATGAAAACACATCACAAACTCACAGCTAAATGCACCTGATGCAAAATGTATAATTTCAGTGATACATTTATTCACTTTGCACAAAAAACATTAAGCTAAAATATAGTTTTTGCCATATCCGTAACTGTATTAACTTTTGGTGACATTATGCTTACAATATTATTGTAAAGGCAGACATAATTTGACTAAATTCACATTAAACTAACATTAAAAAGACTCTCACCTCAATGTGTTTTCTCAAATTTGACGATGAATTCTTAAAAGCACTTATTTTCGTGGTTCGTGGCAAACAAAGTAGACACTGCATCATGTAAGAGCCATTCTGTATATCGGCAATTGAAAACATTTCTTTCAGTTAAGTCCATGGATGATCATCAGTGCTGGCACTGCTTGATGTGCCGGCTTCGGCTTCATCACTGGCTGCAGCCATGTTGCTAATTAAACACCTGGTATTAGGCCATAGATATATACACTAGATATCGCATAGGGACCCTGAGCATGCGTCAATAGCGCCGCCACATTGGTACAGTGCTCCTAGGACAAACGTCATTCAACCGCACTAGTCAAGACAGTGTGCCAATGTGAAGATGCTTGACTTTAGCGCTGTGTACGGGTGTAGTAACGAGCAAACAAAGAAAACAAAGCACAAAGTCATCACATTTCATAGGTAAGATTTAGTTTTTTATGTTTTTGTATGTTATAAACTTTTGTGCTTAACAAGTATTGTTATTGATGATAATACAGTCTCTTACTGCAGTGACCATAAGGCAAAGGAGCACCAACTCGCACTAAATTCTAAGCTTATGCTAGTTTTGTTGAATAAAATAAGCAAACAATGTTATGAAATATGACAAGAAGACGCTGCGGTGCCAGAAACTTGTGTTATTGTTAGCTAAGTGAACGAGTCGTTCATAACGGAGATTCATTCACAAACGAATCGCTCCCTCCGTCAGAATGAGAAGTGAAAGCAGGAGAGGGGGTGTGTTTCAGGACACGGATTAGATCAAATTAAACAGGGAAGGAGGGTAATGCATTTCCATGCACACAAACACACACTCTTTGTCAGAAATGCTCATGCGGTCACATACACCAATGTAGAAAAGTGATGTAAAATTATAATATTTCGTAATTTAAAAAAATAATTTAAAACTCCCGATCATAGATATATGCGTATATATGTGCATTTCTCTGGCTTTGGATGGCCACAGTCCTCCACTTCACCTTGGTCCTGCATTCATTTCAAAGAAGCGCTACCCTGTACTAAAATGGCGGCTCTATTGACGCGTTCCTTCTAATAGACAACAGTAGGGTAGGCGACATCTAGTGTATATATCTATGGTATTAGGCACGCTGCTAATTCACGTTATTTAGCTCATAAATAGCATACAGTACCTTTAGCACCCTGCAGATGGCGATATCGCCTCGTCCGCCCAACAAATTAGCCATGGTAGATAAAGACGCCGGCTTGACGCGCACAATCCCAATGTAATGAGTAACAGTAAGCGTCCGTTCAAATGTAGTGGAGTAAAGAGTACATATATTTAATCAAAAATGTAGTCAAGTAGAGAGTAAAAATTGCTTATATTTTTGATACTCAGTACAAGTACAAAGTAGCCAAAAAAATACTTAAGTAAAGCAACGAAGTCCATTTACCCAAGTACTTTACACCACTGGCTAACACTAATTGATCACTTCACTACTTCAAATATGTTGTAACTGAAACCAGATTTATGTGTGAAATTGAAGATATTACTATATATTGTATCAACGCCTCCACCTTTACCTTTAAGACAAGGTACATGTTTTTAATGATATCCCTTAGTTTTAGACTCATTTACGGTATGTAATTTTTAGTTTTAGGCAGGTTTATGTTAAAAAGATAGACTGACTTGCTGGAATGTTCTACAATTTTAAATATTTTATGTCATTTTGTTAATCTATGTTAAGCTGCTTTGACACAATCTACATTGTAAAAAGCGATATAGAAATAAAAATGAATTAAACAGATAGCACACGTATGTCTTCGAGATGTATTTTAAACATTGTTTGGTCTGGAAACATCTGCTCTGCTCAAAGGTCTGATAAACTTCTTAAAAAGGGTCTGCTGAATGAACATTGTGTTTGAAACATCTTAAAGACATATTACAAATCTCACTTTAACATCTGAAATGTGACGTCTAAGATGAGCAAGACCTCAAATAAATATGTCTTTCAGATATAAACATCAGATAGATGTCAATGCTATCGGAGTGATTTAATGTAGAACACTGGGTAGCACACAATCAATTTGGAAAGGAATTAATTTAACCTATTAGTTTGTACAGATTTAAGTGGATTGAACATAACTACTATTAAGACTATTCATTAAAACAACTATTAAGTTGTCCTCCCGAAAAACCCAAGAATTGTGTTGTTTCAGCTTATTTTAAGTAAGTAGTTTGAACAAACAGCAAACATAATCGTTTTGAGTGTAGTCTACTAAAACTTGACAAGCTGCCACACTGATAATGTGTGTGTTTTTCCTAGTAGCACCTCTATGTAGCCTATATTATACCTAGTAAACATACATAATACATGCTGATGATGCTAAGTGCAACCTTAGCTAACCTGTTTCCAAGTATAACCCTATTAGTTAATTAGGCTATTACATTTATTCATCAAGCAAATAAGCTAGAATTAACTAACGAAAACATCTGTTTGTCCTATAATAATCCGTAAGTAAATCTTATCTTGGCTGCACGGTGGCACAGTGGGTAACACTTTCACCTGACAGCAAGAAGGTCACTGGTTCGAGCCTCAGCTGTATTAGTTGGCGTTTCTGTGTGGAGTTTGCATGTTCTTCCTGTGTTTGCGTGGGTTTCCTCCGGGTGCTCTGGTTTTCCCCACAGTCCAAAAAAATGTGGTACAGGTGAATTGGGTAGGCTAAATTGTCCGTAGTATACGTGTGAATGAGGGTGTATGGATGTTTCCCAGTAATGGGTTGCGGCTGGAAGGGCATCTGCTGCGTAAAACATATGCTGGATAAGTTGGAGGTTCATTCTGGTGTGGCGACCCCAGATTAATAAAGGGACTAAGCCGAAAAGAAAATGAAGTATGAATAAATCTTATCTCCATCACTTACTCCAGTCAAGTTCCGTTTTTTTCTCCCCTTCTTGCTTACGCCATGTTTATGGAATATAATATATATAGTACAAAACATGTTTGGTCTGGAAAACATGGTCTGATAAATGTCTTAAAAATGTCTGCTGAACTATCTTAAAGTCATGTTACAAATGTCAATTTAACATCTGAAAATTGACATCTAATAGACGTTTTTGCATGGGTGAAATGCACTGTGTTTATGGAATATAATGGCTATAGTACTAATCATGATTTTGAAATAAAGAATTGAATAGATAGGACATGTATGTCTTTGAGATGTATTTTAAAGGTCTGCTGTGTTCGATGGTCTGATAAATGTCTTAAAAATGTCTGCTGAACGATCTTAAAGACATATTACAAATGTCAATTTAACATCTGAAAATTGACACCTAATAGACGTGTTTGCATGGGTGAAGTACGCTGTGTTTATGGAATATAATGGCTATAGTACTAATCATGATTTTGTGAATGAAACAAACGTTGTCATCTTGTAGTTGCATATTCCACAATTTTAAATATTTTATCTAGTTTTCTTTATCAATGTTATGTTACTTTGACACAATCTACATTGTAAAAAGCGATATACAAATAAAGGTTAATTGAATCGATAGCACATGTATGTCTTCGAGATGTATTTGAAAGATTGTTTGGTCTGGATAACATCTGCTGTGTTCAAAGGTCTGATAAACATCTTAAAAAATGTCTGCTGAATAGGCATGGGCCGGTATAAGATTCTGACGGTATGATAACCTTGGATAAAAATATCACGGTTTCACGGTTTCACGGTATTGTGATTACTGCTCTAAAATATATTCTTTTTAAATGTCTGGGTAAAAAACTAAAAGTTTTTTCCCCTTTGAACACAATACATTTTATTTTGAGAAACATTTATAATATTTTGGAGCAGTAAACGTGCCAGGCTATATAATGAAAATGAATCATTGACTTCTGCTGTCTTCATTAGTTTCAAAAACACATTTAAAATGGCATCTTTGGATATTATTTTCTGCTGGAGATGCTGTTGTTAAAAAAAATGTAAAAAAAAAAATCTTACACATACCTTAGGAACGGTATTAGAGAAAATTTTGGGGGTATGATAACCTTGATTTTTCCAAACAGCGGTGTACCTTGAAAACGGTTATCGTCCCATGCCTACTGCTGAATGATCTTAAAGACATATTACTAATGTCAATTTAACATCTGAAAATTGACACCTAATAGACGTGTTTGCATGGGTGAAATGCGCTGTTTATGGAATATAATGGCTATAGTACTAATCATGATTTTGTGTATGAAACAAAAGTTGTCATCTTGTAGTTGCATAAATTTTAAATATTTTATCTAGTTTTCTTCATCAATGTTAGGCTACTTTGACACAATCTACATTGTAAAAAGTGGTATAGAAATAAAGAATTAAATAGATGAATAGATAGCACATGTATTTCTTCGAAATGTATTTTAAAGATTGTTTGGTCTGGATAACATCTGTGTTCAAAGGTCTGATAAACATCTTTAAAATGTCTGCTGAGTGATCTTAAAGACATATTACTAATATCAATTTAACATCTGAAAATTGACGTCTAATAGACGTGTTTGCATGGGTGAAATACGATGTGTTTATGGAATATAATGGCTATAGTACTAATCATGATTTTGTGAATAAAACAAAGGTTTCGAGAGGATCACGTGCTTATGATTGCTTGCAGCTGCCCCGCATTATCCAATTTATTATTCACCAATCAGACGATTCCTAGGCCACTATAAGAGCCCTGGGTTTCATACCACAGACATCTTCGTTTTGAAGAATCCCCCCCTTCCACCCCTAGTCCTCCTCCTTTTCTAGATGGGTGGCAGGGTGGCCCAGTGGTTACCACTGTTGCCTCACAGCAAGAACGTCTTTGTTCTGGCCATTAACAAAACCAGCAGACGTTTTTGTGCAGAGTTTGCATGTTCTCCCCGTGCTCACGTGGGTTTCCCCCGGTTTCCTCCCACCATCCAAAAACATGCAACTTAAGTTAATTGACCAATCCAAATTAGCACCATAGACAGGCTCTTAGCGGGTAGCTATCTCTTAAGAGCAATGTCTATATGTTCATTAGCTTCTACAGTAGGGGAGTTCTCGAGTTCTACCTGAGCTTAAACTCCCCTCTCACCTTACAACAGGAGGGAGTCCCGAGCTTGAGGATCTTTCGAGACAGCATGCCAAACAAGCTTTATAATCAATCATCAGCTAACTCTTGAAGAATATTTTATCTTGTTTTCTTCATCCATGTTAGGCTACTTTGACACAATCTACATTGTAAAATGGTATAGAAATAAAGAATTGAATAGATAGCACATGTACAGTTAAAGTCAGAATTAATAGCCCCCTAGAATTTTTAGCCCCCTTTTTATTTTTATTTATTTTTAACACATTTCTAAACAATGATCATTATTTTGCAAGATACTTGTATTTAGCTGCAATTTAAAGGCTTAACTAAGTTAGGTTAATTAGGAAAATCATTGGACAACAGCTCTTTCTTCTGTATCCAATCTGGGGGAAATAAAAAAATTAAAAAATCTTAAGGAGACTCCCACGTAGCAAATGTTTTCTGGCCCAGCTCCGGGCCACACAATAAGTTTTCCCTTGGCCCAAGTACCGCAAAGAATGATGGTCCTGAAGTGGCCCAATACTGGATTAAAGACAATGGCCACACATGGGCCATAACTGGCCTGAATCTTATTTATCACCCTTCACTGGCCCAAAACAGGTTTATTATTGGTACCGATTCTCAGCTATAAGTTTATACTTTAATCAGAAACCCCAAAAACTGAGCCATAACCCAGCCTAATGTTACCTAAGCAATGTGAACAATCGCTACACTGATCTGGGCCACACACCTCCCATCCCCAACTGGCCCAAATGTAGTTTGCCGTCATGCATGCAGTCCCATCATTGCCATGCATTCGGCTGACATTATGCATGCCAGTGCCGGCACCACGCCAGCAGTGCCATAATGAGGCCACATTTGGGCCAAGTCTGTTTGCTATGTGGGCTAATAATATCAACCTTGAGTTTAAAAAAAAATGCAATTCCAGCTAAATTAAAGAGGAAAAAGACCTGCCCCAGAAATAAAACTTGATAGGAAATTCTGTGGAAATGTATTTGCTCCACACTGTAAGAAAATGATATGACAAAAAGTCATGAAATTAATATTTTAGAGAAGAATTTTTTGTCAGTTGAGAGGTAAGTTGAGCAAAGTTGACTAGCAAAGTTCATTTAACTAAAATAATTTAGACAGCAAGAATTTTTACAGTGTATTGAACGTGAGAAAAGTTCACAGATGGACTATTCATTTTGCCTTCTACTGTATATTTAAAACCTTTATTTTATTTTATTTTACTTTACTTTTTGAAACCCTAGTCCACTCAAATATATTCTCTTATCTTTTCCTCCAGTTCCATCTGCTGGTGCATTATAGCAATTACAATGTTAAATACAGCAATTATCTTGTCAAACTCTTGTCAAACTTGTCACAGATTTCAGTAACAAAAGCACACATACTAACGGAAACATGCATTTGAAGCACAACAGGCAGTCACTGATGCATATCAAATATTATCAAAAAGACAAAATGCTGACATATGATGAACACACTTTCTGGTTAATCAGAAAAAGAGACAAATAGGGCACCGGAAAGAAACGAATGATTTGTAAAAAGATTAAGAAGTGCTGTTTTTGCTTTTCGACGGACTGTGTTGACTAGATCTAAACACAATGCAACAGTTATTAATGAAGCACATGGTCAGATTCATTATTTTAAGAAACAACAACACAATCAATAAATAAAATAAAATTTAGAGAAAAAGTTTAGACTTATTTTATTCCAGCTACGCAGTAATCCAACGGTGATATGAACAATGACAAAAACACTTCAAGAAATTTTTTTTATTAAAATAAAACAAAAAATCTATTAAAAAATAAGTACTTATTAAATAAAAATAAAATAATTATATATATATATATATATATATATATATATATATATATATATATATATATATATATATATATATATATTTATATATAAAATTATTATTATCTTTCTACTTCTAAAGCTATTTGCTGACTAAAATGTCATTTTAATAAATATATCCATTTAATAAATCTGTTTATAAATATTAAATATAATTATCCAACAGTTCTATCTGGTTCTTGAATCTGATTGGCTGATAGCTGTGCAATATTCTGCAATAGCAGCACTTATACAGCCTCTTCACTGTTGTGTATTACTCCGCCCACATAGAGTGACAGCAGATCAATAAACTCACTACTGTTTGACAAATATTGCTGCTGTTGGGCAACATAATGCACTTTTTTAGTCGAGAATGTAGTTGTTTAGATGCAGTTTATTTATAAGGATAGTGCCTATTTTAAAATATTTATAATTTCGGAGAAACAGCGCGTCGGCGGCCATCAGCCTGTCATTGAGCAGAGCAAAGACGGTTGACGTTCTGCCACAAGATGGCAACAGAGACCAAAAAATGGCTGTTTTGAATATGTGTTCTTCAGCGATTCTGCGTCCTCATGTTCTCCTGTAACGTCATCATCAACTGCCAAAGTTCAGTTCCAAAATTCAAGATCGCAAGAACAGGACGATTTTATAATCTTAAAATGTCAGCAAAATCACCTGTTTTGTCATCATTTTAGACATTATGTTAAAGAATCATTCAACTACTAGCTTTAAAGTGACGTTGGTGAAGTATCAACGCTTTTATGGTTTTCTGACGTCAGCTGCAGATGTGAATGAATGGTGGAAGAAAGTAGTTCCTCATACAAAAGGGTTTTTGAGACTCTCCATGTTTGATTTTATTTTTTATACACACGATTATTGCAATTTGCAAATTTGCTAATTAAATAAAAAATAAAATAAAAATAAAAACTTAAGAAAAATATATTAATTTTGCTAACACACTAGAAAATCTACAAAAGTAATTTACATTTCTTTAAAAGAGCTAGAGATACTTTTAAATAAGTAATCACACATAACATTTAGACTTATGTTTCAGCAGAAGTTGTTCGCATTGCTTAACATACATTTCAGTTGCCATTTATTTTTCAGTCATTTGAGAATGACACTATATCGGTCACAAACCACAAACCAAAACGTCTCTTCCTGTAAGCTCTGCATTTGATTAGCACTGCAGAAAGACATGTCTGAGAATCTTACCTTATCTCTCGCTCTGATCGCTCGACTGCCAAACTCTGGTGAGAATCCTTCAGACCTCAGTGTGAAAGAGGTCAACGAGACATGGCTTATAAACCCGACACTTTATATTCCGCACATGACGGAAAGACGCTTTTGACTACTCTTTCCTGGCAGCAGGAGGAGGACTTTTCTTTTCTGTTTGGTTTGAATTCAGTGCGAACAAAGCAGTGCTGTTTAGTGATGTCATGAGTGATGAGAGCTGCTTCTCTCTTCTTTCACTGTATTGTCTCTGGATGGGTAAAGGGGTAGTTCGCTCATAAAATGAAAATTTAGGCCATTGACCAAATATTTTTCTTCTGTAGAATATTAAAAGGGACCTATTATGCCTCTTTTTACAAGATGTAAAGTAAGTCACTGGTGTGCCTAGAGTGTGCATGTGAAGTTTCAGCAGTGGTGTACAGTAACTAATTACAAATACTCAAATGACTGTAATTGAGTAGTTTTTCTTAGGAAATGTAATTTACTGAGTAGTTTTAAAAATGTGGACTTTTACTTTTTCTTGAGTACATTTTTACTGCTGTATCTGTACTTTTACTCCATTACTTTCCTTCAACCTGCAGTAACTACTTTATTTTTCTTGTCCATGGGGATTAGAAAATTAACCCTGAGATTCCTGTCCAATCAAATCGCACATACCGTAGAAGGTAAATCGCATCATAATGAACTACCTCAAGACGTGTGCACTTTATAATTGCAGCAAACTGTTTGGAAGTATTAAAAGTGTCCATAAAGATGTTCAAAATCTTTACGCGCATTGACCCAGAGACTGTTTAGATGCATGTTTCTGATGAGAAGATGAGACGGATGTTTACTGTATGATGACCGAAATGGCCTTATGCTGTGTTCACACCAGACGCTTAATGCGCGGATAAATCATGCTATTCGCGTGTAAATAGACGCATGAACATCGAAGGCTGAAAAACAGCGTCGATTCATCTGGAGCAGTGTCGGAGTCCACTAGATCCTTTGAGAGGTGCACCCAGCTCTGTGCGTACATTCGCGCCGCGCGGGATGTGTATTCGCGTCTTTGCATTGACTTAACATGTAAATCACTCACGCTTGACGCTTCTTCCGCGTCTGGTGTGAACGCAGCAGTAAACACCCAGCAGGCACAGGACGTCAACATAACGTCTGACTGACGTTGAACCCTAATGGCATGGGAACCGATTTGGAAATGAAAATCGGCCAACATCAATATCCAATGTCCAACTTAAAACCAACCAAATTTCAACGTCTAATGATGTTACAGCTTGACATTGTGTGAACGTTACCCCTATGACGTCTATCAGACGTTGGATTTTGGTTGCTGTGCCTGATGAATAAATGTCAGTATTTGACGTCAATATGACTTTGATTTAAGATGTTGGCTCAACGGTGGATTTTGGTCACTTTCTAACAACCTAAAATCAACCAAATATCAAAATAACGTTGTCCTTACATGCTGGCTTGACAATTAATTTTGGTCACCTGACATTACAACCTAATATTAATGTCTCATGATGTTGTGTGCCTGCTGGGCAATAACTAAATGCACTACAGAATGTTACGTTTACACACACATGCACAAATTACATGTAAACACATCAGCTTTTGACAGCATAATACTCACTACTCATTACTCTTGAGTACTTTTAAAAGGGCTACTTTTTACTCATACTTTGAGTAATATTTACAACAGATACTTTTACTCTGCTTGCACTACATCTTTAGGCAAGTAATGGTACTTTTACTTGAGTATGATTTTTCAGTACTCTTTCCACCACTGAGTTTCAGCTCATTGTAACCCATAAATAATGTTTTATAACTATTTAAAATTGCTGCTTTTAGGCTTTGATCCAAATTGTGACATTTATATATATTTGGCGACGCAGTGGCGCAGTAGGTAGTGCTGTCGCCTCACAGCAAGAAGGTCGCTGGGTCGCAGGTTCGAGCCTTGGCTGGGTCAGTTGGCGTTTCTGTGTGGAGTTTGCATGTTCTCCCTGCGTTCGCGTGGGTTTCCTATGGGTGCTCTGGTTTCCCCCACAGTCCAAAGACATGCGGTACAGGTGAATTGGGTAGGCTAAATTGTTCGTAGTATGTATGCGTGTGTGTGAATGTTTCCCAGAGATGGGTTGTGGCTGGAAGGGCATCTGCTGCGTAAAACATATGCTGGATAAGTTGGCGGTTCATTCCGCTGTGTCGACCCCAGATTAGTAAAAGGACTAAGCTGAAAAGAAAATGAATGATATATATATATATATATATATATATATATATATATATATATATATATATATATATATATATATATATATATATATATATATATAGTGTTGGTAGCATAATTTGATGGTTAGGATAAAATGTCAGGACACCGGAACATGACGTTACTCAGTGGTTATAGCTAAAAAAAGCATGAAACATCATTATTCAGTTTACTAACACCACTGACAGTTCAGTTCACTTCACTATTTTGTGCCAAGCAAAAACGACTCACTCTGTCTTAATGTCAAGAAGAGCCAGCCTGATCTCACGAGGAAACATAAGTATTTTACGTTTTGTCGGTTTAGTGGCTAATTCGTACGAATTCGTACGAGTTCAGTCGTACGAAAATGTACGATTTTAAAAAGAAGGCGTGGCACCCAACCCCACCCCTAACCGTCATTGGGTGATGGGCAAATCGTACTAATTTGTATGAATTAGATCATACGAATTAGCCACTAATCAAAAAGTTACGAATTACCGTGAGATAGCATTGGAAGAGCCCATAGTTACCTCTTCCATCATGTTTTCTGGCCGACTTGAGCAGTGTTGCCAACTTAGTAATTTTGTTGCTAGATTTAGCAACTTTTTCATGCTACCCTAGCAACTTTTTTTTCAATAAGCACCTAGCAACAAATTTAGCAATTTTTAAAATTAATTTGGCTACTTTTAACAATTTTTAAAAAGTGACTCAAAAGAGCAGTGGCTGCAGGCTTCAGTCAGTAGAGTAAATTGCTAGCTCAGATTGATTTTCATAACTGTTCATTTACTGATATTTGTTCACATGTATAATTGTTGATAATTTAGGTTGCAATAAATTCCAATAGTGCTATAATTGTTGTCACTTTAGCAAATGTTTTAATTTCACAAGTTAAAAGTACACAAGCTGTGATTGTTTAAAAGAATGTACAATATTGTTCAATAATGTTCAATATCAGTGTTATATTTAAAAACCTTATCAAAAAGTGTTTGTATTACTTTAACAAATAGTCTATAGCGTGTGGGTCTAGGTCAAGGATTGAACCCGGGTCTCTTGGACTCAAAGCTGGGGCTTTTTCCAGCTAAGCTAACTCCTCAACAGTTGAACCCAAGTGCAGAAGATTAAGGGGACTTGAGGCATGTAGTTTCAGAAAAAATAAACAAATGATCTTTACTTGAAAAATGGAATACAAAGTACAACAGAAATAACTGAAGCCAAATCAGACACAAAGGTTAAAAGCACAATAAAGTGTCACTTAGCTTCGCTAGAGAATCGGGAAAACAACGGGCAGCAATGGCTCAAGACTGAACACACTATCTTGTAACACACACACACTTTTATAGGGCAAAACACAGGTGTTGCTAATCTAGCTTGAGTGGTGGCACACAGCAGAAGGCGGGGAAGTGGTGCCATCCACTGTTCTGAAGGAAGCGTAAAATTTGGATACTGTTGTGTGAGTAGTCAGGAGCGCCTCCTTCTGGTTAGGAGGAATGCAGCTTAATGGATTCTTATGTTGGAGCTCCTCACATGCGTTCTTTCAGCTTTGCTCAGCTGCTACTTTGCCGCAAAAGCTGCATGGTGGGTTTCAAAATGTCTCTTAACATTTGATTTTTGACAAGAGGAAATGCGTTTTGTGCAGATCAAACTGAGCTGAGAAAGTTTGATGTTCCTCAGAATTGTTTTCTTTTTGCCATCATGAATGTTGTTTGAATTTACGTGCGCGTGTGGTTACCATAGAAACGTAAGTTTATTCACAGCGCCACACACACGCATTGTTCGAAACATCACGTTTTATAGAGTTTTATTCTTTGTCCTGCAAAGAAATTACAACAATGAGGGAATTGTAATTGTATTTTTAATAGGAAACTGATTTCTAGTGATGGTTATGTTTTTTTAAACTGTAGAATATTATTGAAGCTGGAGAGCCACATATTTTTGGTCAAAGGGATACATGTGGCAGATTCAAAAACAAGACTAATGTCATATGCTAATGAGGGAGAGATAGTCACTAATGGGCGGGGTTTTCTCCCTCTGATGACACGTACAACTGGAGAATGTCAATCAAAGTGTTTCTGCAGACTGTTTTTATAAAGTGTGACTATACAAAATTACTTTTATAAATGTTTACGATTAGAAGCTGGTTATATTCACTCACTGTTGTCACACAAGTGTGTTTAAACCCCTCATAAAAGTGATTTTTGCATAATAGGATCCCTTTAAAGCAGGGGTGTCAAAGTCAATTCCCGGAGGGCCGGAGCCCTGCAGAGTTTAGTTCCAGCCCTGCTTCAAAACACTTATCTATAGGTACCAAACAAGCCTAAAGCACTCAATTAGTTTGATCAGGTGTGTTTAATTAGGGTTAGAACTAAACTGTGCAGAGCTCCGGCCCTCCAGGAACTGGCTTTGACACCTGTGCTGTAAAGACTGTGAAGGGAATTGCCTTGTTTTCCTTCTGGAGCATCAGGGAGGGTTTAAACCAGGTCTCTCAAACTCAAATTGGCGGGGGGCTATATCAGTGACTGACAATTCATAGCAGGGCGGTTTTAACATTCAAGCACAAGAAAAAAGTGGAAACCTGATGTCATTGATGTACTCAGACATTCTTCCCCAGAGTATCAAAGCTCCTTCTTCTATTTGTTTCTTGTTGTACATATTGAAGACCCCTGGTTTAAAACGTTTTTAACAGTTGTGTTTGAGTCTCTCAATCATCCTCTGAGTAAAAAAATGAATCTTACAATCATAAAGTCACTGCTGTAAAGAGTTCAAATCTGCAGAAAATGCTAGAAGAATCTGCAGGAGATGGATTTTTCTGTTCAAAACAAACAAGAGACTCGTGAACAACCATCACAAAGCAGAAAAAGCACTGGTAGATCATCAGGTAACCACACACTGTATTGAAAACCAAAGGTGTGCAAACTTTTGCAGGGGGTTATTTTACTCATTTCAGCTAGATGTTTGTGTAGTGAACTATATGTAAACATCTTTTATGTAAAATATCTTACTCTGGGGTGCGTTTCCCAAACAACGACATAACTCACGGCTGAACTATCATAGTGTGATGCATCGTTTGGCAAAAGAACTATGTAGTGACGAGTGTTTCCCAAAACCCATAGTTTCTCTGTCGCAGATCCATCGCTTGAACCACGTTAATTATAACATAAAACGTCCATAATGATGCTCTAAACGGGGTGGAGTAACTTCTTTAGAGAACAACCCCATCATTTCTTTGTGCAAATTATATTGTAAGAGAAACTTAATAAATAACCCACTATAAAATAAAAGAATTAACGTATGCTATGGTTTTTATTTTCACAAGCTTTGGAGACGTACTGTAACATAATTTCCGCTTTTAAATATACCTATAGCTTTTGCCATGAGGCTGTGTTCAAAATGATATCAATGTTTTCAAAGTGCACTGCGAAGGGAGCACAATTGTAAACATGAAGATTGCTAAAACTGAACTGTAAAAATACTTTGAAAGCAAATTACACCTAAGAGAGATGACTTTAATGGTTTTTTATTTTTAATAATTCCAACTTTGAATGTTAGAATGTTCTAAATGAATAGGGCATAGGGGGGATAAGTGGGAATAGAACACAGCCAGGAACTATGCTTTTAACTACAGCTCCAGAGGTGTCGTTTCAAGTGCTCAAGTTTGCGACGCAGTTTGCGAATGTTCGTTGGAGCGATGGATTTGGGAAACAGCAAATCAAAGAACTATGTTTGTAACGACGGCTAACGATGGTTTTGGAAAACGCACCCCTGGACAGTACTAAGTCAAAAATAACATGCATTTTGTATGATCTCTCTTATTTTGTTCAAATTATTCAGCGCACAGTGCTAGCAACTGGTGAGACGCAGGAGAGCTCCAGGCAGGAAGAACCCCATAGCCCTGGAGATATCTCAGCGCCTGTGGCGGAAGCCAGGGGGAGTTATGAGCAGTGATTTGGCCACCACTGCTGACCCACCAATGTTGAGGGTGTTGCGGTTTAGGGTTGAAACACCCAATGATCATTGGATACCGCCTGATGACATCAACTCCTCCTGGCCAAGGCTGCATTCACCAAAAGAATGAAGGAGAAGCATCTTTGGATGTAGTTGTAACTATGTAACTATTCACATTTGAGCAAATTCTTCAAGGGGTATGTTAACTTTTGAGCACAACTGTATCATCAAGCAACAGGAAGCTCATGCTCTTGACACTCCTCACACATTGATATCTGTTTGCCTAGTCTGTGTATATTGTAAATTATGTTCAACATCTTGCATAGATGATTGTTTTTTTCTTCATACCACCTCAGTGTATAATCAGCGGCCATGGGGATTGATTTGGATTTGTTTGTCTGTGTCTATTTTTTATTTTAAAAACTGGTGTCCATTGATTGCATTATATAAATCTCCAATGCCCACAGATTCAGCTAAACTCTTCTGTGATGTAATCTACTAAAGAAATGGGATCATGTGAAGGCCTGAGTGTAAGTAAATGAACTGTAGAGTTTCATTTTTGGGTGAGCTGTTCATTTAAAACCTGCCCTATTGATTCAGTGTTCAGATAATGTACTGTATGTTTATACAAATAAAAAACAAGCCATTGAAGATACAGATTTATGATGAGAAGTTTATGGTGAGCTGCTTTCAGTATTGAAACTGCGAGTACATAATTGTGTTTTCTGCTTGTAGTTGTTTATATTTTTGGCCCCACTACATCCTACATCCTAACAATCCAGCCTGATCTCACGAGGAAACGTAAGTATTTTACGTTTTGTCAGTTTAGTGGCTAATTCGTATGAATTCGTACGAGTTCAGTCGAACGAAAATGTACGATTTTAAAAAGAAGGCGTGGCACCTAACCCCAACCGTCATTGGGTGGTGAGCAAATCGTACTAATTTGTAAGAATTAGATCGTACGAATTCATACAAATTAGCCACTAAATCGAAAAGTTACGAATTGCAGTGAGATTGCGTTGAACAATCACAACTCATGAGCATAGTATATATCAAATAACTAAACATTTAAAAAATCCCATGTTTCTAGACTATTTAAAACCTCAGGAATCCTATTTGAGAATATGATATGGTTTACATATTTAACTGATTAAACATAACATTTACAAAATTGATAATGTGGCATATTGGCACAATAGGGGTTTCTAAATGCAGAACGTGAGATCTGAACGTGAGAAAAGCTTATTGTCATTATTACAAATTTTTACAACAAACAAGCACATGTTTTAATATATTCATAACCGCGTTTGTGTTTTACCGTCATGCTTTAAAAAAAAGCTAAAAAAAAAAAACGCTAAATTTCGCGATCTATAATCCATAATAATAACTCCCATACAACAGTCCCACAACATTCTGACACTAGATGACACTCGAACACCCTGTCAGAAAAGTCTAGTGGCTGGGAATGAGCTTTTTACAGTGTCTGCTATAACGTTAATGTTGTTTTTGGTGTGTTTACATAGATGAATACGGCCACTGTGTAAATGCGCAGTATAGTTACGATCTTATTGCCACTATGATCGTTATGATAACATAATATAGGCCTTCAGTGATTTCCTGAAGATAAATACCAAACAATAACACAACTGGAATAACTACAGCAGTCGCCATCGTCTGATCTCATACAGTATGAAGCAAGAGATCGCGATGACATATGATGACGTGTGCAGGTGCTGTAGTGGTGTCCCATTTCTTAGGGGTAAATTTTGAAGCCCTTCCCCTTCACACTCGGTTTTAAGGGCCATGGGGAAGGGGTAGGGGTACAAAAATAGAATTGGGATTGGGCCTTAATTCTCCATTAGGTGTGAACCCAGCATAAAAGTGTTATTATCACCGCCTGTTGGTTGCATAATTTTTGTATTTTCATGTGAACAGAGATTTTTTAAAAACATAAGCGGGAAAAACCCAGTTTGTAAAAATGCCTGTGTATGTGTGGACATGGCCTTAGACATCTATTAAACAAAACTGCTTGGTGGGTCAGCTTATCTAATGCAGACATTCATACATATTTAAGTGTGGCTTAAGGGTCAAAATACTTTTTGTTGTCACCGCAGAGAATCGCCAATTGTCGCATCCCTTTTGTGCGAATAAAAGCTCGGCGAGCAGAGGAAACTGTGATGTCCCCATGCAGACTGGAAACTACAGGCTGTTTTCATCAGCCGCTCGAAACAGTGAGCGTTAATTGTTTCAGTGATTGACAGACTGAATGTTCTTCTCTCCAGACACACGAGCATCTCCAGGCTCAACACCGCCACGTGCTCTCAATGGCTTAAGAGGCTCAAATGTGCCTTGACTTTCCGCTGTAAACAAATCGGATGCTGGCGTCCAGAAGACTCCTATTGAGAAGCGCTCCTCGCTGCGGGTGGATGTTGTGTGCAGGGGAGGAAGACGAACAAAAGAACAGAGCCGCTCAGTACATGAGATCTGCAGCACCGGTGCTGGCGTCGGACTCTTTGGCCTCCTGAAAGGGGAACTGGATCCCGGCCAGGCGGATGAGCAAGACGTTGAGGCCGTGCAGGAGGAAGGTGAGGAAGATGAGCCAGAAGGACCTGTCGTAGTGCTCGCTGTGAGTCTTGTAGACGAAGCTGCCCTCGTTGAAGTTGAAGATGATCTCAGTGAGGTGGTGCAGCTTGACCTCAGAGGAGAACAAAATGAGGACCAAGCAGGCGCAGAAAGCTGGCAGGAAATATAAGATTGCATTAGTGGCATCACATTTTCAGCAGTGCAGAGACATTTTTGTTCATGAAGTCTCAGGAATGAAAGGTATTAGCTGTCAAAAGGCATATGCTTGTAGTCTATATTTACTGTAAAATACAATTTAGGACCACAATTTAGGCTCTTTAAGGACCATAATTCTGTCTTAAACCAATTCTGAGCTTAATTTTAACAGCAGTTGTTGCTCTAGGCTACTTATTTACAGTAGATTGCGCTTTAGGCTATTGTTTAACAACAGATGGCTCTCTAGGCTAGTTTTAAATAGGTAAAGGTGCTATAGGCTGGCTTTTAACAGCAGATCAGACTCTAAGCTAGTTTTTAAAGGCAATTGTTGCTCTAGGCTAATGTTTAACAACAGATGGCTCTCTAGGCTAGTTTTAAATAGGTAATGGTGCTATAGGCTAGTTTTTTAACAGCATTTGTTGCTCTAGGCTAGTTATTAATAACAGTAGATTGCGCTTTAGGCTAATGTTTAACAACAGATGGCTCTCTAGGCTAGTTTTAAATAGGTAATGGTGCTATAGGCTAGTTTTTTAACAGCATTTGTTGATTGTAGGCTAGATTTTAACAGCAGATGGCACTCTAGGCTAGTTTTTAACAACAGATGGTGCTATAGGCTGGTTTTTAACAGCAGATCGGACTCTAGGCTAGTTGTTAAAGGCAATTGTTGCTCTAGGCTAATTATTAACAGCAAATGGTGCTCTAGGCTAGTTTTTAACAACAGATGGCATTCTAGGCTAGTTTTTTCCACAGCAGTTGGCACTCTAGGCTAGTTATTATTAACAGCACATGGCATTCTAGGCTAGTTTTTCCACAGCAGTTGTTACTCTAGGCTAGTTTCACAGCAGATGGTGCTATAGGCAAGTTTTTTAAACAGAGGATGGCACACTAAGCTAGTTTTTAACAGTAGATGGCCTCTAGGCTAGTTTTAAACAGAGGATGCACTCTAGACTGGTTTTTAACAGCAGATGGTGCTAAAGGCTAGTTTTTAACAGCAGTTGTTGCTCTAGGCTAGTTATTAACAGTAGATTGCGCTTTAGGCTAATGTTTAACAACAGATGGCTCTCTAGGCTAGTTTTAAATAGGTAATGGTGCTATAGGCTAGTTTTTTAACAGCATTTGTTGATTGTAGGCTAGATTTTAACAGCAGATGGCTCTCTAGGCTAGTTTTTAACAACAGATGGTGCTATAGGCTGGTTTTTAACAGCAGATAGGACTCTAGGCTAGTTTTTAAAGGCAATTGTTGCTCTAGGCTAATTATTAACTGCAGATGGTGCTCTAGGCTAGTTTTTAACAACAGATGGCACTCTAGGCTGGTTTTTTAACAGCAGTTGGCACTCTAGGCTAGTTATTATTAACAGCACATGGCATTCTAGGCTAGTTTTTCCACAGCAGTTGTTACTCTAGGCTAGTTTCACAGCAGATGGTGCTATAGACTAGTTTTTTAAACAGAGGATGGCACACTAGGCTAGTTTTTAACAGCAGATGGCCTCTAGGCTAGTTTTAAAGAGAGGATGCACTCTAGACTGGTTTTTAACAGCAGATGGTGCTAAAGGCTAGTTTTTAACAGCAGTTGTTGCTCTAGGCTAGTTTTTAACAGTAGATTGCGCTTTAGGCTAATGTTTAACAACAGATGGCTCTCTAGGCTAGTTTTAAATAGGTAATGGTGCTATAGGCTAGTTTTTTAACAGCATTTGTTGATTGTAGGCTAGATTTTAACAGCAGATGGCACTCTAGGCTAGTTTTTAACAACAGATGGTGCTATAGGCTGGTTTTTAACAGCAGATCGGACTCTAGGCTAGTTTTTAAAGGCAATTGTTGCTCTAGGCTAATTATTAACAGCAGATGGTGCTCTAGGCTAGTTTTTAACAACAGATGGCACTCTAGGCTGGTTTTTAACAGCAGTTGGCACTCTAGGCTAGTTATTATTAACTGCACATGGCATTTTAGGCTAGTTTTTCCACAGCAGTTGTTGCTCTAGGCTAGTTTCACAGCAGATGGTGCTATAGGCTATATTTTTAAATAGAGGATGGCACACTAGGCTAGTTTTTAACAGTAGATGGCCTCTAGGCTAGTTTTAAACAGAGGATGCACTCTAGACTGGTTTTTAACAGCAGATGGTGCTAAAGGCTAGTTTTTAACAGCAGTTGTTGCTCTAGGCTAGTTATTAACAGTAGATTGCGCTTTAGGTTAATGTTTAACAACAGATGGCTCTCTAGGCTAGTTTTAAATAGGTAATGGTGCTATAGGCTAGTTTTTTAACAGCATTTGTTGATTGTAGGCTCGATTTTAACAGCAGATGGCACTCTAGGCTAGTTTTTAACAACAGATGGTGCTATAGGCTGGTTTTTAACAGCAGATCGGACTCTAGGCTAGTTTTTAAAGGCAATTGTTGCTCTAGGCTAATTATTAACAGCAGATGGTGCTCTAGGCTAGTTTTTAACAACAGATGGCACTCTAGGCTGGTTTTTTAACAGCAGTTGGCACTCTAGGCTAGTTATTATTAACAGCACATGGCATTCTTGGCTAGTTTTTCCACAGCAGTTGTTGCTCTAGGCTAGTTTCACAGCAGATGGTGCTAAAGGCTATATTTTTAAATAGAGGATGGCACACTAAGCTAGTTTTTAACAG
The DNA here is from genome assembly GCA_903798195.1 of Danio kyathit. Lineage (NCBI taxonomy): Eukaryota > Metazoa > Chordata > Actinopteri > Cypriniformes > Danionidae > Danio > Danio kyathit. The sequence goes on from LR812533.1 coordinate 5,693,882, forward strand.
TAGATGGCCTCTAGGCTAGTTTTAAACAAAGGATGCACTCTAGACTGGTTTTTAACAGCAGTTGGCACTCTAGGCTAGTTATTATTAACTGCACATGGCATTCTTGGCTAGTTTTTCCACAGCAGTTGTTGCTCTAGGCTAGTTTCACAGCAGATGGTGCTAAAGGCTATATTTTTAAATAGAGGATGGCACACTAGGCTAGTTTTTAACAGTAGATGGCCTCTAGGCTAGTTTTAAACAAAGGATGCACTCTAGACTGGTTTTTAACAGCAGATGGTGCTAAAGGCTAGTTTTTAACAGCAGTTGTTGCTCTAGTCTAGTTATTAACAGTAGATTGCGCTTTAGGCTAATGTTTAACAACAGATGGCTCTCTAGGCTAGTTTTAAATAGGTAATGGTGCTATAGACTAGTTTTTTTAACAGCATTTGTTGATTGTAGGCTAGATTTTAACAGCAGATGGCACTCTAGGCTAGTTTTTAACAACAGATGGTGCTATAGGCTGGTTTTTAACAGCAGATCGGACTCTAGGCTAGTTGTTAAAGGCAATTGTTGCTCTAGGCTAATTATTAACAGCAGATGGTGCTCTAGGCTAGTTTTTAACAACAGATGGCACTCTAGGCTGGTTTTTAACCTGCTTCCCTAGTGAAAATGGCAAGTGGCTAGTAATATTGGAAAACTACTAACCACAGTGGCTGGTGATCAAAAATTAATGTTATTTAATTAATGTCACGCCCTGGGGTCCATTCTTCGTAGCTCGCTTAAAATGACCCAGCAGCGTAATGACATCATCTGATTAATATTCTATTATCCATGTGAGCAAAATTACATACAATTCGTAATAAACGGTTTGTTAAATATGATACGCAATAACTTTCCACCTTTGTTGTGGGCTGCAGGCTTTACACTTTCATTAGTCAAGAGTATTTATCAATTTATTTATTTTTACATTTAGAGCGGACTTTCTTTATTATAGTTGCCTATAACTTTCTTAATCGGCACAAGGAATAACTGGCTGTTTAAATTATTTTTGCATAAAAAAGCATTTTGATATTGGTAAAAGAGTCTGCAACTTTAGCAAAGCATCAAATCACTGGCATATTAGCTGTCCAAACATGTATGTTGACTGCATAAATTAGTACCTTAAAATAGTATGCATTTGTCTCTAAAAAGTTTGAACCCCTTGGGGAGAACCACCCTATTTCATTTCTGAGTGTAGATTGCATAATTTTATTTATATATATATTTAAACTTAAACTGAAACTATATATATATATATATATATATATATATATATATATATATATATATATATATATATATATATATATATATATATATATATATATATATATATATGTATATGTTTTTTTTTTTTTTTTTTTTATTATTATTTTTTTTTTTCCAAGTGTGTATAATGACTACTATAAGAAAATATCAGCATTTGGTACACTCTTTTAGTATTACCTTTGCTTGAAATGACCTGATCTAATCCTGTTTATATGAAATAAACCTGCTCCCAAGCAGGTTTGGGCTACTAGACGTGTTGCCATGACAACAACTCTTGGATGAGTTTTGAAAAACAAAAAGATCCTGGATCATGTCAAATTGTCAATAACCAAATCCAGCTAATTGAGGAATCCACATACAAAGAACATAGAAGCAGTAAAGAAAGACAAAACATACCCCTGTCCTGCTGGTAGTGCTAATGTACCCAAAAAATCACCTCAAAAAAAGAAGACAATTAAAATAGTTCATTAAGTTTTTAAATATGGATATTTATCTTACAAAAAGGCATCAATTCACTAAAGGAGACCTTCATCCACCCCAAAGCCAGATGGGAAACTTTTTATCATAGGTAGATGATGGGAATATTTAAATTTTGGGTGAACAAATTCTTTAACTTTAATTTTACCAACTATCAATCGTCTGTGTTGTTTGTCACGTAACCCAAGAAAGATTTATATAATTGAGAGAAGCCTGAGAGCAACCAATCTTCAAGTTTCAATCGTATTGCAAAAGCTTTGGCTTTTACCACATCCTTTTTTTCTGTAAAGGAACTTTAGCTTGACATTTAGTGCATTTGATATCAGAAATGACTGTAAAAGCAAGTCTATCAACACTTTTCAGGACCTTCAAATACACGTTTAAAAATGATTTCTGATCTATAATGTATGAAAAGTTCCATAAAACTACAACTATACTAAAAAAAACTTTGACTCGGCTTAAAATTGTAAGTCAATTTGCTGCACAGCTTTTTGGAGTTTACTCAACGTCGAGTCAACTTTTTTTACAGTGTAGTATGCATAATTAAAGTATTGTGAGGAACCAACCAAAAGTCATTGCTTACAGAAAGTCTTGCTTTTTGGTCTAGTTATCAAATTAGTTTAATTTAGAACTGCATGATACTGTCAAAAATGTTTATGATTATTGCTATAAGTGATGTTTATTTATAAACTAATTTCGAGAGGATCATGTGCTTATGATTGCTAGTGGCTGAACCCACATTATCCAATTCACTATGCACCAATCAGATGATCCCTAAGCTACTACAAATACCCTGGGTTTCATATCACCGATATCTTCGCTTTGAAGAATCCCCCCTTCCACCTCTACTCCTCCTCTTTTCTAGATGGGTGACACGGTGGCCCAGTGCTTAGCGCTGTTGCCTCACAACAAGAATGTCAATGGTTCTAGGCTTTACCAAACCAGCGGACATTTCTGTGTGGAGTTTGCACGTTCTCCCCGTGCTCACGTGGGTTTCCCCCGGGTTTTCCGGTTTCCTCCCACCGATTATAAACATGCAACCTAATTTATTAATAATCAACACTATAGACTTGCTCCCTATCTAGTACCTATCTTGTTAAAGAGAACTACTATCTGCTCTTCAATCTCTATGACAGGGGAGTTCTCGAGATCTACCTGAGCTTGATCTCCCCTCTCGCCTTGCAACGGGAGGGAGCCCCGGGCTCGAGGATCTTATGAGCTCAGGACTCTCTCCCGGGACAGCATGCCAAACAAGCTTTATAATTAATCATCAGCTAAGTGTGAACTCTTGAAAGATATTTCTTACAATATGTTTGTTAAAATATCTATATTTTTTTATCCAGTGGATTAATTTGTTAACTTTAGCACAGATTAATTGGTCACCTAAAGAATAAAATGTGCACTAGCAAAATAATCATTGTAAATTTTGATTTCACACAGACTAAACTTTCTAAACATCTGCTTGTGTCTTATCTCTTGTTTCTTCCATTCATTCATTCATTCATTCATTCATTCATTAATTTTCCTTCGGCTTAGTCCCTTATTTATCAGGGGTCACCACAGCAGAATGAACCGCCAACTAATCCAGCATATGTTACTGGGAAACACCCAATACACTCTCACATTCACACACACTCATACACTACAGCCAACTTTGATCATCCAATTCACTTACCTGTATAGCACCCGGAGGAAACACACGCCAACACAGAGAGAACATGCAAACTCCACACAGAAATGCCAACTTGCCCAGCTGGGACTCGAACCAGTGACCTTTCTGCTGTAAGGCTAACCACTGAGCCACCGTGCCACCCTCTCTTGTTTCTTTAATGACTGCTATTTTCAAAAAGTGTTAACAGTGTTTTTTTTTTTTTGACATGTTTGGGGGTCAGATGGTCTATTGGAGTGGACACCGGACACTAGAGATGCAGTGGAAATCTGGCCAGTTCCACCAAGCGCATTCATTTCCATCACTTTATTTATTAATCATGCAATTCTCTCTTCTCCAGACAGCTGAGATCGCTTTCTCACTGCTAACAGACTGTTATTAGCAACTGCAGAGGTTTGAATCTGCTGTGGTTCAGTAATGACTGTCGGAGCGGATGTATGTGTGAAATATTTATCACACGCTGTCTTCAAGATCCTGATTTTTCGACCAAGTTTCAAGAATTCAAGCAGCTGCTGGAAAGGTAAAGAGATTTTTTCTCTCTCTTTCTCTGTTTCACACACACACACACACATTTTTTGTTTTATTCCCTATGCTTTATTGGCTGTATGTTCTGGATTTGTTTTGTTTGAAATTGAATGTTGTTTATACGTATGAACTTTTGTAAGGCTTCAAAAAATAATTTTCTGTAATACATTTACACTACCTGACAAAAGTCTTGTCACCTATCCAAGTTTTAGAAACAACAAATAATAATTTGACTTCTGGTTGATCATTTGGTATCACAAGTGGCTTATATAAAAGGCAAAGGCCTCTAGATTACGCTTATTTTACCAAATAAAATATGATCATGCCTTGATTTTTAATGATTTAATTAGGACAGTAAGGTCTGACTTTGCTTAGACAAATATCTTGTCACTGAACAGAAATAATGTCCAGTATAGAATATAAAGTCATGGTGCAGTGGAGAAAGAGTTAATATTGTGTCTGACTCCATCATGAGCTTGGAGGACTGCATCATACATCTCTGCAATGACTCAAATCACTTATTAATAAAGTCATCTAGAATGGCAAAGAAAGTGTTCCTGCAGGACTCCCAGAGTTCATCAAGATTCTTTGGATTCATCTTCAATGCCTCCTCCTTCATCTTACCCCAGACATGCTCAATAATGTTCATGTCTGGTGACTGGGCTGGCCAATCCTGGAGCACCTTGACCTTCTTTGCTTTCAGGAACTTTGATGTGGAGGCTGAAGTATGAGGAGCGCTATCCTGCTGAAGAGTTTGCCCTCTCCTGTGGTTTGTAATGTAATGGGCAGCACAGTTGTCTTGATACCTCAGGCTGTTGATGTTGCTATCGACTCTGCAGATCTTTCACGTGCCCCCATACTGAATGTAACCCCAAACCATGATTTTTCCTTAATCAAACTTGACTGATTTCTGTGAGAATCTTGGTATTTGTGATGATTAGGATGCAGTTCAACAGGAGATTCATCAGAAAAATCCACCTTCTGCAACTGTTCCAAATGATCAACTAGAAGTCAAGTTATTATTTGTTGCTCTTACAACTGGAATCCACGACAACATGACTTTTGTCAGGTAATGTTTTTTTTTTTTTTTTTAATTGAGTTTTGTATTGATTTTGTTTGAATTTTTAAAATGTTTCTTATATTGTTGTGCTGTACATTATGAGCTTATTTTCTATAATAAATACATTATATTTAATAATTTAGCTTTGTACATTATACATATTGTTTTGCAATCGATAATTGTATTTTTGCTTATGACCAGAATTGAAGTCAGAATTATTAGCAGCCCTTTGAATTTCTTTTTCTTTTTTCAATTCTGATTTCACCTGTACATGTTTTTTAGATTTACTGAATAGTTTTCTTTACAGTGTTGCTTCTGTTTTTATTCATTTTATATTGTTTTATATTATATATTGCTTTGCTTATGGTCTGCTGTAATTTATTTTTATATTATTATGTTTATTAATTAGTCTAATACAGTACTTTGTTTTATTATGAAGGCTTAATTTAATAACATTTTGTTTTATTTACCTTTTTTAGTTTTGTATTCTTTTATAATACATGTTACATAGCACATACCAACTGCTAAACATAGTGTATAGTATTTACTGCCACACTTTACACTAAGGTTTAATTAATTACTTTATTTACTAACATGAACTAAGAATGAAAAATACTTGTACTAATTTACTAATGCATTATTAAAAACCAGTGTTCAATTGTGCATACTAAAACTCCACATTTATAATGCCGCTTAATCTTAAATAATACATTTATTATTAATAATAATAATAATAATAATAATAATAACAACAATAAATAATAATATAATCTACAAAAATAAGAAATTATCTTCAGCAGGTACAGCGTAAAAACTCGGATGGTTGCTTCTCACTTAGGGCTGTTTATGCTAATGACTGAGATATCATCACTAATGGGCGGGGCTTTCTGACTTTGATGACAAATACAAAAGGAGAATGTCAATCAAAGTGTTTCTGCACACTTTTATCTGCAGTTTTTATCAAGTGTCATTATAAAAAAAAATTATAATTCATTAATTTTTACCATTAGAGGCTGGCTATATTCACACACTGTTAACACACAACTGTGTTTAAACCCCTTATAAAATTCATTTTTGCATAATAGGCCCCATTAATACTGTATACAAAGCATCCCAGGATGCATATCATATAGTAAGTAGACAGAATATCTAAAGTGAAAATAATTTCACTCATTATAGTCAAGATTACGCTTGTCTGTCTAAACTTGTTGTGTGTGTTTGTATGCATCTCTTACAGCTGATCATGTTCCAGAGGTAAAGGCCCTGGGGTCCGTGCAGCGTCTCATATGGGCTCCCGAACGCATTGTAAAAGAAAAATCCGCAGGACACAGAGGAGAAGACGATGAGCACTGCGCAAAAGAAGATTATGCTCACGTGAAGACTGGCTGGAACCACATCCATCAGGTCAGGAAAAACTACACAGAGAGCCAAGAGAGCATAACATCAGACATTGAGCATATGAATTATCCAGCCTGATCTCATGAGGAAACGTAACTTTTTTTACGTTTTGTAAGTAGCTATTTCGAAAAAGTTCAAGTGTATGAAAATGTACATTTTTAAAAAGGAGGCGTGGCACCAAACCCCACCCCTAAACCCAACCGTCATTGGGGGATGAGCAAATCGTACTCAATTGTACGATTAAGACATACCTGCCAACATTTGTCTCTGAAAATCCGGGAGACGGGGGTGGGGGGGTGGGGTGGGCAGACTACCATTCAGAGACTTGACAGGGGGGCGGCGGAAGGGGTTTCTGGTCTGTCGGCGATCAGGGGGTGTTACGCCCCATTTACAGGGGGCGTCAGCTTCAACGCTTCCTATTCACTTTGAATGGGTGACGTCAGCCGTTGCCGAACTGCATTGTGGATCCGTCGGCCCTGCTTCAGTGGCGTTGATCGCTGCAGAAGCTGGGACTTTCTCAACTCTTCAAGTGCCGATGGAAGCGCCAGCCAATCAGATCGCTGTATGCAAATACACCAGCTCAGACGCTGAAGCCCCATGTGAATGGGGTGTTACAGATTGTACCAATCACCTGAGGACCAGAGGAAGGGTTGAAATTCTGGGAGTTTTCCGGGAGAAATGACAAACTGGGAGGTGGGTCTGAAATACGGGAGACTCCCGGGAAAAACTGGAGTGTTGGCAGGTATGGATTAAAATTGTACAAATTCATACAACTTAGCTAAAAAAGTTGTGGATTTCAGTGAGATAGTGTTGGAATTATTATTCTAATGAGGAAACTGTACTTGTTTTTATGTTATCAAAGCAACAAGGCAAAAAATGCTTTTCTAGCTCTGTGTTTTGGTCTTGTTTCTATTCCAAAAATCTCAAAATTCTTAAAGGGCACCTATGATGAAAGTCAACTTTTGTAAGCTGTTTGGACAGAACTGTGTGTAGCAGGTATTGTGTTGTCTCCAGTAATATTGGAGTGATAAAAACAATACGTTTTTTTCTCTTTAATTTCCTGACGTTAAAATAGGATCCAAATCTCTCCCATTTTGAGGCCGACCGCAACGTGACGTGGGGAGTGCGGTTTCCCTGCCCATCGAATTGATTGACAGACGGGTATTAGCATGTCTCTGTAGTAGCGCGTGTAATCATATCCACAAGACAGGACGTGCGCAAAGCAACCCGGATTAAAAGATCTGTTCAGCTCTCTGTGATCATCTGCACCATGAGTTTTACAAGTTTAACACGTTTTAAAAACAGTGCATGTTTGTAATAAAGACAGTAACATCGATGTGATTCATCACCACAGCCACATGTCAGTATAAAAGAAGACGCTTAAATCCCACTTTGTGGACTTAAATCAGGTTTATTTTGTACATTAACATAACGGATGTCCATACAGCAGTGTATATTAACGTGTATCCAGTCACATTTGCCATGCAAAGCTAAACGTATGTGTGTGTGTGTGTGCGCAAACTTTATAATAACATTGTGTGTGACTTATCGTAGCAGAAATGCTTGAATTAACTCCACAACCAAATATATCAAATGGCCTATTGGGAAAGTTCCTACTGTAGTAAGGGAGATCTGCTTCATCCTTGTCTGTCACTGTGCTGTTTATCTACATGAAGGCTACAGGCATCAGAGAAATACTGAAAGATCTCTATGGCTCTGACACGTACGTGGGAAAGGTGGGTGGGGAGAACTAGCTAATTTGCATTAAAGGCACCATCAACAAAAACAGCTACAATGTCCTAACAGCTCAAATTTCCCAGATTTAAAAAGGTATAATAAATAATCTGATGAATATTTTGAGCTGAAATTTTTAAGACACATTCTGGAGACAAAACACTTATCTTAAAGGGCACCTATGGTGAAAAATCTGCTTTTCAAGCTGTTTGGACAGACATATGTGTAGGTATAGTAGTGTATAGACCGTCATACTGGGGTGAAATAAACACACCCAGTGCTTTTTTTTTCAATTTAACAACATAAAAACGGTGGACCAATTGGAGCGATTTTGAGACCGACCGCAACTTGACGTAGGAGTGCGGTCCCCCCCGCCCACCAAATTGATTGACAGCCGCATAATAACATGTCTCCGTAGTAACGTGTATAATCATATCCACAAGACAGGACGTGCGCAAATCAACCGTAAATAAAAGGTCTGTTCAGTTACTAGGATCATCAATCATCATCAAATGTGATCAAGAGTGAGTTTGACAAGTTTAAAATGTTTTAAAACAGTGCATGTGTGTAATGAATTACAGTGATTTACTTCATCAACACAGCCGCGTGTCAGAACAATTATACAAGAAGACGCTTCAATCCCGGTTTGTGGACGTTAAATCAGATTTATTTTGTACATTAACGTAACAGATATCCATTAGGGATGCAACGATTAACCGGTTTCACTATTAACCGCGCTTTAAATTGTCACGATTAATTAATTGTAAAGGCTTCTCAACACCGCGTTTCTGCACAGAACAAAATTGCAGCAACCAACCAAAGGTATGCCAACTGTGTGCTAGTTTTTACACCGAGACTAATAACCACGCACACTAGATTAACTATGAATAAGGTTATTAACTAAGGCAAGCTCGTGTAAATTGGTTATTTCCAATGGAGGGACGAGCACGCGACGCAATGTGCTCACGCTTTTCAGCCGCACCTAGTTGAGATGACAGGGAGATGTGTGACTGCGAGAACTGCAAACGGCTGAAGTTTGGGGAAGAAGCGATGAAAAGTACACAGGTTTGCAAGCAACGTTTACAAATAATGTCGCCGATGAGCGCATGTTAATGCGAGAGAAAGTTAATCCGCCAGCTGAGATCAATCGAGTGACTTCGGAGAGTGCTGGAAAACTCGGAGTGGATCAGCTGTTTAATGGCCCGAATCTCAATGCGTTGCATTCACTGCGTGTTCAGCGCAAATGGACGTTAAATGTTAAATCTAACACAGTATAGTCAAAGACTATACAATAGGGACTTTGTATTGTGTATACGTATAAAAACAATAGTGCAAAATGTATATTTATAACTGCAATGCTTCATTTTTGCTTGACACAAACCATACATTTATTATAATGTAACAGTTGGACTTTTTATAGCAGATAACTCACATTTAAGCACATTCAAGGCAGCATGATGATGAGAAATGTAATACAATGTTAGTATTATTGTCATCAGAGTAATCATTAATATTTTATAAATATTAGACATTATTTTTGGAATTATTGCACAAATATTAATAAGTCATAATAGAATTAGTTAGTTTCTGTTATTGTTAGTCCTGATTGATGTTGTTTTCAAATACAATAAATCTGTTAATATTCAATTTGCAGTGGTGCTCATTCATTTTTGGCGGGTACTCCTAAATTTTTTCTGGTGCTCCTAAATGTTTGAAGTTGGGAGCACCGGTGCTACCAAGTAAAGTGAATTTCGAGCCTTGCATTAGACAAATACTATTTTTTTTAAATTCTCATTTTTATTTATTTTCTCATTGTTCTGTCATTTATTTACAGCGTAGAAATTATTTATGTTTAAATGTAAAAAAATGTCACTTATTTTTGACCACAAAGAGAAAAATTGAACTATTGTTCGTTTTTAATATTAGTATGTGATGTATTATTTGGTTACTGAGCAGCAATAAACAACACTTAAAAATATAAAGAGTTTTCATGTGATTTTCTAAACTAGTAGTGTTTTGAATTTAATAAATGCATAATAATCGTGATAACCGTGAAACCGTGATTATTTCTCAGACTATAATCGTACAACCAAAATCTATAATCGTTGCATCCCTAATATCCATACAGCAGTGGATATTAACCTGTATCCTGTCACATTTGCGTGCAAAGACAGTGCAAAGCTAAACGCGCGCGCTGTATGTATGTGCGTGTGTGTCTAACGACATTGTGTGTGACTCATCCTGCAGCTCCACACAACACATGCATCAAATACTCATTGGTAAAGTTCTTACTGTAGTTTTCCTCACAAACGTTATGTGAGATCTGCTTCCTTTATGTCTGTGTCAGTTGTCTGAGGCAGCCGAGGGCGGAGACTGAAGCACGCTGACAGGCACGTGGGAACGGTGGGCGGGGAGAACTAGCCTTAAAGGCGCAGTACACAAAAACAGCAAAAATCTGTTGAGAGCTATAAAACACAAACTAGTGAGAGCTATAATCAATAATCTGATGGGTGTTTTGAGCTGAAACTTTACAGACACATTCTGGGGACACAAAAGACTTATATTAAATCTGGAAAAAGGGGTAACCTAGGTGCCCTATACATCTCGAAAAAGGTGTAAAATAGGTGCCCTTTAAATCAAAAAGCATTTTCTAGACAAGTAAACAATATTGTCTTGTTTTAAGAGATAATAAGTCAAAATGAAGTGAGTTTTTTCCATAAACAAGCGAAATAATCTGCCAATGGGAGGCCAAAATAACTCACTTAAACCAAAAAACTCACTTTATTTTGACTTATTGTTTCTGAAAACAAGATAATATTTTTTGCTTGTCTAGAAAATTCTATATCTAAAGAATTTTTAGATATTTGAACTAGAAACAAGACAAAAACTCAAACTTTTTTTGCAGTGAGCTGTGAGTGATTATACTACATCTTTCCCTTTGACTGTCAAGTACTGTAAGTATGAAATATGATCGAATATGACTCATTAAAAGCAATCTACACTCATTTCTGTCTGCATATTTTCCGTATTTTTTTGTGACTAAAAACAAACTCATGATGACAATATTCTTTTGTTCTGCTAAACATCGGCCTCTTGAATCTGGGACTTTTCCAGATCTCATTAGGGAGGAATGCTGAAGCTTTCATAATAGATCTGTCAATTGAAACCCATTCAAAGCCCACCAATGAGAAGATTCCCTCTTGATAACCCATGATAAAATCACTCAAAAGAAACATAGTTCGGTTCCAATGAAGCAGATGCCTGTACTTTTATAGGTTGAATAAGATTTTTAATTTGTGTTTAAGTGCATGTTTGTGCTGGTCAGGTTTTACTTACAAGAACAGTAGAACTCGACTGCTGTAATGTATAGCGAATATACAATTATGCTCGCTTATGGAACAAATAACAATTATTTCAATGTAATTAGTATTGTCATCATTTAAAATGCAGTCCATTTTTCAACTTTTTTCTTTGTTTTCAATGAACTTCTTGTTATAAAAACTGTATGTAAAAACTATGTTTTACGCAGCAAATTCCAGTTGCAACCCAGTACTGGGAAACACCCATACACACTCATTCACACACACACTCATACACTAAGGCCACATTTGTTTACCCAATTCACCTATAGCGCATGTGTTTGGACTGTGGGGGAAACCAGCTGGCACTCAAACCAATGACCTTCTTGCTGTGAGGCAACAGTGCTAACTACTGAGCCACCGTGCTGCCTTCTGGTTTGACACTATATGCTAATTCTAAATCTGGCATTTTTACTGGCAATAAACTTTATTTAGTTGACGGACCCCATATAAGCCCATAAAGTGCACCTGTTTTTTTTTTTCTTTTTTGGATCCACTTTAAAATATGTTTTATGTTTTGTTGTCCTTTGGTGTGACAGCCTTTTATTGAAAATGTCCAACAATCATAGTTAAAAACTAATATTATTCATAATTTCATATAAAACAAATAGCACTGTATGAGTATACGTGTCTGATAATGAAGATAAGGCGGGTTGACGTTTTGACACATTTTATGTGATAATTATTTAACAAAAGTTAACAGTGTGCTCCTCCTCCATTCAGTCAGTAGTTTAATATTTCCCAAATTATGTTTAACAGAGCAAGGACATTTTCAAAGTATGTCTGATAATGTTTTTTCTTCTGAAGAAAGTCTTATTTTGTTTTATTTCGGCTAGAATAAAAGCAGTTTTTCATTTTTTAAAACCCATTTTAAGGTCAAAATTATTAGCCCCTTTAAGCAAATTTTTTTTTTCGATAGTCTACAGAACAAACCATCATTATACAATAATTACCCTAACCTGCCTAGTTAACCTAATCATCCTAGTTAATGCAAAAATGTAAAATCAAATAAAATCAATCCTTTTTGTCCTATAGAGAGCCGACTCTTATCCTTTTGATTAGCATTATTTCTTTTGGGTTGTGCAGTTTAATTTACAGAATTTCTACAAAGTACTGTATGTTGTATACTGAAACTTGCAAACTTTTTTTTGTCACATCCATAACGCATGTTTATTATCCTCATTTAAAATATAAAAAATGTTTACAGACTGATATTTTACTGCTCCCATAACTTTTTGGTTAGTTGTTTTGGGAAATATCAACAGATGTTTCAATATAATGTTAAATATACTTTCTTTTCTATGTGAATTTATGTTTTGAGTTTTTACTACAAATGTCACATCCATAACGCTGGAATTGCTCATATATAAATATCTTTTACAGTCTATATATATATATATATATATATATATATATATATATATATATATATATATATATATATATATATATATATATATATAGACTGTAAAAGATATTTATATATGAGCATTGGTGAGCAGGAGAAGCTTTTTTAAAAACATTTAAAAATCATACTTTCAGAGTCACATGATCCTTTAGAAATCACTCTAATATTATTATTATTATTGTTGTTATTATTATTATTATTATTATTGGGCAGCACAGTGGCGCAGTGGGTAGCACAATCACCTCACAGCAAGCAGGTCGCTGGTTCGACCCCAGGCTGGGTCAGTTGGCACTTCTGTATGGAGTTTGCATGTTATCCCTGTGTTCGCGTGGGTTTGCTCCGGTTTCCCCCACAGTCCAAAGACGCAGTACAGGTGAATTGATTAAACTAAATTGGCAGTAGTGTATGTGAGTGTGTACAAGAGTGTGTGGGTGTTTTCCAATGTTGGGTTGTGGCTGGACAGGCATCCGCTGTGTAAAAAACATGTGCATGATAAGTTGGCGGTTCATTCCGCTGTGGCGTCCCCTGATTAATAAAGGGACTAAGCCGAAAATAAAATAACTGAATGAATCTTTTTTTTATTATTATTATTATTATTATTATAAATAGTAATAGTAATAAAAGCAATAATGACTGAAGTATTAAGTTTATTTGAAAGTACATACAATAAGAAAGCAGTTATTTAGAATTAAAATAAACATTAAACAATTAAAACATTTTTACATTTAATAATTGATTTGGACAGCTATTTAGGCCATTTTTTGTGCATTTGTGTGGCATTTGGACAGCTTTTGGGATGGGAAAAGTCAGCCTTATATGGCAACAGTTTATTTGGTTTAGTAGGATATTGGTAGGTTTAAAGGTGGGTTCAGGTGGGTCAACAGTACAATGTAAACACGTGAATGTACACAGTAAGTGAATTGTGTCACATTATTTTAATGTACAATTCACACAACTAACAAACCATTAGCGACATTTAGCTCAGTAAACTACAAATTAGCTTCTTATTAATAGTCAGTATAGGTTGGATTTAGGTTTGGGTAGGATTAAGACCAGTTAATATAATCTGAGACCTCTCCATTTTATGTAATGTGGTTTTAGCAGCCTATTAAACCCCTATTCCTAAAACTCATGGCGTATTTTAATTATTTTCTAATATGATGAAGTTACTCACATGAAAATAAAAGGGTCTGTCTCCCAGACCACATTGTTTCATCCCATGTCCGTGGAAAAGTCCGTAGTTTGCCCTTCCGATGAATTTGCCCAGCTCTGCCCCGGACGCGTTAACAATTTGAGCTCCTGTTTTACACAAGACAGCCGCTTGAACCCAAAACTGAGTCCCCATTGCAGCCGCCACGACTAAAACACAACCAAAACAAAGCACCCCGGCGATGGAGAATATAACTTGCTTTTGACGGTTAGGCATTGTGTTTGGACACGGCGACGCGCACAGCCTCAGTCATCAATGGATATCCACACTAATACGCGCGGTAACAATCTTCATGTAATCCAACATGCTGTCGGTTTCCTTGCAAGCCTGAATATATGAATGCTATAAAACGACGTCTAATGATATGTAGCACATGCTGGCAGAGGAAAGTTGGATCTCAATGTCTCCTCTGGATAGAGTTACGCCAAGCGCGCTCGCTGTACTGCGTTTCCAAGCAACCGCTCTAAATGTCTCGCGCCAGTGACCGCGCATGATGTGACCTTACACATGGACTGGGTTTAATTTCACTGCTACGATCGAGTTGTGAATATGAAGTTTATTGAGCGTGATGTGATGAAGGATTTATGGATTGTTATTTATATATTTTGTGTTTAATACATTATCATAGCTGATTTACAAAAGTCACCTACTAAAATGTCATTCAATATAACAATTAAAATAAATCTCATATAGTTATATTCAATATTCGTTTTGCATGTATTTTAATAATCTTTTCATAAGAATAAATATGTTAAAATTTAGGAGAAATATTCCACATCTTGTATAAAGCCAATCGAAACAAAATAAAAAGCTAAAATTGAATAATTTTAACCTTAAAATGTTTTTTTTTTTATCTTCTTTTATTCTAGCCAAAATAAAACAAACAAGAAGAAAAAATATTATAAAAAATACTGTGAAAAATATCCTTAATCCATGAAATATTACTTTATAAATAATTGAAAAAGAATAAATTATGCACAGGAGGGCTAACAATAACAGGAGGGCTCATTTCGCCCTCAACAATATATATATATATATATATATATATATATATATAGTGCTCAGCATAATTGAGTACACCCCACTCACACCATTTAATTCATTTCTCAGTGGTTATAGGCAAGGTATTTTGGTGCATTTAAACAAAACAGATTTATCAAACAGATATATTTATTAAAATAATATTTTAGCCACCAAACAAATTTAGAAATTTAAGGATAATACAATTAAATTCAAGCTAAATCTTTAAAAATAAATTACAGCCTACAAAATTTCAACTACATTTTTCCAATTTTTTTTGATTCTCTTGATTTTTTTCTTTTTTAATTTTGTATTTATTAATTTTCTGTAACATATTCATTTGGCTGTACTAGTTTTTGGACCGTTATCGTAAGTTATTTTGTTAGATAAGCTCCAGATTTGGCTTCAGCACTGACTAATCTAATGTTTATGCACAAATATAATATTGTATAGCTTCCTATTAAAAATATGAACTTAAAAGACAGATTTGAGAGGGGTGAACTTATATATGCTGAGCACTGTATATATATTATATATGTTTATTTTTTCCCCCAATTTCTGTTTAATGAAGAGCAGATTTTTCAACACATTTCTAATCACAATAGTTTTAATAACTCATTTCTAATAACTGATTTATTTTATCTTTGCCATGATGACAGTAAATAATATTTTACTAGATATTCTTCAAGACACTTCTATACAGCTTAAAGTGACATTTAAAGGCTTAACTAGGTTAATTAGGTTAACTAGGCAGGTTAGGGTAATTAGGCAAGTTATTGTATAATGATGGTTTGTTCTGTAGACTATTGAAAAATAATATAGCTTAAAGGGGCTAATAATTTTGACCTTAAAATGGCTTTAAAAAAAATAAAAACTGCTTTTATTCTAGCCGAAATAAAACAAATAAGACTTTCTCCAGAAGAAAAAATATTATCAGACATACTGTGAAAATTTCCTTGCTCTGTTAAACATCATTTGGGATATATATATATATATATATATATATATATATATATATATATATATATATATATATATATATATATATATATATATATATATATATATATATATATATATATATATATAATGTTACATATATTTTTATATAATTAATATAGAATTTTTAAATATAAAATTAATATAGACTTTTCAAGTAGGCATATATCAGATTTCTGTGAAGATATATCTGATGATTTTGTGAAAAATAAATGCCAAAATATTACCAAAAAATACAGCATAAAGTACGCATCGTCCATGTATTTATTTGATAAAATATTGTATAAATTTTATGCAGTAATCATATCTCATCTTTGACCCCTGGGAATGTCCAAATTTACATATACTGTGACCTTTTGACTCATCCTACACAGAACGTCTGTGACACAGTCATATCAACAGAGACGTGATGCATAGAATTGACACTCATTTATGCGAAAACACAATCCCAAAAGGTCTTGATTACAGAGAGAAGACAGAGAAAATAGATGTTGTTGCACATGGTAACATTGATTATTGAGAAATACCATTTAATGATTAGAATTTAGAATTTTCTGATGTGCAGTACAATTCAGTCAAGTCATTTACTCAGTGATCAG
This sequence comes from Danio kyathit, assembly GCA_903798195.1. NCBI lineage: Eukaryota > Metazoa > Chordata > Actinopteri > Cypriniformes > Danionidae > Danio > Danio kyathit. Next base: position 5,710,627 of record LR812533.1, read on the forward strand.
TTGTTACATGAATAAAAATGAAAGTGCAAAAACACCAAAAAAGAAACAGTTACACACTGTAAAAAATGACCTGTAAATTAGCAGTTTTTAATAATTGGTGATTCATGTTTTTATTTCTTATTTCCCCCATTTATTTATGCTTTTGAAATGCATTATGGGACATTGAACTTTTTTCCAACAACTTTTAACCTTGAAAAGTTTGAAAAAGTGAATTTCATTAACATTTTTAATAGTTTAAAGTGATATATTGTCTGTGTTGGTGTTGTATATTATGCTACAAAAACCTTGTAGTAAACTGCCAGTACATTTTTTCTCTATATATATGATTTCTTATACATTATATTATTTCAAACTACACTAAAATGTCAATGAAAGTCACTTTGTTAAACCGTAGAGTTGAATTTTCAACATCAAAAGTTGACAGAGCAGAGATCAGGGTCCCATAATGCAATTCACAACTGTTAATGGAGGGAAAACACTTCCTAGTTCAATTTTCATCTTTATTTCTGCAGCGCTTTTACAATGTAGACTGCGTCAAAGCAGCTTAACATAGAAGTTGTAGTAAACTGAAACTGTGTCAGTCCAATTTTCAGAGTTGAAGTTCAGTTTAGTTCAGTTCAGTGTGGTTTAAATTTCACTGCTGAAAGTCCAAACTGTTATGATCACAAGCTACAACTACAGCTACGGACTACAAATCCGCCATTTATGGACTACAATATCCAGTCATGCACCACACACACACACACACACAACCGGTTCCTGATCATGACTAATTGCATACATGCAGCTGATACTCTAGGGCCCCGTTTCACAAACAGGGCTTAGATTAAACCAGGACTAGGCCTTAGTTAAATTAGACTATTTAAGCCACATTTCTAAAAATTGCCTTAGAAAAATATATTACTGATGTGCACCTGGAGAAAAAAAAATGACACTGATGTATTTTAAGACATCTCACTGCAAGTTACTTTGAGTTGAGACACAAACATGCAATTTAATCTTGACTAGCCTTAAACCTTGTTTGTAAAACCGGGGGTTGATGTTTTATTATTTGGACTATTTAAACCCCTCTGTTCCACACACGTGTGCTGAGTATTGTTAAGCTGTTGCTGTTGCTGTAGCTGGTGATCATAACACAAACACTGAAGAGCAAATCCATCGACTTGTGAATCACAACATACAGAAACTGTTTATTAACAGATATTCTTTACAGTGTAAAATGCAATATACTGTATATCTCTTAGAATCATTGTGCAGTCTTCTGTAGCTTTAATAGAGGTCCTATATTTCAGCAGACTGTATATACACAAGCTTCCAGGAACTAGTGGTAAGCAAAGTCCAGCATATCTTTATTTTGGCCAAATGTCTTTGTGTGTTCTCCTTTTTTTGATTTTCCTGTCAGCAGTTTATTGAAGCAATAGTTTTCCCAGAAACCCATACCTAGACGAAAGTCTTTCTTCTTTCAGGAAAACAAAGTCTGTTACATTAAAGGGATAGTTCACCCCAAATTGAACATTGTGCTTCTAGACCAGTGGTGCCCAAACTTTTTCCTATAATGGGCCAAAATATTGATTTAATTACATATTTTGCCATGGATGATTACGTAATTTAATCAGCAATATTTAAAAATAACTAAAAAGCATAGCTTTAAATCAAATTAACTAATGCAGTAACATTTGTAACATTTAAAGGTGCAGTATGTAAGTTTGACACCCAGTGGTTGAACTAGGTATTGCAGTCCTGAATCATAATAAAGGTACGCCGGGTTGCCAGTTTGAGGGATTTTAAACTGTGTTCTAAATAAAAGCAACGACACGCGATTGAGGGAATATTCTCCATATTAAAAGGAGTTTTGGTTCTAACCAACACCTCGAATTGATTTATTAGAAGCGGCTTCTATTTGTCACAGCTGAACAACAGAAACCTATGACAGATCACCTCAGGTAAGCCTCGTGTGCTTTATTCAGTGCTAAATGCTAACAATGCGAGTTTGAATGCATTTTACATGACGTGTATTACCATATACTGAAAGCAGACAGTTCACTTCACCTTTAATGATGTTAAAGAGGATTAACATGTATTAAATAGATTCTAAACCTTACCGTTTTGTGAGTGAGTGCATATTCTGTGCTTCTGAAAAGCTGTATTTAAATTTCTGCCGTGTTTTGTGGTGCAAACAGCCAAATGGCTCATAACAATCTCGTCACAGCGTGTTGTTAGGACAAGCGATGTAACCTGCTCACGTTCCTAATATTTATGTCATTTGCTAATTAACATCATGTGGAACTGAATCTGTCTCATTTTGACATCTGATACTTTCCACTACACTGTAGCATTTCGCTCATGGACGCATGCTTTCAGAGTCTTTCTGAATGAATGAATGAATGAAATATGCTGTTTTCCAACAAGGCAACCCGGGGTGCTGAATTATAATTGGTTAAACTGGCATGTGCATGTGAAAATTACCTAAACAAAGACATCGTTCCGGCACGGAAAAAAACATTTTCAAAGCAGAATATCTGACTTCAGCATTGTTTGTCAGTTAAACAAGTATGTTCACTTGGGATGTTTCTTAAATATCTGCACACATATAATTGTATTTTTATGCTTTAGAAGAGTCAAAAACTTACATACAGCACCTTTAATGACCTTATAACAGTAAAAACGTAAACAATCCCATTTATAACACAATGCGGAAGACACTAGTCGAGCTGCTCCTGCCTTCACCTTGATTTGCTTACAGATGTCTTACATTTTAAAAGTGTGATTCATTTACAACATTTAATTGAATCATTTAATTTCAGGCTGTAGCTCAGCAATAAAACAAAGAAACTAAAGGTTACGTTAAATTCGAAATGACAATATCTGCTAAAGGCATTCACCCCAACCACCTCCGCATCATTCTCTCTCTTTTTTCAGTTGGGATGGGGGGCCAAATCAAAGGTTACCATGGGCTACCCTACTTTGAGCATCTCTCTTCTAGACTTTCTGAAGATATTTTGTTAGTTTTATTTTGTTGTTGATGTTTTTCAGAATTTTGGAAAACAGCAGCCATTAGAATCTAAAGTACAGTTGAAGTCAGAATTTAAATATTTCCAAAATGAGGTTTAACAGAGCAAGGAAATTTTCCCAGTATGTCTGATAATATTTTTTCTTAATACACATGAACCCAATGGGTTAATGATTGCTTTCTCAAACAAAGTGATGGATTTTTGTAAGAAAGATTCATATTTAAAATAATTTTAGCTGTAAAGAAAATTATATTATACTGTAAATAGTCAGTTCAACAGCATGTTTGTGATTAAAAACTACAAATTAGATAAAATCTTAAAAACATTTTTGTGTTTGAGGAATTTTTCCCACCCTATCTAATCTTCCGCTAACATTTCCATATGATTCCCGTTTAGTTATTATTTGGCAACAAAAATAAGAACATTTTGGAAACGTTCTCTGTAGGTTCATTTATTTTTTTGTAACCAAAACATTCTATGCAGGTCATTTTCGATGGTTAGTTTTATAACATATTGAGAACCTTCCAAGAACATTCTCTGCTGGTTATTTTTAGGTGTTATTTTTAAAACCTAAAAATAACCATTCGAGAATGTTTCCTGCATGTTTAATTTGGATATTATTTTCATAACCCAGAGAGAACTTTCTCAGAATGTTACCTGTAGGTTATTTTTGGGGTTATATTTTCATAACCTAGAGGGAACGTTTACAAAACATAACATTATAAATAAAGCACATTCATTATCACCTACATTATCAACTACAATCCGTGACACAAATACAGCAGACATCAATTATATTATGATCGGTCCACCACCATGATAATCTCTCTGAGAGATCCTGCAGATGATGGAGTGATACAATAGGTAAAGTACTTCACAATACCACAATACAAAAAAGACCTCTCAGCCAATCAGGTTTGAGAACCAGAATGAACCATTGTAACAGTCATACAAAATACGTTTTTGATGGATCGATACTTTTCAAAACTCCTTGACAGGTTTTACAACCCTAAGTACAATTCAGTACAGGATCATTCTGAAAACGTAGCTCTATATACATTTCTGGAGATCGCAAATTATGTAGCCAGAGGTACGAATAGCTGCATTTGATCTTTAAAATGAACATTACGGGGTGGTATGTCGCCGTTCCTTTTCGTTTGTCAAGTGGCTCGTCGCGTATGTCAGACAAAAGCCAAAAAAAATCAAATAAACGAGTAAATAACAGGGTGAGAATGTGGTAAAATCTGAAAACGTGGTCAAAATCAGGCTGTCGAGAGGTCTTTTCTTTTTCTGGATTGCCTTTGAAAACACTGTCGGTTGGGTTTAGGGAAGTGGGTGGGTGGGTCAGTAGATCGGTCAGTCAGTCAGTCAGTTGACAGCAGCCTCTAGTGGATTTACGCGAGAACAGCAGGTGCAAATGGCACTCGCGAGAGAAATAAGAGATCTCAAAAAGCATACACAGTGGTTGGAACAATTTCTTTGGTGAAAATGTATTCCTGACACCACTCTGAGCAACTTTTTATTATTATTTTTGGTGATATACTCTAAAAAGTAATTAGTTACAAAAAAAGAAAGTAAAACCTGTTGTAACTTGTAACTATTAAGTGTACATAACTGATTTTTTCTAATTATGCACATGCTTCATTTACTTCATTTTAAGACAACAGGGTTACTAACTTTAAGTAAAGTCAACTAATCGCTTTTACAGTATAACCCAGTGATTCCCAACAAGGGCTCTTGGCCCACAAGCAGGTTTCAGCGAACTCTGTAGGGGGTCGCGTCATATTTAAAAAAAAAAAAGCAGTGGACAATTAGGACAATGATCATGTTGCCTTAGTTCGATTTATCCCTTGGCTGACGAAAAAATGGACAAGTTTGTAATTCATCCTCTACTAAAAGGACTAATGCTAATGACCCAAGCATACTGGACCCAGGTGAGGAAGCTCCAAACATTTCGGGTGGCAGTGCTGGCAATACTGGAAACACAAATTGCAGGAAATACCAAGATAGTTACCTGAACTATGGTTTTATTCCATTTTCTCGAAGCAAAGAGTCCCTGACCCAGCCACAGTGCAATATCTGCGCCAAAGTTCTTGCTAACTATTGCATGAGGCCATCCAAATTAATAAGACATTTGCAGATGACTCATCCCCAATACCGCAACAAACCCAGAGCATTTTTTGAGCGCAAGGCAAGATAATTGACACACACCCAAAATGAGATGAGGGACGTCACACCTACTGCCAATAAACTTTAAAAAAATTGGCAATTAAATGGCAACTAATATAAGGTCAATTTCAAGGCCAAAGGCTTATGTTTTTCAGTTACAAATGGCCTACTGAAGTTTTGGTTTGATATTTTACATAAGGCTATTATTTGTGCATGAACATATCTAGCTATAGTAAACATACAGAAAACATCATCCTTACTGCAAACTTTTATGAGCGATTAAGTGTTGAGGGGGCCTTACAATATACTCAGGGGGAAAAGGGGGTCTCAGGCAAAAAAAAAGGTTAGGAACCACTGGTGTAAACTATTAACCTTATAATGTACGAGTGGGCGCAGCCATTGGAATCTTTTTGGCTCAAGACTTCTGGTCTCATTCACTTCCACTGATTTTTAAATGTTAAAAACTGTTTGTTAAGCTGCTTGATGTTGCAAACTGATATTTTCGTATTATATTATTATACTTATCATGTATAGTCATAAACACACTTGTTTGTAGAGCAAGTAGTTTGACAGTTTTCTGTAATTTCAAGAGTTCACACTTAGATATTGCTTGATAATACTAGCAGGTTTGGCATGCTGTCTCGGGAGAGAACCCTGAGCTCGGGAGATAATTGAGCCCAGGGCTCCTGCCTGGTCAATGAGCATGTAAGGGGAATACGAGATAAGTTAGTTCCACTGGTAAAGGAGGGGATGGGGGGGTTTCTTCGGAAAACAAAGAAAAGGGAGTAGTTTAAAGCTGCGGTCACACTGGACTTTTCTCCCCATAGACTTCCATTCATACGCACGCGAATGCGTCAGACTGGAAACGCAGGGTCATGCGACAAGTTTCATTTTTCGCTATGGTGCAAAGTTCAAGCTTGGTGAACTTTGACCTGCGAAATCGCATCACTTGACTGAGTCAAAACATGACCTTTCTGGACAGAAATGGAAGGGGCGGGATTAAACAAGATGATTAGGCATTAAAAAGCGAGTGATTGCTCCATGTTTTAAATTTCTGTCCAGAGAGGTCATGTTTTGATCCTGGATTGGTCTCACGCAGTCAAGTGATGCGATTTCGCAGGTCAGAGTTCACCAAGCTTGAACTTTGCACCTCAGCGAAATGCGAAACTTGACGCATGACCCTGCGTTTCCGGTCTGCCGCATTCGCGTGCGTATGAATGGAAGTCTATGAGGAGAAAAGTCCAGTGTGTCCGCAGCTTAAGCCAGGCTACTTTTAGTAAGTTTGGATTAATCTGATTGGCTAACTAATGATTCTAGATGAGAGACCAGCTGTGATCAATCATATCACGTGCTCCTCTCGAAATTAGTGTGAAACTTCTCTTATTATTTCTAAACATTTCTCCCACAGGATACTGAATTCCCTGCTGAAAAATCCAGCTTAAACCAGCCTAAGCTGGTTGGCTGGTTTTAGCTGGTCGACCAGCCTGGTTTTAGAGGGGTTTTGGCCATTTCCAGGCTGGTTTCCAGCCATTTCCAGCCTGGTCAAAAACGAGCACACTTCCACATTGAAGAATAGGGTCAGTAGACAAAAGGTCATCTGTGCTCATCTTAAAGAAGAGCATATAAACGATAGCTTGAAGGATAAATCATGAGATATTTTACTCAATCCTACATTCGCATCTAACAAAGCATTGCACACTCACACGATACCATTTTCACTCCGGATCAGCAGTAGGAACGCTGTCTCTCTTCATGAAGGCCTTCGTGATCTGAGACCTGAACGCGCGGCAAAAAACAAAGTACAGCACTGGGTCAAAGCACAGATGCAGGATGGCCAGAAGCAGAGTAGACTCTTTAGCCAAGAAGAGACTCTTCTTTAAGGTGCATTTAGTGATGACCTCTATCTGCGTGAAGGTGTACGGCATGCGCACAACATGATACGGCACGAAGCTCACCACGTAAGCCAATGTCACCAATGCAATGTTTACAACGGCGTGTCGGGCGATAGCCTTTTCCTCAGGGTCAGATTCATGCTGACTCCAAAACTTCCTCAAAACCAGACCGTTGGACAAAAGCACGGCCACCGACGCGTTGAAGAAGATAGCCATGCCCAGAAACACAGACAACGCATGCCAGTGCTTGCCCAAATCTTCTTTTAAGTCAGCGCACGTCAAGCCAACTTTATCTTCAATGTTTTCTTTGATGGGGATGGCCATGTTGGGTACGTTGATAAAGAGTACGAGGAACCAGACCACAGAGGACATCAGCACCGCGAAACCCACATCCTGTAGCCGCAGTAGTTTGGAGCTGCGGGTGATCTGGAGGTAGCGCTGAATGCTAACAAACGCTAGAAAGATGATGGACGCGTATAGGTTGATGTAGATTAGCGGCCCACTCACTTGGCAGTGAAAGATGGTCAAACTTTTGGAGGTATTGCCCAGATCTTTGGCAATCTTGACGGGTAATGCTAACATGAGGAGAAAGTCTGATGTTAGAAGATTGATGAGGTAAACGTTGATGCACTTTTTAGCACTACGGCTAGTTATGAAGGCCCACAGCGCCACAAAGCTAGTCACCATCCCAATCAGGAAGATGATGATGTAGATTGTGGCGAAGGGCACCATGTTGTCGTTGATCACACAATTGCTGCTATTTAGACTCTCCATTTTGTTTTGTTTGTGTGGTCTAAATATCGATGTGTTACTTTGGCTTTAATTCACGTGACTACCTTTAGTCTCTGTAGCCTGACCACCGAGAATAATCCAAGTTGATTTGAACACAGTCCTGTGTTTCACTTCATCAAAAAGTAAAGGTATTAGAGGAGGAAGTGGTAGATGTTGTGTTTAAGCACACGAAGGCCTTTTCCTGTTTAGCATATAGGAGGATGTGAAGTCACACGTCAGCATCAGTTTGAAAAAAGGCAAGCTGAAATCCTGGAAAGAGAAAGAAAGATAAATGTAAGCATTTGTGTGAGTGTGTTGAGCTTTCATGAATTAACGGTAACACTTTACAATAACAGTACATGAATAATGATGTATTAATATGTAAACTAAACATTACTTTATTATGAATTAATGATGAGTTAATGTACGCACTAATCATGAACTAACTTGAACTACAACATGAGTCACATGAGTTCATATGTGAATAATAGCTACCTTAATTACTTGTTAGTACATGATTGTTTGTTAATTAATGTATTAATTACCACATTAGTTTATGCTTAATTTAACCATCATGAACTCATGATATGTTAATATATAATTATGTTGTGACTTTACTTTTAGGGGCACATCATCATTAACCCATTCTTAACTACTCATGAACTCCTTATGCACGTCCAACTAGTTAGTTTACACTGAATACCAATAGAAAAGTGTTCAGTCAACATCAGCATGAACAGGAGTTAATGAGTAGTTAAGGAGGAGTTAATGATGATGTGCCCCTCCAAGTAAAGTCATGACACAATCATACATTAACAGCTCATGAGTTCATGTTGGTTACATTTAGCTTAAACTTAAATGTTAACTAATACATTAATAAACAACATGTACTAACAAGTAATTAAGGTAGCCGTAATTCACACATGAACTCATGTGACTCATGTTGTAGTTAAAGTTAGTTCATGATTAGTGCATACCTTAACTCATCATTAATTCATAATAAAGTAATGTTTAGTTTACACATTAATACATCATTATTCATGTACTGTTATTGTAAAGTGTTACCGAATTAACTGTTTATATGAAAGATGAATATTACACACTTTTACCATACTCAAAATAAATTGCTGTCAGGTATATTCAATCAAATCAATTCAAGTATATCTGTTTTCAGGTGCACAATATTTCCTTACAATCACATTCAGAAAAGTTAAAGTTATAAGCAGTGTCGGGTAAGTTATTCTAAAAAAGTAATAGATTACAAATGACTGATTGCAACAGGAAAATTGTAATCTGATTACATTACTAATTACTTAATGTAAAAAGTAATGAGATAACTAATTACTTTACTTTGAAGTTACTTTAAAAACATATAAATATGCAGTTGAAGTGAGAATTATTAGCCACCCTGTTTATTTTTTTCCTGAATTTCTGTTTAATGGAGAGCAGATTCTTTCAACACATTTCTAAACATAATAGTTTTAATAACTCATTTCTAATAACTGATTTATTTAATCTTTGCCATGATGACAGTAAAAAATATTTTACTAGATATTTTTCAAGACACTTCTATACAGCTTAAAGTGACATTTAAAGGTTTAACTAAGATACTTAGGTTAACTAGGCAGGTTAGGGTAATTAGGCAAGTTATTGTATAATGATGGTTTGTTCTGTAGACTATCGAAAAAAAAAAGCTTAAAGGGGCTAATAATTTTGTCCTTAAAATGACTTTTAAAAAATTAGAAACTGCTTTTATTTTAGCCAAAATAAAACAAATAAGACTTTCTTCAGAAAAGAAAAAAAAATATCAGACATACTGTGAAAAATGTCCCTGCTCTGTTAAACATAATTTGGAAAATATTTAAATAAGGAAAAAAAATCAAAAGGGGGCTAATAATTCTGACTTCAACTGTATATATATATATATATATATATATATATATATATATATATATATATATATATATATATATATATATATATATATACATATATATATATATATATATATATATATATACATATACAGTTGAAACCAGAAGTTTACATACACTGTATAGAAAGGCACATAACCATTTTTTTAAAAAAAAAAGTCAAATGTTAATGTGATTAAACTTTTTTTCTCTTTTAGGTAAGTTAGGATTATCACATTTGTTTCTGTTGTGCTTAATAGCAGAATAATGAGAGATTTTTTTGAGAAATTGTTATAACTTTTCTTGAAAGTCAAGTTTACATACAATAAGATTATTATGCCTCTGAAAAAGCTCAGATGATGGAGTCGAGGTTTTGGAAGTTTCTGATTGGCTAATTCACAGCATTTGAGTTAATTGGAGGCACAACTGTAGAATAGTATTTAAGGAAAACCTCAAACACACTGCTTCCTTGTGTGACAACATGGGAAAATCAACAAGCCAGAATCAACTAAAAAGCCAGATTACAATTTGCTAAATTACACTGGGAAAAAGAATCATTTTTAAAGACATGTACTGTGGTCTGATGCAACTAAGATTGAACTGTTTGGCCCTAATGACCAGTATTACATTTGTAGGACAAATGGGAAAGCTTACAAGGAACACCATCCTAACTTTGACGAATGGGGGCGGCATCATGTTGTGGGGCTGTTTTGCTGCAGGAGGGACTGGTCCACTTCACAGCATAGATGGCATCATGAAGAAAGAACATTATGTAGAAATACTGAAGCAACATCTCAAAACATCAGCCAGGAAATTAAAACTTGGCCACAAATGGGTCTTCCAAACAGACCATGACCCTAAGCATACTGCCAAATTAGTTAAAATGTGCTTTAAGGACAACAGAGTGAATGTTTTAGAGTGGCCATCACAAAGCCCTGAGCTCAATCCTATAGAAAATTTGTGGGCAGAGTTGAAAAAGCTTGTGCAAGCAAGACAGCCAACAAAGCTGACTCAGTTACACCAATTCTGTCAGGAGGAATGGGCCAAAATTCCTGCAAACTATTGTGAGAAGCTTGTGGAAGGATACCCAAAACATTTGACCAAATTTATACAGTTTAAAAGCAAAAAAAAAAAAAAAAAAAAAACACCAAGGAAATGTATGTAAACTTGACTGTCTAGAAATTAATAATAATAAAAATAAAACATTCTCTCATTAGTCTGGCATTTAGCAAATGTAAATGATTTAGGAAATCCTAACGGACCTAAAATAGTAAACATTTAGTATGCTTTACCATCAGACATTTAAAATAAAATGGTTATGCTCCTTTTTTTAGAGTGTGTGTAAACTTCTGGTTTCAACTGTATATATGAAGTTAACTTCAACTTGTTAACAAAGGTTTGGCAGTGGGACCATGCTTCACTTTGCCTCCTTAACCAATCATCACCTACACCCTAAAACTTATTTAAGGCAGACCAGCCTCTAGCACTGTTCTTCTAGTTCTTTTGAATCCACCCTCCCTCCCTGTATTTCCTTGCTTTCCATTAACAATCCTTATAACCCTCTTCTCCCTCCTAAGTTAAATCGGGGGGGGGGGGGGGTCCAATCATTCTACCAAAATATTACAAAGACAGTACCCCTACTCTGAGTCTCTGGGCATCATCGTAGGACGACCGATCAACCTGTTTATTGTTTATCCTCTTACTTTCGTTCCCATTTATCCCACTGTTCCCTTACCATCCCTTTTCATACCTACATCCTACAATAACCCACATAGCAAACGGACTTGGCCCAAATGTGGCCTCATTATGGCACTGCTGGCGTGGTGCCGGCACTGGCATGCATAATGTCAGCCAAATGTGGGCCATGCATGGCAATGATGGCACTGCATGCATGACGGCAAACTACATTTGGGCCAGTTGGGGATGGGAGGTGTGTGGCCCAGATCAGTGTAGCGATTGTTCACATTGTTTAGGTAACATCCCTGGTAGCAAAGAATTCTGGCCCAGATTTGGCACAAAGTTGACACAGCAGGCATTCGTCTGACACTGGCATGGGTTTGGCAGAGGTGGCACCGTCTTTAAGTCGGCACACACGACTTGGGCCAGATATCAAATGTAGTATTTGGCCCAGATGTTAAAAATGTACATGTGGGCCACGTAGGTTTGGCCTGTCTTGACCCACATTTAAAATACATTTAAAATCCATGATGCGAATCTCCCATTCCACCACACCCCAAAGGTGCTCTATTGGATTGAGATCTGGAGACTGTGGAGGCAATTTGAGTCCAGTGAACTCATTGTCATGTTAGAGAAACCATGTCTTAAGATGATTCGCACTTTATGACATAGTGTGTTATCTTGCTGGAAGTAGCCATCAGAAGATGGGTACACTGTGGTTTTAAAGTGGTGGACCGCCTAAAGGTTCGACATGTTGTGCGTTCAGAGATGCTCTTCTTCATACCTTGGTCTGGCCGTTCTCCTCTGACCTCTGGCATCAACAAGGCAAGGCATTTGCGCCTATAGAACTGCCGCTCACTGGATATTTTCTCTTTTTCTGACTGTAAGGATCTGTAAGATGGCTTTTAACCTCTTCACTATGGCAGATCCTGAGAGCTGATGTGGAATTTCATGAGATGCAATAAAACAGACTCTCGAGTCTAAGAAGATAAGGATTACAGGATTACAGCTGTCCAACTGTTCTATTTTAATTACTATTGACCATTCAAACATCAAACATAGGTGTGGACTGCCAACAGGCCAGGGGGTAATGCGAGAAAGACCCCCCTCTCATTTCACCTCAAGCCCCCTTCTTGACCTGTAAGCTACCTTTCTCCATAATTCACAGTCCACATAAAATGCTCAAGGTTTTAATATGATGTATGTTATAGCACTGTATTCATGTTTGGTATCATTTTAAATGTCTCTGTGTGATTGGTAAAGTGGTCTTAATTTCACTATGATATTTCATTTATATATGTTGATTTGGTTTTTGACTTTGATATAATCTGCCAGATGCTTCCCCCCTCTCTAGAGATGATTAACATCTCAAAGTAACCAGGCAAGAGTCTCTGTGACGCTTCTATTGTCTTGAATTTATGACTGTTTGTTCTGAGTGGGTATAAAAGTATAAGGTGGACACTGCTCGGGGGAGATCTTGTTAGCCAAGACCCCCATTGTAGCAACTCATTTGGTGCTGCAATGTATTTCTCTGTTCAGGTATGCATTCTTTAATTCTGTAATCTATATTTGAGTTAATGAATGTTATATTGTTACAGATATCATCTCTGAATTGGCTTGATGATTGTTTGATTATATAATTGGCATTATACAATTTTACCTGACGAATAAAATGTTAAGTTTTGACTCATCCTGAATTCTCCTGAAATCTTTTATATCCAGTAGATTATGTGAAGTCATTTTCGCTACCTTTATGATCGGCATAAATTTTGGAAGTTATTAGACTTATACACACAGTATGGCACGTGGTATTATAGAGATCTTTTAATTCCTTAACCACTGGAACTAGCAAGTGCGGATCTTGAATTAAGTGAGATGTTTTCTTTTGGCATGTGTTAGTATTGTACAACCAGCCTAATTAAATATTAATTCATCCCGTATCCTCTGACTAATTTCAGAGTGCCGGCATTCTGATCGTGAGCTCTGATGCATTCCCGGGGCATGAAACTCTGTGCGGCGATTGACCAGTAATGAACGTATAAATTGAAGAGTATGGGAACAGATAGATCAAAACTCTAAATTAAGTCATAAATGATTATTGTGATCCGTTCTTATAATTAGAAATACAGTCTAAATATTACGATCACTTAAAATGGAGTCAGATAAAGTTCGGAGCTAAAAAATGAGTATAAATAAACTCTAATGAATAACAGAATTCTTTTCAGAAGCACTAGAAAAGGCTTACATGCATTTAACCTTCGACCATGCTGTTAGTTTCGTCATTGGGCTAATAGATGGACTTTTACAGTTGGTGACCGTCCCTCCGTGATCTCCCAGAAAGATAAGGCGAGTGATGTCTTTTCAGTGCGATATGCGAAAGAAATGCTCCGAAAAGAGGTTTGAGTTTCTCTTCTTCCTACTGCTGGGGTAAGTCAATTCTTATTTGCCTTTTAGAAGTGTTGAGGGAAAGATTAATGCATCCCATATAGACACATTTGTAGAATGAGTCGGAAATGCTCAATATTAGACCGGAGTCCGTAACTCCGCGGGGCTGAGAATTAGACAAAACCACATTCCTTTTCAGGGATATAATAGCCGCAGAGTAGCAGAAGAAGTACTAAAAACTCCAAATCTAAGATCTCTTTAAGAGATTACATTTTAAAATGGAATAACATCATCCAGATTTTATTCTGATACTCAACAGAGAGCTGCAAATTAACACCTGAATTCTAAATATAATAATTTCCACTCAGGACTATTTCTTGAATAAGTTGCAATAACTTTGCAATACTGAAAACAAGCAATAAGTTATATTTTAAGAATTTCGGGAAAGTTGTAATCAGATGAACTGAAAATTCTTGCGAGAATCTTTTGTATGTGAATGTAAAGAGGGCATATACAGCGCAATTAAATTTATAAATAGGAATTTTTCAAAAGAAAACCTTCCTCTCCAAACAGAAACATTAGACCTGATATGTTCTCTAAAATTTGAATTCTTAAAGAAGAAATTTAAAGCATCCGCTAAAAGAATGTAGAAAAAGCATGTTCTTTTGTTTTACTGTTTGGAGAAATTGTTAAAATAACATTTATATTGGGAAATACGGCTCACATGCAGTATAGTTCAGAAAACTGACCCAGTAATAGTCACATTAAAAACGAAATCAAATATGATTATAATGCCACAGAAACTTATAACAAAGCCTGGAAATTATTTTCGATAAAGATTAATCTTTAATATTCCTAATTTTATAAATTAAATGTAATGAAACTCTTTCAAGAAGTGTATAAAAACACTTAAAATAGTTCTTAAAATGCTGTTTAAGACTCAGTCTAAATCGTTACATTATTACACCTTTATGAGTTTCAAAGCTGTAAGGCAGATAAGGGGCAGGATCAGTGTTGGGAGAGTTACTTTAAAGACAAAAAAAGGAAAAAGGAAAAATTATTAATTACATCACTACAGTTGTAGTTAATTTATGTTTCTAATGGCTTTGCCTGAAAAGTAACTCAGTTACTCAATAAGTGATTTAATTACTTGAATAAAGATTAAAATTCCACATGAATAAATTGCATGGGTAATAGAAATAAAATAAACAGGAAGGTTTAGTGTTGTTTTAATAGAAAACACAAGATTTCAAATAAATGACACTATATTTTCATAAACTTGCATTGTTTGAGATAGGTACAATAGGGACCACCCTACTTCTTTAATTTGATTTAAATAAAACGATTGAAATTATATATAGTATTCTAGGCAAGTATATTACGTGTAACGGCAATTAAATTACCTAAGAATGAGAAGCAATTCCTTACTTTGCCCCTGGCAAAAAGTAATCTTGAATTCCAATAACTAATTACACCCAACACTAGGCAGATAAGATCATGCATCTAGAAGATGTGTATTGTGCATTTGCCCTGAGATACCCTTTCAAACATTCACATATCAAGAAAGATCTGCTAAAGAATGTTCCTCACAAAACCTTTAAACCAAGCAATGATTGACTTGTGCTTTCAAGCAGTATGTACTTGCGTTTCACTAAATGCCCAGGCAACAAAGGTTATGACTGGTTTCCAGTTTAACTTAATCCTGTGCACACAGAGAATATGTAAAAACAACTGCAGCACATGACCAAATCAAAAGCGAGACTTCTAAAAGACCAGTAAGTTGAGATTCAGTCATTCTGATTTGTTAACTCGGCAGACTCTACAGAGTACAGTAATAAAATATATTCTAAATTCATTCCATTTTAGGATAATATAACTTATATCATAACAACATCATGATATATTATATTATCACAGCCAATAATGGCATTTAAATCTCATAATGATTCAGCATTATTTAGGAAGAGAAAAGAAAATTGAATGGATGAAAAATGGACAAAGCAAGTTTGAAAAGGAGAGTGAGTGCGTGTAGCAGGAAAATGAGGGTCTTTATTAATGCTAAAACATTAAAAAGAAGTCAGCAGATGGAAAAGAAGTTAAAGATGGGAAACAGTAAGTAGGGAAGAGAGAAAACGGAAAGAGAAAATAATCAAACTACCAAGAAAGAATTTCTTTACCTTCTAATTATGCAAGAATCTTTAATGAGACCAATCGACCAGCCCAAAATTTATCAACTAAACTGATCGACCTGATTTTATTAAAAATACTCTCGGTAAACGTCAACCCAATAGTAATGGCTTTATTAGTTAACTAGGCAGGGTATAGGCTGGTTGCATTTTCACATTTGTAATTGTGCTAGACACTTTTTCATTGCCATAGAACCCAACAGTATTTTGTGATAATATACACATAGACTGAGTAATTCCTAAAACATGATTTTCTTACTGCAGGTGTGGAAACACTTGGGTTTGAGGTTTTAGAGGCCACAGATGCATTTTAGACCGTATGTCATGTATCAAAATGGAATTAACTGTATGCTGAAATTAATTAATTAATTTTAAGATACGTGTTTTTATGGTAAATGAGTTTGTCTCCTAAAAGGGGAAAACTGTGCTATTCTCAATATAGCTGCAGTTTAAACCACTAACAGGAGTACAGTATTAGCCATGAGGCTAGAGTTTCTTTCATAATTGCATTAACAAAGAAAATGTCTTCTTTAAAGGAGTCTATTGGTCTAAACTTTGCCGAATTTACTTAAAGCTGTGACTGAGTAACAAGGGGAGGTACATATCTGTACTTTTACTTGGAACTCTGTGGTAAAATTATTTTAAACTAAAATATCCCTCTCCGGGAAAACAATACCTAGTATTAAATTTAATCAGGAGATTCATCTAATTGGGCACATAATCAAAGTTGTGTGCAATACAATCTTTGGCAGAAATTCATATATAAAATACAGAGATGTATAAGATGGGGAATCTGATCAGCATTCCTAAATTTTCATTGCTAAATGAAAAGCACAGCATCCAAATTGAGGAACTGACGCTTCAAACACAGATCTGACCAGAGTGAATAAAACAAATCTCAGTAAATCTGAGTTTTATAAAACATTGTGGCAGACTGAAAGTTCAAATGCAAAAGAAGCTTAAAAGGACATGCTCAAATTTGACCACCGACGCTCAGTTTATCTGACGCTTTGATTTGCAAAAACATGATCAGGAGAATGAGATGTCTTTGTAAATCACCACAAATTCTAATGGCATTTAATTTGATGCCAATTGTAAAACCTGTTTGGCTAAGACCATACATAGAGAATTAAAATAGTACCAGCTATTTTAATGTAATTTGTGTAAAGGCTCAGATAAAACTGTTTTACTCTCTGCATTTATTTTACCATTCAGGTTGACTACTGCCTAAACCTGCCTGTATCCAGACAGGACACACAGCTTTACATGAGATGGGTGACAAAGGTATTTAAGGAGGCCAATCACACCCCATAAATACACTAACACATGTTTGTCTACATGGCCTCCCAGTGTAGCGCTGGATCAAAATTTTGCAACACAAATTATAATTAAACTTCACCCATCTCATGCACACAAACACACACTACACACACTCATTACTGCCACCTCACAGTATTTTTAACTGGTATATGTCGACTATCCAGGTTAAAAAATGATTTACCTCATTCATATCTATCATACATTATTCAGCTCATACATATAGGACAATGTGGAGACATTATTTAAATATCAGTTGTGGTAAACAATTTTGCAACTTTATGGTTTTTCAAATTGCTGTGTATTGATGTAGTAATGTGCAGAAGTCTTGTGCATGGATACAGTCACATATCAAATTATTTCAACTTGTGAATTAGCAAAATCTAAACGAGGCTACTAGTCTCTTTAGATGTTTAATCCATTCATGTTCATTCATTAGCCCTGTTGCAAAATAGTAGGGCCCACTATTTTCCAACAGTGACTTTTGAAACTCAAAATTGATAAAAACAACTAAAACTAAAAATGCAGGCTCGAATAATTCAACCAAATTCTAAATTATACCTGCATTATTGAATGTGATTTTATCCTGTACATCAGTTACATAAAGAATGAAGAAGGGAAAATCCTGAAGGTTTTAAATCTTTGTTTGAATTTTCATTCTCTTGTTGATTTAGTTAAACCTTAAATTTGCATTTATGTTATTTCAATTGAACCATTTATATTGACAATTTTATGATTATAATTGTGAAATTGTGTATTTTTCTTATTGATGTTATATATATTTTATTATGCATACCACTGGTAATATACTGGTTATATAGGCCTGTACACCTTTTCTTCAAATTACTCATATCAAAGGTTCCATCATATGGGAGTGAAGCATCTGGGAATTTACTACCACTAAATTTAGGACTTATTAAGATCTTATTTACCTCTCACACTTTGAACATGGTCATTATCTTTTTGTTTACCCATTCTACAGTGATGAAAAGCTCATTTTATTCCATTATCGCATGGTCATTCAAATGTTTTTCAAGTGTCTTGCATACAGTGGAGCATCATCAGTGACATTATTCCCTAAGCTGTGAACATATGATCTGCCTTGTGAACCTCACCCTATGTCTGAAACTGACAGAGGTCTTTTCCGAGGAGCAGATAAAAGACTTAGAAAGAATCTAATGCACATGGATGTTTCCCTAAGTACAACGAGAGTTGCAACCTGTTTGATCAATGCACTGGACTTTGTCATCTTATGGACTGAATGTCACCACAGATGGACACAAATCCAACAAAGCTGATGGCAGAAATGCCTGAGCAGCAACTTGAGCATAAGCTCAACTCCATATGCATAACATTTTGGTTTCAGGTGACAACATTGTTATCTCCAGTCGACATCATCACTCGCAAAACCCATCCAAATTATCTTGTGTTCCCTTAGAGACTATTATTGCTCCAAGGGACCAGGGGCCGTCTGTAAGGATCTGTAAGATGGCTTTTAACCTCTTCACTATGGCAGATCCTGAGAGCTGATATGGAATTTCATGAGATGCAATAAAACAGACTCTCGAGTCTAAGAAGATAAGGATTACAGGATTACAGCTGTCCAACTGTTCTATTTTAATTACTATTGACCATTCAAACATCAAACATAGGTGTGGACTGCCAACAGGCCAGGGGGTAATGCGAGAAAGACCCCCCTCTCATTTCACCTCAAGCCCCCTTCTTGACCTGTAAGCTACCTTTCTCCATAATTCACAGTCCACATAAAATGCTCAAGGTTTTAATATGATGTATGTTATAGCACTGTATTCATGTTTGGTATCATTTTAAATGTCTCTGTGTGATTGGTAAAGTGGTCTTAATTTCACTATGATATTTCATTTATATATGTTGATTTGGTTTTTGACTTTGATATAATCTGCCAGATGCTTCCCCCCTCTCTAGAGATGATTAACATCTCAAAGTAACCAGGCAAGAGTCTCTGTGACGCTTCTATTGTCTTGAATTTATGACTGTTTGTTCTGAGTGGGTATAAAAGTATAAGGTGGACACTGCTCGGGGGAGATCTTGTTAGCCAAGACCCCCATTGTAGCAACTCATTTGGTGCTGCAATGTATTTCTC
Organism: Danio kyathit; assembly: GCA_903798195.1. Lineage (NCBI taxonomy): Eukaryota > Metazoa > Chordata > Actinopteri > Cypriniformes > Danionidae > Danio > Danio kyathit. The sequence goes on from LR812533.1 coordinate 5,730,070, forward strand.
TGTTCAGGTATGCATTCTTTAATTCTGTAATCTATATTTGAGTTAATGAATGTTATATTGTTACAGATATCATCTCTGAATTGGCTTGATGATTGTTTGATTATATAATTGGCATTATACAATTTTACCTGACGAATAAATGTTAAGTTTTGACTCATCCTGAATTCTCCTGAAATCTTTTATATCCAGTAGATTATGTGAAGTCATTTTCGCTACCTTTATGATCGGCATAAATTTTGGAAGTTATTAGACTTATACACACAGTATGGCACGTGGTATTATAGAGATCTTTTAATTCCTTAACCACTGGAACTAGCAAGTGCGGATCTTGAATTAAGTGAGATGTTTTCTTTTGGCATGTGTTAGTATTGTACAACCAGCCTAATTAAATATTAATTCATCCCGTATCCTCTGACTAATTTCAGAGTGCCGGCATTCTGATCGTGAGCTCTGATGCATTCCCGGGGCATGAAACTCTGTGCGGCGATTGACCAGTAATGAACGTATAAATTGAAGAGTATGGGAACAGATAGATCAAAACTCTAAATTAAGTCATAAATGATTATTGTGATCCGTTCTTATAATTAGAAATACAGTCTAAATATTACGATCACTTAAAATGGAGTCAGATAAAGTTCGGAGCTAAAAAATGAGTATAAATAAACTCTAATGAATAACAGAATTCTTTTCAGAAGCACTAGAAAAGGCTTACATGCATTTAACCTTCGACCATGCTGTTAGTTTCGTCATTGGGCTAATAGATGGACTTTTACATGACCATTCTCTGTAAACCCTAGAAATGGTTGTGCGTGAAAATCCTAGTAGATCAGCAGTTTCTGAAATACTCAAACCAGCCCGTCTGGCACTAACAACCATGCCATGTTCAAAGTCACTTAAATCACCTTTCTTCCCCATTCTGATGCTCGGTTTAACTGCAGCAGATCAACTTGACCATGTCCACATGCCTAAATGCATTGAGTTGCTGCCATGTGATTGGCTGATTAGAAATTTGCGTTAACAAGCAGTTGGACAGCTGTACCTAATAAAGTGGCCAGTGTATGTCAACATTGCTGAGTGCATAATTGGTCATCGGTTCTGAGCACTAACCGATATTATCAATTCATGTGGAAAATTAACATTAAGAACACACAATCTCTATCTTTCTCAAAGTATTTCGCAACTGCAAAACAGCTTGTTTGGATCTTGCGGGCCAGTGGAGACCAGGAAGAATAATATATGCAATGACTTCTGACAACACTCCTCATTTTGGCATTTTTTTTAAATATTGCTTCGGCATATATATAGCAACTTAGTTCTTTAGGGAAGTGAGTCAAACTGTGGTCACCTTATATGCATGAAAAAGGAAACTCAAAGTTGCATTTATGGACAATAAACTAGTGAAGAAGCCTGCATTATTTATTTTATTATTTAAAGTTTTGATATCTGCCGATATCTTTATTTTAAGTGTAATAAATAAGTGATTGGAACATTTTTATAAACTTCTGATGCACAAAATTACAAACAGGAAGAAACAGATACACAATGAGAATATGAAAACTTACCCCATCAACAAGGCAGGCTTCCCGACACCAGACATCAGATCAGGACTGACATGTATCTAGCTGTACATTAGTCTTGCTAAACACCCAAAACTGCTACTGAGAAACATGTTCGAAGGCTTATCCGTTGCTTCAACTTGTGTAGCTCTATGGCAAATATAGTTTCCTCTTTTGTTAGGGTTTGGTCTTAATTATATCAGCCAATGAAGGAAAACGTTTACCACTCCTCCACTGTAACGAACTGACGCAGAGGAAGCATGAACTTTCCATATGCTCTGTCTGTAGACAACCACAAACCACCAGTCTCATTTGCATGTGCTCTCTGTTCCTGGTTTGAAAGATATCTGCTGGTTTGACTTTACATGTGATGTGTTAGACTTCAGTGCGACACTGTTGGTGTAATTTACAGGAAAGGTGCGTGACATTGGAAACTGGGTCTAAAAATATATCTCTTAATTGTTTATTATTTTCACCTAATGGGGCAACACAGTGGCTCAGTGGTTAGCACTGTCACCTCACAGCAAGAAGGTCACTGTTTCAAGTCCTGGCTTGGGTCAGTTTTCAGTTTGCATTTTCTCCCCGTGTTGGCGTGGGTTTCCTTTGGGTGCTTCGGTTTCCCCCACAGTCCAAAGACATGTGCTATAGGTGAATTGAATAAGGTAAATTGGCCATAGTGTATGAGTATGAATGAATGGATGTTTTCCAGTACTGGGTTGCAGCTAGAAGGCCATACGCTGTGTAAAACATATACTGGAAAAGTTGGCGATTCATTCTGCTGTGGCGACCACTTGTAAATAAAGGGACTAAGCTGAACGAAAGTGAATAAATGAATATTCACCTAATGCATTTGTGTCAACCTCAAGGCCCATTGACCAAATCCGGCCCAACTTATTATTTTATGTGGGCCGTGAGAGCATATGATTTACACCAAATGCATGTGAGTTGAATATATATTTATAAAGTCAACTGGGCTGCGAATGACACTGTATGTGTCACGATCACCAGCAATATAGCATTCGCAGATTGAGAACTACAAATCACTTTGATGAACTTCAGATCCCATCATGCTCTTCACTCACACACCTGGCCCAGATTTCCCCTGATTGCAAACACAGCTAAAGCTGTTCATGACTAATCAAATGGACTATAAACACAGCACAGACACTCACATTGTTGCTGAGTCTTGGTTACTGTAAGTGAGCATTTCCTAGCATTTTCCATTTTCCTTTCGTGTTTTTTGGATCCTTGTTTGTTTTACTGTTAATGTTGTTTTGCCGCCTGTCCTGACCATTCGCCTGTTTTTCGTGATTACTCTATTGGATTGCCCATGTTGTACCATTTTGCTCCTGTTGACTCTGCCTGTCTGACTATCCCTTTGCCTAAATAAAGGTGCATTTGGAACCTCATCTCCGTTGTTCAGAATCTCGAACACTGTGAATTTGCGCAATCCAAGAAATTCAAATCTAGTGCAAAATTTTACGTGAGGCGAAAAGAATCCCGTCGAGAAATCTACAGCGCATGATCCAGTGATTTTCGTTTTCGCTTTATATCATATATTAACTATAAACTACATCTCCCATAATGCATGTTTGTTTTTAGACCCGCTGTTACTTGGTGGCAGCATTTCCGCATTAGCGTTTAACTAAGCAGGTTTTGTTTGATGTTAGCAAATGTCCGAAGCCAAAAATATTTGTTGTTCCATACTGGCTGTACTTTGTGAAGTTTATTTATAAACTAATTTCGAGAGGATCACATGCTTATGATTGTCTACGGCTGGTTCCACATTAGCTAACACATGATTCACCAGTCAGACGATCCCTAAAGCTGCGGTCACACTGGACTTTTCTCCCCATAGACTTCCATTCATACGTACATGAATGCGTCAGACCGGAAATGCAGGGTCATGCGTCAAGTTTCGCAGTTCGCTGCGTTGCAAAGTTCAAGCTTGGTGAACTCTGACCTGCAAAATCGCATCACTTGACTGCGTGAGACCAATCGAGGATCAAAACATGACCTTTCTGGACAGAAATTTAAAACATGGAGCAATCACTCACTTTTTAAAATGTCTAATCATCTTGTTTAATCCCGCCCCTTTTCGCAGCTCCGTACGACAGAATTTCTCACGTTCAAACTCTAGTGTGACCGCAGCTTAACTCACTATAAATAACCAGAGTTTCATACCTTCATCTTGACCGTCGACTGTTGTTTTCAAAGCAAAACAAGAAAATATATTATACAATGTATTTTTTCATCATTTAAACAATTTTATGCTGGATGGTAATTTATTTACTTATTTTTAGACAAAGAATGCTTGTGTTGCTATCTTCTACAAAATGTAATCAGAAAATAATCTTAAATAGTGTGCAGGCCTCTATTTAGCCTAGCTCTTCAGAGAAGAGGGAAGTGAGTCAAATTGTGGTCAGCAAATGTGCTGCAAAAAAGGAAACTCATCTGCATTCATTCAAACTAGAGGTGTATTGCTTATGCAAGTATTCATTAAATCCTGCCTATAAGCCTTTGACAGGGGCTTGAAGGTGGATTATATCTTTCTTATTCTCTAGACTAGTTTATGACTTTAAGATCCTAGTTTTTGTTTTGTTTGTCTAAAGTCTGCCTGAATGGGTTAGCACCTTCTCTGTTAAGTCATCGAGGTCCTCAAAAAATCTATTTCAAGAGTTCCCACTTAGATATGCTTAGCGTTTATAGCAGGTTTGGCATGCTGTCCCGGAAGAGAACCTTGAGCTCGGAGATACTTGAGCCCAAGGCTCCCGCCCGGTCAGTAAGCATATCAGGGAATCTGAGATCAGGTAGGTCTCGAGAGCTCCCCCTTGGAAAAGGGAGGAAAAGGAGGAGATGGGGTGGAAGCGGGGATTCTTCCAAAACGAAGATAGAGCAGTAGGGAGAAAACGATCCATTTATAGCAAGCTTGGATCACTCTGATTGGACTATTACTGATTACAGATGAGCAGCCAGTCATGCTCAATCATATCACATGCTCCTCTTGAAATTAGTTTATGAAACTTCACTTAAATTTTCCAGACGACAGGATATACTAGTGCTTAATTTGTGAATTGCGAGGTCCCGGAACAGATCGGGGTAACAGATCCGGCATGTTACCTGAGGATGGAGAGGCGTTGCGCACGAAAGTGTAGAGCGGGGAGGGGGGCGTTAGAGGTGTGTGGAGGAGGGGTGTTGCGGATAAAAGTGAAAAGCGGACGGGGCGGTTGATGAGGGGGTAATCGGTAAAATGAGGTGCCGGATCAGATTTTAGAGGTGCTGGATGCGGTGTGTTCCGGCACAAATTAAGACCGGTGTGTAAGCAAAGATGGTCGGTTTCTTTGAGGCGGCAGCTTCAAAAAGTTCTAAGGCTGAAGCTTATTTTACAAGTCATTTTAGCTACTGTACATCAAGGGTGTAGATTTGGCATGGACAGAAGGGATGTGTCCCCACCAATATGCAGCAATTACTGAAATGTCCCCACCAATAATTTAATCATCTTCAAAATAAAATAATGCTCTGTCAGCCCTTAGTAACCTAGACATGCAGAAAGAATTCAATCAAAACACAAAACACACAAAGGACAGTGTGATTGTCTAGGCCTGTTTATTCTGTTAGGCCCAATCCCAATTCTATTTTTGTACCCCTACCTCTTGGCCCTTCTGTCACCCCTTTTCGTCCTTTTCACACTAGAGCCCTTTTCAAACTCAAGTGTGACTGCGGCTTTACACTAGATTTTGAGCTTGCGAAATTCTGTCATACAGCGCTGCGAAAAGGGGCGGGATTAAACAAGATGATTAGACATTTAAAAAAGTGAGCGATTGCTCCATGTCTTAAATTTCTGCTCAGAGAGGTCATGTTTTGATCCTGGATTGCTCTCACGCAGTCAAGTGATGCGATTTCGCAGGTCAGAGTTCACCAAGCTTGAACTGAAGCATTCGTGTGCGTATGAATGGAAGTCTATGGGAAGAAAAGTCCAGTGTGACCGCAGCTTTAGCCGGGGATGTGACGGTCAGTTAATTAAATATATACATTAGCAATATCACACTTTTTGCACTGTGATATTGCTGTATCAATAGTGATGACAGCAGTGCTAATATACAGCTATAAGAGTGTGTTATTGCATTTAAGCAACAGTTCGATGACATAAAAGTGTAAATAATAATAAAAAAAAGAGTGGAGGAACTACTTTCATTTGCCACAGATTCACATCAGCAACTCAGCCTATCTACAGTTGAGCAAAAGCGGTTGCTAAATCAAAAATGGGATTTTAGCACTAGTGTTTTTATTATTTGATTGCATTATGTTGAGTGTTGTAGTTTCTTATTAAAGACAAAACAGAGGATCTGGCTCAGAGATGAAGATTATAACAATGCAAGCACTAAACTCCTACATACATGTTGTATTTACCTATACAGTCAGTAATGCAATATACAAAACCATAGACCGACTTATAATGTCGTCTCACAGCAAGAAGATCGCTGGTTCGAGCTTCGGCTGGGTCAGTTGGCCTTTCTGTGTGGAGTTTGCATGTTCTCCCCGTGGGTTTCCTCCAGGTGCTCTGGTTTCCCCCGCAAGTCCAAAGACATGCGCTATAGGTGAATTGGGTAAGCTAAATTGACCGTAGTGTATGTGTGTGAATGAGAGCGTATGGGTGTTTCCTAGTGGTGGGTTGCAGCTGGACAACATATGCTGGATAAGTTGGCGGTTCATTCCGTTGTGGTGACCCCTGATTAATAAAGGGACTAAGCCGAAGAGAACATGATTGTGACGTATATCTGATTGGCTTTTGATTAAAGATTATGAGGGCAAAATAATTTTTTTGCAAAACAATGAAGTGCACGGATACATCGTTTATAACAAGTACTACTGTATACGTGTTAAAATAAGAACATTTTGATTTAATGCCGACTTTAAGGTTATCTACAAGCTAGCATGCTCCAAAACAGTGAAAGAACTCACATTCAAAAGATATTAGCATTCAAAGCATTCGATTTCTCAAATCTATCAAATGCTCTCTAGTATCTTCAATTCAATTCATCTTTATTTGTATAGCGCTTATAAAATGTAGATTGTGCCAAAGCAGCTTCACATGGAAGATTATAGTGAATTGAAACAAAGTCAGTTCAGTTTTCAGAGATTTCAGAGATCAAACACTGAATGGCAAATCTATCGATGCGCAGCTCTACAGATCCCGAACCATGCAAGCCAGAGGCGACAGCGGCGAGGAAAAAACTTCACCAATTGGCGAAAGCGAAGATTTAAAAAACCTCGAGAGAAACCAGGCTCAGTTGGGCACGACCATTTCCCCTATGGCCAAACGTCTTGTGCAGAGCTGCAGTCTAGGCGCAGGAAGATGGACCTCAGCGAAGACTCGTCTGTCCTTGGAGCATCACAGGAGTTAGTCTCATGTTCTCACTCCACGATGACCACCACAGCAGCTGCTTAGGATACGGCCTGGTCCAGAAAACCTTGGGATCATCTCGTCGCTGGTCTCGGATCGCGTCAGTGGCACTGCATAGTCTGAGGGCCTCGAGATGAGTACCCCCAGGTGGAAATACAGAATAAGGAGAATAATTAGCGTAGATGCTGTTCATAGTGTATATAAACGAGAAGCAAAATAATGTGTGGGGCACATCATGCGTCATACCGCTATGTACTGCACTGAGTGTATGCTTTGCTAAAAAGATAGGTCTTTAATCTAGTTTTGAAGAGCGAGAGTGTGTCTGAGCCTCGGACATTATCAGGGAGGCTATTCCAGAGTTTAGGGGCCATAAATGAGAAGGCTCGACCTCCTTTACTCGACTTTGATATTCTAGGTACTACCAGAAGCCCTGAGTTTTGAGATCGTAAAGAGCGGGTTGGGTTGTAGCGAGACAGGAGGTTGGTTAGATAAACAGGAGCTAGATTATTTAAAGCTTTATAGGTAAGGAGTAATATTTTAAACTCAATACGAAACTTAACAGGCAGCCAGTGTAAGGAGGATAAATTGGGGTGATATGATCATATTTTCTAGACCTGGTAAGAACTCTGGCAGCTGCATTTTGCACTAGCTGGAGTTTGTTAATAGAGGATGCTGGGCAACCAGCAAACAGAGCATTACAGTAGTCCAGCCTAGAAGTCATGAAAGCATGGACTAGCTTTTCTGCATCTGATATGGATAGCATACTTCGCAATTTAGCAATATTTCTCAGATGAAAGAAGGCAGTTTTTGTGACATGGGATATATGATTTTTGAAAGTTAAATTGCTGTTTAATATGACACCCAGATCTTTTATAGTAGAGCTAACGCTAACTTTGTATCCCTCTAGTTGCAGGTCGAGTTGTGAGAACTGCTGTGTACAGGATTTAGGCCCAATAAGTAATAATTCTGTTTTGTCTGAGTTTAAGAGAAGAAAATTGTTGGTCATCCAGTCTTTAACATCTTTAATACACTCGGTTAGCTTAGACAGTTCAGACATCTCATTAGGTTTACTTGAAATGTATAATTGAGTATCTGACATTGAGTATCTGACATGTCTCATCTCCTTCAAGATGCTATTCATCACCTTAGAATTTTAAGGTTCTATCTGACATTTTATTGACATATTCTTATTAAATGACAACTTATTTACATTATGTGATGTTTTTTTTTATAAGTTGTTTACATTTTAAGATGTTTTATTTAAGAAACAAATGTTACACACATACTGTTTGCTATGGAATGCAAAAACTTTGAAGCTCAATATCTAAAAATCATTCAGAACATAGATAGAACCTTATAATTCCAAGGTGACGTATTGCTGCTGCTGAAATCAGTCATTTATTCTCAGGTCACATGTCATTTTCTAAACTCCTTATAGTCATAATGAGGGGGAAACCCCAGGAGAAACCCCAGGGTTATGAAACACACAGGGAGGAACACCTGTCTACACCAAGCATTAATGGAGAAATGCATTACACACACATACATTCATACACATTCATCATAGACAACTGGGAGATTCAAAACTAAATCTGGTAAATAGTGCTATTTAGAAGATAAATAATTCAGAAAATGTTAATGTGATTTCCTTTGGGGTGATTGAACTTGAAGTCTGCTTTTACATTAATGCCACTTGAGCAGATTATATGAGTGTGTTGACAGACTATTAACTCAAATGAAATGTCATGTGTTGGACAATATGTATGTATTTGGAGCCAGATGGGCTGGTCTGAGTATTTCAGAAACCGCTGATCTACTGGGATTTTCACGCACAACCACATTTCACATTTTTTTGATGCCAGAGGTCAGAGGAGAATGGCCAGACTGGTTCCAGCTGATAGAAAGGCAACAGTAACCTAAATAACCACTCGTTACAACTGAGGTGTGCAGAAGAGCATTTCTGAACACACAACACGTCTAAACTTGAGGCATATGGGCTACAGCAGCAGAAGACCACACCAGGTGCCACTTTAAGCTAAGAACAGGAAACTGAGGCTACAATTTGCACAGGCTCACCAAAACTAGACAATAGAAGATTAAAGCTTAGAAAAACGTTGCCTGGTCTGATGATTCTTGATTTCTGCTGTGACATTTGGATGGTCATGTCAGAATTTGACCTCAACAACTTGAAAGCATGGATCCATCCTGCCTTGTATCAACAGTTTAGGCTGATGGTGGTGGTGTAATGGTGTGGGGATATTTTCTTGGCACACTTTGGGCCCATTAGTACCAATTGAGCATCATGTCAATGCCACAGCCTACCCGAATATTGTTGCTGACCATGTCCATCCCTTTCTGACCACAGTGTACTCATCTTCTGATGGCTACTTCCAGCAGGATAACGCGCCATGTCATAAAGCGTGAATCATCTCAGACTGGTTTCTTGAACATGACAATGAATTCACTGTACTCAAATGGCCTCCACAGTCACCAGATCTCAATCCAATAGAGCACATTTGGGATGTGGTGGAATGGGAGATTCGCATCATGAATGTGCAGCCGACAAATCTGCAGAAACTGTGTGATGCTATCATGTCAATATGGAGCAAAATCTCTGAGGAATATTTCCAGTGCCTTGTTGAATCTATGCAACTGGAAACCAGCCTGGAAATGGCCAAAACCCCTCTAAAACCAGGCTGGTCGACTAGCTAAAACCAGCCAACCAGCTTAGGCTGGTTTAAGCTGGATTTTTCAGCAGGGCTATTATTGTTTTCAGGTGTATTTTTTGGGCAGATCGCAGAGATAAGTTTCATAATTAATTTATGACCATAAATAATGTAATATTACACTGATCCTGCGTATTTGGCTGATTGCTTTTGTTTTAAAGAAGATAAATAAAGCAGAATGTTCACTTACCTGTCCTAATATGTTTGTTTCTTTTGCAAAATTTCCCAATATTTAACAGCAGAGATTTATGAATTAGGCGTTGGCTTCTTTCTCGTCAAAATGCATCTTATGTGCCCTTCAACTGGTGTTTAATAAGATACAGCTTTGTGAATGTTTTATTTCATGTGTATAGACTTGTATAGACTAATATGTTTCAATAATCGTAACGTTATTCTACCTAAAGCAGCGATTGCCCTCTTTTTGTTAGATCAATTCCATGAGATCAGTTTGCCTAGCCTAATACTTTCATTCCAAAGAGGCAGAATAACACGCTTTATATACTTTAGATGTTCAAAAATATTTGTTAAAGGGATTTTTATAAAAACAGCATGTTAAAACTAAAGTGTGAAGACTTAAAGTTGATATGAAATAAATGATCTTTAATTTCATTAGCCAAAGCTTAACATATTTCAAAAGCGTATTTAATTGATATGGTACTTTTAATAAGATTGTATGTTGATTATGAAATGTAAATTGCAAGAATTCTGTGATTGGATTGATGAAATCGCAACTTAATATTAGCAGGTATAAACAGCACGCACATGCTCTCTCTCTCTCTCGCTCTCTGTCTGTCAGCCTGTCACAGCTAATTTAGTGGAGGGACTAGAAAATCTACATGTAAAAACTGACAAAAATTCTGACAAATATTGCGTTGCAAAGAGCAAAACTATTTTAAACTTACGCCTACCTTGGCAAATGACCATGGAATAAGCGGGATAATGAACAGCTTGCCGTGCGTTACAGGATTTTAATGCACTTTGCGGTGCATTAAATGCACATTCGCCTCCACGTCATGCATTAAAATCCTTTAACGTACACTCTCAGAAATAAAGGTACGCGAGGTGTCACTGGGGTGGTACCTTTTCAAAAGGTACAAATTTGTACCTACAAGGTCCATATTAATACCTCAAGGGTACATATTAGTACTTAAAAAGTACAAAAATATTCCTCTTAAAAATTTTAGGTACTGATACAAACTTTTGAGGTACCAATATGGACCCTTTAAGTACAAATGCGTACCTTTGGAAAAGATACCACCCCAGTGACAGCTCACATACCTTTATTTCTGATAGTGCTCGGCAAGTCGTTGATTATCCCCTATATATATCTGAAGATACAATGCCTTCTATTGGATATACAATTAAACAAAAACAGTATTAAACAGAAAACGATTGGTATTATTAACAGGCAATTAAGTATTATTCCACCACAATTAATCACTATTTGTGACAATTTACTTTATATTCAGTATCATTCATTCATTCATTTCCTTTGGCTTAGTCCCATATTTATCAAATGTCACCACAGTGGAATGAACCACCAACTTTATTCAATATCAATGTACAATCTTTTTTTCTGATAAAAATAGCAACAATATTAGGAATGCACAACAATAAAATCTTTAACATAAAATATATGTATCTACATGTCCACATAAAGTAGAATTTCCCATATTATATACAGTACAACAAGGTTTCATTTTATTAATCTTTCCTCTTCTCCTTCTTCTTATTAATATTATTATTATTATAAACATTTTCGAAAGAAATCTCTTCTACTTACACAGACAAAAATCTAGGAAAAATATAGTAAAGCTTTCATAAAATATAATTTCTATATTTTTAAATATTATCTGTATATTTCTGCTGGCAATTTTTTTGCATCATTACTCGGTGTCCTTCAGAAAATCACGTTTAAATACTGATTTGGTCTTTAATAATTTCAAGACAGTGCTTTTTTTCTTGCTTTTTTCTTCAGGATTTTTTGAATAAAATAAAGTAAAAAAAAACACATTTCTTATTGCAAACAGAAAGCATTCGATGGTACCAGAGCTTAATTTTTGCCGGAACACGCTGGATCCAGATCCTCTGAAATCTGATCCGGTACCTCATTTTTCCAATCCCCTCCTTAATCGCCCTTCTCCTCCAACCGTTGTTCACTTTCACTTTCTTCCGTGACACCCCTCCGCCATCCAACGGCCCGCCATCCCCCACCCCTCCCCCCTCTCATTACTTTCATCTGCGACAACCCCCGCCACCCCGCTCTCTACTTTCGCACGCGACACCTCAACATCCTCGGGTAACATGACGGATGCGTTACCCCGATCTGTTCCGGGACCTCGTAATTCACAAATTAAGCACTGGATAGTACTAAAAGGCACTTCCCATACCACACTATAACATAGAATTATAAGAATTACTATAACAAACACAACTGCTAGTTTTTTTTTTTTTTACATTCAGGCAGAATCTCATATTTACAGTCCAAATTCAGAAAAGAAATCAATCTGCATCTTTAAAATGAATACCTTCCAACTCATTTACAAGTTATGCTATGGTTAAGTGAAAAAATGCATGAGAAAAAGAAAGAAGTCTAATATTCGTAAACAATACAGGTACCATTTAAACAAAGCACTCTTTAATGGACCGTACTGGCATCCTTCAGAATTTGTGTGCTAGATAACACTTTCGCGTCGTAGCGTGGACACCTTTGTCTCGATGTAGGTCAACATGTTGCTCATTCGTCTTTTGTGGCCTTTATCTTCGCTGCTCATCCCTGAATCTCCCCTCTTCCTGAGCTTCAGCTGGGCTCTGAAGGCCTTGCAGAAGATAAAGTATATGAGTGGATCCAAACACGCATTTAGCGCCGATAGCAGAACCGTCAGTTCCTTCAGGACGTAGATCGCCTGCAGCGTGCAAGACTTGGTCTGTAGCTTGATAAATGCGTAAGGAACTCTCACCAAATGATAAGGCACAAAGCACACGCAGAAAACCAGCACCAGCACCAGCATGTTACGCTTCGACTTCTTGAACATGTTTTTGCTGGACGTGGCCTGCGTGGACAATTGAGCTTGGCGGATTTTTTGTAGCGTCAGCCAATAGAGAGCGATCAGGGATACAAGCACAGAAATAAAGACGACCATGGACACGCTGTGAGTGATTTTGTAGGCCAGGCTGAGCTGGGGACTGTGCAAAGCCTCGCAGCCCATTTTCTCAGTGGTGTAAGTGTAACTCCAGGATGTCTTGAGAAAGAGGATCAGGTAGACTGAAGACATGGACAACAGAGAGATCCAAGTAGCTACAGAAATGTGACGGGCGGCACGGACCGTCTGAAGGGTGTGAGTCTCCAATGGACGGGCGATCTTCAGGTACCTGAAGAACATAAAGATATAAAGTAAGTAAATAAATATACATTATGTGTCCATTTTGTTAACAGCACCAATCTTCCAACAATCCAATCGGTTCCCAGACATAAACAAGCACCTCCCTGCAGTTTCAATTGGATGTTTGTCACAATAGAGGAAATAATGACTTAACTTCTGTTTCATGCTAATTTTAAAGTCCCTGTTAAATCAAAGTTTAAGATTTTTTGTTGATAGTGTTAATATGTTTGTCTTAAATGGAATGAAATGGAAGTCTGCATGAAATGGAGGTTAAGTTTGTTCTTTTTTCCCCTAGAGTGTGAGATCAGATGGGCGATCTTCGGGTAAAAAATTAGTAAATAAATACATTCATTCATTCATTCATTTTCTTGTCGGCTTTGTCCCTTGCGGGGTCGCCACAGCGGAATGAACCGCCAACTTATCCAGCACGATTTTACGCAGCGGATGCCCTTCCAGCCGCAACCCATCTCTGGGAACTTCCACACACACATTCACACTCATACACTATGGACAATTTAGCTTACCCAATTCACCTGTACTGCATGTCTTTGGACTGTGGGGGAAACCGGAGCACCCGGAGGAAACCCACGCGAACGCAGGGAGAACATGCAAACTCCACACAGAAACGCCAACTGACCCAGCCCAGCCGAGGTTTGAACCTGCGACCCAGCGACGTTCTTGCTGTGAGGCAACAGCACTACCTACTGCGCCACTGCGTTGCCTAAATAAATACATGTTTTCCTTTTTTTTTTTTTTTTTATCTGTGTCCATTTTGTTAGCAGTGCCCATCTTCCAATGATCCAATCAGTTCCCAAAGGACAAAAACAAGCACTGCCCTACAGTTTCAAGTGGATGTACATCCCAATAGAGGAAAAAGTGATCTTAACTTCTGTTTCATGCTAATTTTAAAGTCCCTGTTAAATCAAAGTAACATTTTTTAGTTGTTAGTATTAATATGCTCGTCTTAAAGTCTGCATGAAATGGAATTTAAGTTTGTCCTTTTTTCCCCTAGAGTGTGAGTCTCCAATGGAGGGGCAATCTTCAGGTACCTGAGGCATATAACACAAAATTAGTAAGTAAAGTAAAGGGACTTAAAGGTGCAGTATGTAAATTTGACACCCAGTGGTTGAACTAGATATTGCACTCCTGGATCAAAATAGACGCAAACGCGGGATGCCAGATTGAGTACAGGAGCGAGTGATTTAAACTGTGTTCTAAATAAAAGCAACGACACGTGATAGAGGGAATATTTTCCATAGTAAAAGGAGTTTTGGTTCTAACCAACACCTCGAATTGATATATTAGAAACGGCTCCTATTTCTCACAGCTGAACAACAGAAACCCATGACAGTGATCAGCTCAGGTAAACCTCGTGTGCTTTATTCAGTGCTAAATGCTAACAATGTGAGTTTGAATGCCATTTTACAGGACGTTTATTGCCATATACTGAAAGCAGCAGCAGATAGTTCACCTCAGATCTGGAAAATAAAATAAACCGTTTGAAATTGAACTTCAGAACTAAACACATATGAGTGATTCAGCATCTACATTTAATGATGTTAAAGAGGGTTAACATGTATTAGATTATAAACCTTACCGTTTCGTGAGTGAGTGCATATTCTGTGCTTCTGAAAGGCTGTATTTAAATTTCTGTCGTGTTTCGTCTGGTGCAAACAGCCAAACTGCTTATCACTGCGTATCTCGTCACAAAGCGTGTTGTTAGGACACGCGGTTACAATGTAACCTGCTCATCTAATGTTTACGTTTGTAATATTTATATCATTTGATAATTAATAACCTCATGTGGAACTGAATCTGTCTCAGTTCGACGTCTGATACTGTCCATTTCGATCAAGAACGCATGCTTTCAGAGCATTTCTGAATGAATAAATGAAATACTCTGTTTTCCAACAAGGCAACCCGGGGTGCTGAAATGTAAATGGCTAAACTGGCATTGTGCAGGTTAAATTGACCTAAACAAAGACAGCGTTCTGGCATCTGCCAGCGTTGGCAGAATATCTGACTTCAGCATACAGCTTTGTTTTTCAGTTAAACAAGTATGTTCACTTGGGATGTTTCTTAAATATCTGCACACATATTATGGTATTTTTATGCTTTAGAAGAGTCAAAAACTTACATACAGCACCTTTAAATCAAAGTTCAGTTTTTTAGTTGTTAGTATTATTATGTTCGTCTTAAAGTCTACAAGAAATGGAATTTAAGTTGGTCCTTTTTTCCCCTAAAGCGTGAGTCTCCGGACGGCAATCTGCAGCTACCTGAGGTATAGAAAAGGAAATTAGTAAGTAAATAAATCTATTTTTCCTATTTTATTATCTTATATGTGTCCATTTTGTTAGCAACGCCCATCTTCCAGTGATCCAATCAGTGCCCAAAGGACAAAATCATCCAACATCCATTTGCATTGATAAAAGACGGGTAATGCTAACAAAATAAAGCAAGTAATTGGCGAATAGACAAATTCAGAGCAGAAGCAAGACACCCACTGATAGCCCCACCCTAAAGAAATTCCATGTCACCAGGAAATAAAGAAAAGTCATTTTTAGGGGGAGGGAAGGTTATGGTATTTGATTGGTTAATGAGGGCAAACACATTTTTAGAAAATAATTAGGTGCATTAATAAGACACGATTTAATGGGTAATTTAATAAATATGAATAAATATCTTTAACTTCTAGCTAGAGCTGTATCCTTTCTAGCAACAACATTCCTATTGTAGATCGTTTATTCCTTAAAGAAATAGTCAATTCAAATATGAAAATCACCCCATAATTTACTCACCCACAACCCATTCTCAGAGTACACTACCTGACAAAAGTCTTGTCACCTACCCAAGTTTTAGGAACAACAACTTGACTTCTAATTGATCATTTGGTATCAGAAGTGGCTTATATGAAAGGCAAAGACCTCTAGATTACGCTTATTTGACCAAAATAAAATATGATCATGCCTTGATTTTTAATTATTTAATTAGGACAGTAAGTTCTGACTTTGCTTAGACAAAAGTCTTGTCACTTCACAGAAATAATGTCCAGGATAGAATATAAAGTCATGCTGCAGTGGACACAGAATGAATATTGTGTCTGACTCCACCATGAGCTTGGAGGACTGCATCCATACATCTCTGCAATGACTCAAATCACTTATTAATAAAGTCATCTGGAATGGCAAAGAAAGCGTTCTTGCAGGACTCCCAGAGTTCATCAAGACTCTTTGTGTCTTCAATGCATCCTCCTTCATCCTACCCCAGACATGCTCAATAATGTTCATCTCTGGTGACTGGGTTGGCCAATCCTGGAGCACCTTGACCTTCTTTGCTTTCAGGATCTTTGATGTGGAGGCTGAAGTATGAGAAGGAGCGCTATCCTGCTGAAGAATTGTCCCTCTCCTGTGGTTTGTGATGTAATGGGCAGCACAAATGTCTTGATACCTCAGGCTGTTGATGTTCCCATCCACTCTGCAGATCTCTCGCATGACCCCATACTGAATGTAACCCCAAACCATGATTTTTCCTTCACCAAACTTGACTGATTTCTATGAGAATCTTGGGTCTATGCGGGTTCCAGTAGGTCTTCTGCAGTATGTGTGATGATTGGGATGCAGTTCAGCAGATGATTCATCAGAAAAAAATCTACCTTCTGTCACTTTTCCAAATGATCAACTAGAAGTCAAGTTATTATGTGTTGCTCTTACAACTGGGATCAATACAAGACTTTTGTCAGGTAGTGTATATGAGCTTCTTCTGTCAGACAAACAACATAGAGTAGTTTTACATTTGTGAAACTTCCATGCTGTATAATCGTGGCAGTTCATTACATAGACGTGAAATGTAATCTATCAATTTGTGTTTACAGACATGCATTTTGGCTTTTGTTCATGTTCCTCAACACAACTTTTAACCTATTGTATTTCAATAGGGAATTCTTCATGTTCCTCACATGATTTTTAACCTACTTTTAACTTATTGTATTTCAACAGACATTTGTGTTCCTCAACACAATTTGTAGCCTATTGTATTACACATGACAGTAATCTATATTTTGTATCTCCCAACTGGTCATAAACACACATACTTTTAAAAATATTTTGAAGCACTTAACCCTAAACCTACCCACTTCTCAACAAGCAGGCAAATAAATGTAAAGACGCTTGTATTTCTTGCAAAAACTGACCATAAAAATCAATACAACCGTGTTGCATTTCAAGTCATTCAATGTCTTTATGTAAAACATTATATTGTAAAGAAAGTATAAAGACATTGTATCCAATGTCTTTATGTGACAAACATATTGATTTGGGAGGTTTTAAAAGCTAAAAATGGCCTGGCTCTTGCTCGCTGATATTCGATTAAAAAAGAAACACATCTTGCCAATAGAATTTGACGCAATGGAACTTAATTCCTCAATTAGTACAATTAATACTTAAGTGCCAATTGAATTTGACAGCTAAAACTGACGTAATGCACGTTTTCTGGCTGCAGTATTCGAATTTGTCACAAACAGAAAGCATTTAAGATCTGAGCTTTATCAGCCTGATCTCACGAGGAACGTTACTATTTTACTATTTTAGTGGCTAATTCATACAAACTTGTATGACTTAGGTCAAACAAAAATGTGCGCTTTTTAAAAGGAGCCGTGGCACCAAACCCCACCCCTAAACATAACAGTCATTAGAGGGTGGGCAAATCGTACTAAATTGTATCAACGAGATCGTACGAATTTTACATGAACTTTTTGCCACTAAATCAAAAAGTTACAAATTGCTGATATATATTGTTGGCTGTATGGCAGACGGAGAAGGTCACATCTACTCCTCTCAGAAATACATTATTCTACCTTGAAAGAGTTTGAATATTCATGTCTTTGAATAAATTGTGACTGTATTTGTATCCGGGCAGAATGGTGGGAAGCATTGTCACCTCACAGCAAGAATGTTGCTGGTTCGAGCCCTGGGTGGGTCAGTTGGTGTTTCTGTGTGGAGTTTGCATGTTCTCCCCGTGTTCGCATGGGTTTCCTTCGGGTGCTCCGGTTTCCCCCACAGTCCAAAGAAATGTGGTAGAGGTGAATTGGGTAAGCTAAAATTGACCATAGTGTATGAGTGTGAATGTGTGTGTAGGGATGTTTCCCAGTGATGGGTTGCAGCTGGAAGGGCATCCGCTGCGTAAAACATATGCTGGATAAGTTGGTGGTTCATTCCACTGTGGCGACCCCAGATTAAAAACAACCCAGGCTCATTCTGAAAACGTAGTCCCGTGGACGTTTCTGGAGACCGCGAAATATGTCCCAGCAGTTTTTGTTTTAATGAATCCGTGTTTTTTTCGTATCTCAAATGTCTCTCACGAGTGCCGTTCACACCGCGATGTTCTCGCATAAACCCATCAGATGCCACTGTTGACCGACCGTCTGTCTGTCTGAATGATTGACTGGGCGACAGGCCAATCGACTGACCCACCCTCCTCCTTCCCTAAACCCAACCAATTTTACCGATTAACCCGCCCACCCACTTACTTCCCTAAACCCAACCAATTTTACCAATTAACCCGCCCACCCACTTACTTCCCTAAACCCAACCGATGGTTTACAAAAGCCGTCCAGAAAAAGAAAAGCCCTTGTCTGATTTTTACCACGTTTTCGGATTTTACCGCATTCTCAGCCTGTTATTCACTCGTTCATTTTATTGTTTTGGATTCTGTTTTTGTCTTACCTGATTTCTGGAACCGCTCTTCCCCGGACTTGAACCCGGTCGTCGTCGTCGTCAACTCCTCTCCTCACGCGACGAGCTAACGGGACAAACTGGTTGCGGCGGGAAAGGCCTCCACACGGAGGTAAGCGGTCAGCTGGTATGCGCCTAAAGGAACGGCGTCATACCGCCCCGTATCGTTCGCCCTTAAAAATGCAACGCAGCCATACGTACCTCGGGCTACATAATTCGCGGTCTCCAGAAACGTCCACGGGACTACGTTTTCAGAATGAGCCTGTGTTAATTAATAAAGATACTAAGCCGAAAAGAAATTATCTCATATTCCACCAGGGGTCAGGAACAAAATTATTTAAAAAGTTTTTGTTTTGGTGATCTCGGATCGTCATATGCATCATTACTGAAGTCACAGAGAATGTTTTGATAATGTTTTAAGTGGTACTCACTGCAGAGCCACTTGGGCAGAGCTAAGCTCCAGCAAAAGGGAGCTTGAGCTTCAGCTGCTTCTTGCTGCACTTCTACAAGTGATGTCACTGGGGGTTGTGGTTAGGGGCGGGGTAGGTGTACGCATTAAAATAGCTTATAGAAGGAGGAGCTAGAGCTCAAGTTCCCCCTCATTGGAGCTGAAGTGGCTCTGCAGCGAGCAGCGTCTCCAATGTTTTGGGTTTGTTTTCTGGACTCTGGACCATCTCTGGAAAGTTGCTGTTTATGGAGGATGAGGGAGCTCTCAGAATTCAACTAAAATATTTTTATTTGTGTTCTGAGGTCTCAGGGGTTTGAAATGACATGAGAGTGAATAATAAATAACAGATTTTTTATTTTTGGTTGAACTACTCATTTAATTTAAAAATGAGCACTAATAAAATTGGTGCCAGTTTATTTGCCAGTTAAGCCTGCAATTGCTGCTGACAACTTATTTGAAATATATTTAAGTCATTGCAGGTGAGACTTAAACATACCAAACTAATAAAATAATAGCAATAAAAATTGCTTCTAACTTTTTTTTAACTGGAAATATACTTACAGAGGAGGGACTAAGTATTGAACACGTCATGTTTTTTCCTGGGAATAATATTTCTAAAGGAGCCGTTGACATTGAATTGAAGCAATTTAGGTAAAAACCCAAACAATACAAACATAAAAATAAAACAATCAAACAAAAAAAAAAAAGCTGAAAATTAGTTATGTGTAATAACAATGGAATGACACGAGGAGGAAGTACTGAACTACTGAAACATATTTAATACTTTATATAAAAGGCTTTTTTTTGGTAAAGGCATCTTAAAAACACCTCTCATATGGAGAATGAGTTCACATGCATTGCTTAGGTCTGAGTTTCTTACAGACTTCAACACAGTGTAAAAATCTTGATGGTCATGTGTGTCTCCTCTATCAAATCTGAGCTTTATTTTGTATTTTCTATTGGATTCAGGTCAGGTGATTGGCTGGGCCATGCTACAGTTTGATTTTCTTTCTCTGAAAGCATTAGAGAGTTTGCTTGGCTGTGTTTTGGATCATTGTCTTGCTGAAATGTCCACCCTGATTTCATCTTTATCATCCTGGTAATGTAGATGTTGGAGCAGCTAATATTACAATGACGAGAGGGCAGAGGGTTGCTGAAGAACTACTGAGAGATTTCAGCTGCGGTCTGGGCGTTTACTGCCTTTCTACACCTCTCTTTCTTTATGTGTTCAATACTTTTTCCCTTTGTCGTTTCGTTTTATTATACATAACTTCATTTTTAAACTAAGTAGTTTTGATTTCTTTTTTTTTTTGGTTGCTATCAACATCCAGTGAAGATTTCAAGTCAACAGCACCTTTAGAAATATGTTTTTTTTTTAAGAAATAATGTTCAATACTCATTTCCCCTAAGTGCTATCATTGGTAGTATACCTGTTTGCAGCGATGAAGTCCATGAAGAGAATGCTTGCATACATGTTGATATAAAATCCAGTTGCTCCAAAGCTGCAGTAAATATTGCGAATGGTCTCTGAACTGCTAGCATAGTTAGCAATGCGCAAAGGTAAACAAAGGCAAAGGAAGAAATCAGCCGCTGCCAGGTTCTTCATGTAGACTGTGACGCTGGACTGTACACGTTGTCTGTTGCAGAAATACACCCGCATTGTGACGCAGTTCAGCACCAGACTGACGAGAAACACAAGTGAGTATGCAAATATGAAAACAGGATGAGCTGGGATCTTGGACAATTCGCAGGAAACATTAGCTTCTGTGCGAGTCAAATTTGCCTCTATGGTGGCATTGAGGTCAGCGGTGAAGCTGGTTAGTGGTTCTGCACTTCGAAGAATTTCTGAAGCGGCCGACTCCATCTAAATGCACAAGAGAGAGAGAGAAAAAAAAGGAAATGAAAACAACTCTTCCAGTTGTATAATTACCAAATATATGTACAGTTGAAATCAGAATTACTAGCCCTCCTGAATTATTAGCCCCCTATATATAACTCATGTTGTAGTTAAAGTTAATTCATGATTAGTGCATACCTTAACTCATCATTAATACATAATAAAGTAATGTTTAGTTTACATAAATAATACATTATTATTCATGTACTGTTATTGTAAAGTGTTACCAGTGGTCCTAATTTCACTGTAATATTTTACAATCTCCCTTATATCACTTAATTGGGGTTTTGACTTTGATAAGATCTTTGTCAGATGCTCCACTCCAGGGAAAACGATCTTCACGTCAACTCATGACCAGGCAAGAGTCTTGGTGTAGCTTTTATTGTCTTGAATTTATGGCGATTTGAGTATTTAAGAGAACGGTGCAGAAGTGTCTGTGGGATTCTGTAGCCAGGATACCCCGTTGCAGTGTGTTAAGACTTATATGCTGCAACGTGCTTTTACTCGGTCAGGTATTCAACTCTTAAATGATGTTATACAATCTGAATTGGCTTATTTTGTTTAATTATCTGAATTGGAATGAAAGATCTTTGCCTGACAAATAAATGTCAAATTCTTGTTTAACTCTAATATCTCCTGAAATCATTTAAATCTAGATTGTTTAGGCTGTTTTGGCAGCCTTTGGCCAGGATTAGTCATATATTCAGGCTCAATGGATGGAGCATAGGCACAGCTATAGAGACCTGCTGATTTCTGACAGTCACTGATTTAGTATGATATAATCTAGTGGCTAAATCAAACTTTCTTTATGAGTAAGCATGGGGTGGCCTAATATTACTTAAAGGACACTAGCTTCAAGTTATATCCTCTATCTAAGAACCAGAACTGCCGAGGATGTGTCCGTGAGCTGATGTAACTGGCCAGCATACTGACTCTAAGCGACCTTGGGTAAACGATGAACCATTAACTGAAATTAGGGATTCATGAGGTTAATCGATCGAAATTAGACCAAATCACAACCTATAAGGTGATCAGCTTGAATTGGATGAATCTAAATTTTAATTATTATCAACTGGAGTCAGTTTACAATTCTGAGTTGGAAACAAAATAAATTTTAACAAATAAAAATATTTAAAGGCTTACACGCATTTAATCTTCACTCATGCTGTTAGTTTTGTCATAGGACTAATAGATGGACCCTTACATGTGCAGTGTTGCCAGATGTAGCTGACTGATTCCAGCCCCAAAAATAACCAAAACCCGCCGAAATGCAAAAACACTCACCCAACAATCTTGATTTTGTGTGTGTGTGTGGGGTGGGGAGGGGTGGGGGGTGGTGGGGGTTAACGGTTGCATATTTTTTTGTGAAAAGTGTTTGTGTGTGTGTGTTTTGTGGGTTGACAGTCACGACTTTCCCTAAAAGTGGGGGGGTTGGGCGGTCCCAATTTTCATGAAAAAAAGGGGGGGGGGATTGTGGGCAGGCGGGTGTCCCTTTTCAAATTCGCCCAAATAACTGCTACCCGCCTGTCCAATCTGGCAACACTGTACATGTGTGATTCATGTTCTTTGTTATTCATATTCATTCAGAAGGCAAAATTTGTTAGTATCATCAACAGAACTCTTTCAGTTTTTTAAGACATACATTAGTCAAAATAAATGACGTTACTAAGTTTATAGTAATATCACTACATTATTCAGATGGCAAAGTTAGATAGCATTCTCAGATCCGCTGTAAACGCTGCTCTCTAAATCATTGTCCATCTCCCCTGCGGCTGTTTTTTATGCACGTATTAAAACCCCTTTTTATGCAAACTAGGGATGGGCCGGTATAAGATTCTAACGGTATAACCTTGGATAAAAATATCAGTTTCACTGTATCACGGTATTGTGATCATTGTTCTAAAATATATTCTTTTTAAATGTCTGGGTTAAAAACAACACATTTTTTCCCCTTTGAAAACAATATATTTTATTTTTTGAACGATTTAAAATATTTTGGAGCAGTAAACATGTCAGGCTAAATAATGAAAATGAATCATAGATGTCTGCTGCCTTCATTAGTTTCAAAAACACGGATTTCTTTACAATTTAAAACAGCATCTTTGTATATCTTTTCTGCTGGAGATACTGTTGTCCTAAAAAAATATATAGATATATATATATATATAATAATAATAATAAAAAAAAAATTTTTTTACACATACTTTAGGAACGGTATTACAGAAAATTTTGCCGGTTTTAAAACCTTGACTTTTCAACGCTATCTCACGGCCAATTCGTAACTTTGATTAGTGGCTAATTCGTATGAATTTGTACGATCTAATTCGTACAAATTAGTACGATTTGCCCATCACCCAATGACGGTTGGGGTTAAAATCGCCTTCTTTTTAAAATCGTACATTTTCGTACGACTGAACTTGTACGAATTCGTGCGAATTAGCCACTAAACTGACAAAACGTAAAATACTTACGTTTCCTCGTGAGATCAGGCTGGACTTTTCCAAACCAAAACAAACTGGACAGACATACTTTCCTGACCTTTTTCGAGCTAAAGGTGTGAGAACACCCTGCTGAGACAGAAGGATTCCATGACCCTTCAAACTTTATGCACACAGGATGCACCCTTTCACTTAAAGATAGAGCTGTATAGAATGGAAAAGAAGGCAGGGCTTTTGGGGCAAATGGAACTGCATTTCTCTTGATTTTCTGAGAAAAGCAAAGGTAAAGGTCATCAGTCTTTATTATGTGCTTGAACACGATGTAGGTCTTCCCGCACAGGAACCTCACATGCCCTATATAACAGGTTCCTGTGCGAGACAACCAACAAAACTTTGTTTTCACAAGTCTATTAACAAGGTTGATTTGGGTATTTATAAAAACCATGTCACTTCTCAGAATGGTCTAAAGCAGGGGTCACCAACCTTTTTGAAACTGAGAGCTACTTCCTGGGTACAGATTAATGTGAAGGGCCATCAAGTTGATACACACTTCTTAAATAACAAATGTGCTCAATTTACTTGTAATTATATGTTATTATTAATAATTAATGATATTCATCTATGTGAAGACAGTTATGTTAATGATTTCTCACAATAGTTGTCAACAATGATTTAACAAGATAGGAAACAGAGAAAGATCAATATGCAACACATTGAGCTCTATTTTAATGATCTATGCGCAAAGTCTAAAGCGCATGGTGCAACAACATTAAGGGCTTGGCGCCCTGGCGCAAGGTCTAACAGAGTCGTGCTTAATCTCTTAATGAGTTATAGGTGTGTTTTGAGCATAACGGGCATTAAACCAATCAGAGTCTCATCCCTCATTCCCTTTAAAAGTCAGTTGCGTCGTGCCATGACGCATTTGATATTTACATGGCGGTCTTTGTATGTGTAAAAACTTTGCTTGTTAAGCTCAAAGATTTGTTTCAAAACTATTTCTAACTTCCGTTCTAATTTCCGGCAAACAAATAAATTAACAGTAATACTGTAATATTAATATTAAGTGTGGTCAAAAAACTGAGTTATGTCCAAACACACATCCTATTCTTATCCCCCATATAATGACGCATACCATCTCCAAAACAGGTGGACAAATCTAAACTTGTTTTTATATAAAATAAATATAAATATGCATATAATAAATAATACTGCTAATAATAATAACATTATACAAATGCAGATTGTCACAAATAAACTGAAAAAGCCCCCCGAGATGAAGAAGGCATTGGAGGAGGCAGTGGTTTTTATATTTATGTAGAAAATAATAATTTTTGTAACATTTTAATCCTTTAATTTTTTTCATATGTAAAGATATTTGTGTGTTGCTGTACATCCTGTCTGTATTAAGCAACTTGTCAGCATTTGGACCTGCATAGGCGCATTGAACACTTAACACACCCCACACAAACTCTTCCATACCCCGCACTGCACACCATCAAGATGTAGCATGCACTGCACTTTAACAAATCCATACCTAAAACAATACTGCCTACGTATCGCTGTCAACATTGCCAATTTTACATTGTCTTGTTTTTTTTGTGAGTATGTTGTTGTATTTTGCACTGTCTGTATCCTGCACTGTCTGTATTTTGCACTGTCTGTATTTTTGCACTGTCTGTATTTTTGCACTGTCTGTATTTTTGCTATGTCTGTATTTTGCACTGTCGTTGTATTTACACTGTCTGGAGCCAGCACCTAAGCTTTTCACTCATCATAGCACACGTGCTGCTGATGATGTGACAATAAAAGTGATTTGATTTGATTTTGATTGCATAACTAACGCGCTCTGCGCTGGACTTTAGAGCAGCTTTTAGTTAGTTAATGGCACAGTTTATTTCAGTTTCTCAAAATAGCAACAATGCGCCTTAACTCACTCCCTTTAAGACCAGCACACTCTTGAGTCCACAAAGTGGCACAAATGGAGTTGCTATTTAAACAACGTGGTGCAAAACGTGAAAATTATGCTGTGACATAATAAACAGACGTGGATTGCGCGGATAAATCGCGTTATTCGTGCGTAAATAGACGCTTGAACATTTGAGTTTACTCGCTTCATTCGCGCAACAAACTCGGCTTCATTTGCACGTCAAATCCGCTTTATTCACGCGTCAAACTCACTTCAGAACAGATGCGGATTTACGTCATGGGCGGGGCTTCTGTCTGCCCGGGGACTGTAGCTTCGTTGCTGAATGGCTAACATGGATTTTATTGATAATATAACTGTGTTTATGTGCTTTATGAAGGCTGTAAAACAGCGTCGATACGTTTGGAGCAGTGTCTGAGTCCACTACATACTTTCTGAGGTGCACCCAGCTCTGTGAGCTTATAAACGATGTAGGTCTTCCCGCACAGGAACCTCACATGCCCTATATGACAGGTTCCTGTGCGAGACAACCAACAAACCTTTGTTTTCACAAGTCTATTAACAAGGTTGATTTGGGTATTTATAAAAACCATGTCACTTCTCAGAATGGTCTAAAGCAGGGGTCACCAACCTTTTTGAAACCGAGAGCTACTTCTTGGGTACAGATTAATGTGAAGGGCCACCAGTTTGATACACACTTCTTAAATAACAAATGTGCTCAATTTACTTGTAATTATATGTTATTATTAATAATTAATGATATTCATCTATGTGAAGACAGTTATGTTAATGATTTCTCACAATAGTTGTCAACAATGATTTAACAAGATAGGAAACAGAGAAAGATCAATATGCAACACATTGAGCTCTATTTTAATGATCTATGCGCAAAGTCTAAAGCGCATGGTGCAACAACATTAAGGGCTTGGCGCCCTGGCACATGGTCTAACAGAGTCGTGCTTAATCTCTTAATGAGTTATAGGTGTGTTTTGAGCATAACGGGCATTAAACCAATCAGAGTCTCTTCTCTCATTCCCTTTAAAAGTCAGTTGCGTCGTGCCATGATGCAATTGATATTTACATGGCGGTCTTTGTATGTGTAAAAACTTTGCTTGTTAAGCTCAAAGATTTGTTTCAAAACTATTTTAAATTCCGTTCTAATTTTCGGCAAACAAATAAATTAACAGTAATACTGTAATATTAATATTAAGTGTGGTCAAAAAACTGAGTTATGTCCAAACACACATCCTATTCTTATCCCCCATATAATGACGCATACATCTCCAAAACAGGTGAACAAATCTAAACTTGTTTATATAAAATAAATATAAATATGCATATAATAAATAATACTGCTAATAATAATAACATTATACAAATGCAGATTGTCACGAATGAACTGAAAAAGCCCCCCGAGATGAAGAAGGCATTGGAGGAGGCAGTGGTTTTTCTATTTATGTAGAAAATAATCATTTTTGTAACATTTTAATCCTTTAATTTTTTTCATATGTAAAGATATTTGTGTGTTGCTGTACATCCTGTCTGTATTAAGCAACTTGTCAGCATTTGGACCTGCATAGGCGCATTGAACACTTAACACACCCCACACAAACTCTTCCATACCCCGCACTGCACACCATCAAGACGTAGCATGCACTGCACTTTAACACATCCATACCTAAAACAATACTGCCTACGTATCGCTGTCAACATTGCCAATTTTACATTGTCTTGTTTTTTTTTGTGAGTATGTTGTTGTATTTTGCACTGTCTGTATTTTGCACTGTCTGTATCCTGCACTGTCTGTATTTCGCACTGTCGTTGTATTTACACTGTCTGTATTTTGCACTGTCTGGAGCCAGCACCTAAGCTTTTCACTCATCATAGCACACGTGCTGCTGATGATGTGACAATAAAAGTGATTTGATTTGATTTTGATTGCATAACTAACGCGCTCTGCGCTGGACTTTAGAGCAGCTTTTAGTTAGTTAATGGCACAGTTTATTTTAGTTTCTCAAAATAGCAACAATGCGCCTTAACTCACCTACTTTTTAGACCAGCACACTCTTGAGTCCACAAAGTGGCACAAATGGAGTTGCTATTTAAACAACGTGGTGCAAAACGTGAAAATTATGCTGTGACATAATAAACAGACGTGGATTGCGCGGATAAATCGCGCTATTCGTGCGTAAATAGACGCTTGAACATTTGAGTTTACTCGCTTCATTCGCGCAACAAACTCGGCTTCATTTGCACGTCAAATCCGCTTTATTCACGCGTCAAACTCACTTCAGAACAGATGCGGATTTACGTCATGGGCGGGGCTTCTGTCTGCCCGGGGACTGTAGCTTCGTTGCTAAATGGCTAACATGGATTTTATTGATAATATAACTGTGTTTATGTGCTTTATGAAGGCTGAAAAACAGCGTCGATACGTTTGGAGCTGTGTCTGAGTCCACTACATACTTTCTGAGGTGCACCCAACTCTGTGAGCTTATAAACTCCTCCAGAAACGTAACCTGGATGACGGAGGCTTTCAGCTGTGCTTCTGACTGAGCCAAGCCCAGTTTGATGAACTGTTGTCAGTGTCGGCTGGAGGATTTCCCCCGGGACACCAACAGAAGGTGCTAAGTCACAATCATGCCCCCACAAGAGCAAGCTCCTGATTGGTTAACGTGGCGCGAATGTCCGCAGAACTTCAGATTTGTGAACTCGAGCGAGTTGCACGATTTGCATGTTAAGCGCGTCAACCGCGCAAAACGCTCAGTTCGCGCTACGCCATTTGCGCGTATCTCACTGCAGGATGTCTATTCGCGCATTTGCATTGACTTAACATGTAAATCACTCGCGCTTGACGCTTCTTCCGCGTCTGGTGTGAACGCAGCATTAGGGTTGCGCTGGTCTGAAAATAGCAACAAAAATCCTCCACTTTACTGCACCCGCTACCGCAGGAAAAGCAGACAAGCAGGTGGGAACGATGGATGGGGAGAAGCAGCTCATTTGCATTTAAAGCCAAAGGCTACAAAAACAACTACTCTGTATTCAGACATCAAAATGGGCAGATTCTGGAGGCTATAATAAATTATCTGATGGTTATTTTGAGCTAAACCTTTACAGACACATTCTGGAGATACCAAAGGCTTGACATCTTGTAAAAGGGGTAAAATAGGTGCCCTTTAATAAAATATACTCTATGTAAAGCACCCATCGCAGCTTCAATATGCATTACGCAGCTTTTATATGCAATAAATTCAAGAGGCATACAAGTTCTGTTTTTCAGATTATTTATATATTTTCTGAGGAGGTCACGGATATAACAACAATATTTCTCTGTGTTATTTCAGGGTTTTGAATTTTTCTTAACCGAGAGAGAACAGAGCACCCAGAGGAAACCCAAACCAACACGAAGAGAACATGCAAGCTCCACACAGAACCAGCAACCTTCTTGACGTGAGGCGACAGTGCTAACCACTGTGCCGCCCAGAAAATCTGCATTTTTTTTTTGTTTGTGTTTTTGGTATAAAATAATATTCTTTACATTTTCTACGCATTTTTTTGTTTTGTTTTTAATTGTTTAATCTGACATTCGTTTGGTAAAAACATGCATTTGCGTTCCTTGCACACTTAACTGAAACCTTCTGTCAGTTTAGTGGCTAATTTGTTTGAATACAGTTTTTTAAAAAATGTATGATTTTTAAAAGGCGGCGTGACATCAAACCTCACCACTAAACCCAACCGTCATGTTCACTGGATTTCCTCCAGGTGCTTCGGTTTTCCCCACAGTCCAAAGACATGTGCTATAGGTGAATTGAGTAAACTTAATTGGCCGTAGTGTGTGTAAATAAGAGTATGAAATGTATGGCTGTTTCCTAGTGATGGGTTGCAGCTGGAAGGGCATCCACTGCGTAAAACATATGCTGGATAAGTTGGTGGTTCATTCCGCTGTGGCGACCCCTGAATAATAAAGGAACTAAGTCAAAAAGAAAATGAATGAGTTATGAATTGTCATAAGACGACGTTGGCATATTCCATATTATATTTAAAATAATAAAACCACTTACAATAGCTAACACCTAGGCTAATCTCATATATAATTCATATAAGGTCAAATAATGAAGTAAAAAAAAAATCACTTAATTGTTGCATATTAGATTTACATTCAGACATTTTTAATATTAATTATTTTATAACTATTATTACTATTTTTTAATTGGCAAATTCTTTTCAAATTCTTTATTATTTTTTATTATTTAAAAGGTCTACTTTTACAACTTTTGACACACTAACCACTGCAGAAATGTAGTATATGTCATATACAGTACCAATAATAATAATATAATAATAATAATATATATATATACTGTATATATATATACCCTGCTGGAAAATCCAGCTTAAACCAGCCTAGGATGGTTGGCTGGTTTTAGCTGGTTGACCAGGCCGGTTTTAGAGGGGTTTTGGCCATTTCCAGCCTGGTTTCCAGCCATTTCCAGCCTGGTCTTAGCTGGTCAGGCTGGGAGATGACCAGCTAAAACCAACTTGACCAGCCTAGCCAGGCTGGGAGCCCAGCCAAAACCAGCTATGTCCAGCTTAAACCAGGCTAGTCAAGTTGGTTTTAGTTGGTTTTAGCTGGTCATTTTCCAGCCTGACCAGGCTGGAAATGGCTGGAAACCAACCTGGAAATGGCCAAAACCCCTTTAAAACCAGGCTGGTCAACCAGCTAAAACCAGCCAACCATCTTAGGCTGGTTTAAGCTGGATTTTTCAGCAGGGTATATATATATATATGTTTTCACAAACTTTGGATATGTAACTGAGATTTATACGTTGGCCTATAAAGCTAACGTGCTGCGATTTAAGAAAACACATGCGATTACAAAAAACGCCAGCAAATTAAGAAAAGATCTTCATCCGTTTGACAGCACATGTATTGCAAATTCTTACACCACATACACATTAAAAAGCACACAGCATTTTCAGACAACGCAAACAAATTAATAAAATGCGCTGCATTTACTCACAACACAATGGAAATGTTTCAAGGGGACCTAAACAGTCAAACTATGTGCCGTGACTATTAGAGGTGATATTTGAAAGGTGAGTTTTTTTGTTTGTTTATTTTAACATCCTGGGGTCCGTTCTTCGTACGTGGATTACTCAATTAGCTGGATTTGGTTATTGACAATTTGAGACGATCCAGGATCGTTTCGTTCTTTAAAACTCCGAGAGTTGTTGATAGCTCAAACCTGTTCGGGAACTCATTTCATATAAACAGGATTAGATCAGCTCATTTCAAGCAAAGGTAATACTGAAAGTATGTATCGAATGCTGATAGTTTCTTACAGTAGTAGATATATACACTTGGAAAAATAGTAAATATAATTTTTTTTACTATATATATAGTACTACAATCTGCACTCTGAAATAAAAGTTCAAAGACTGCCACCTGGTGGTTCAAAGATACATTTTTTTGATATGAACTTTTTAGATATAAACGCATTTAATCGCTTTAGTACTTGTGTATGATAATAGACATGCTCAATATGCAACTTTTTTAAAGGAATAATTTATGCAGTCATGTACATGTTTTGACGGCTAATATGCCGGTGATTTGATGCTTCACAAAAGTTGCAGACACCTTTACCAATATCAAAATGCTTTTGTGATGCAAAATTTATTTAAACATCCAGTTATTCCAGTATCATCTAAGCGAGGTACGAAGAATGGACCCCTGATTCCCTTGTCTTTTGTATTTTATTAGCCTAAATAACCATAACCTTAATAACCTAACTCGTTTTTTTGGGTCCCTTTGAAACATTTTCGTTGTGTTCGTGCTATTCGAAAGTGTTGAAAATTGTTTGCATTGTGAGAAAATGCAGCGTATTTTATTAATGTGTTTGCAATGTGAGGATTTGCAGCATGTGTGCTGTCAAAAGAATGAAGATCTTTTCTCAATTTGCTGACTTTTTTTGCAGTTGCATGTGTTTTCTTAAATTGCGGCACGTTAAACTCTCTTGGCCTCTGTAGATTTCAGCTTGCAAATCATATCAAGCAGCCTATAGCTTTTGTCACGAACCACGACTGCATTTAAAATGGCATAAATGACTTCGAAGTGCACTATGAAGTGAGTTGTTATGGGTTAGCGTTGTTAGTTGACAATTGTTAGTGTGAAGATTGTTAAAAGTGAAATACTTTGAAAGAAAATCACATTAAATGTGAGAGAAATCTTTTGCTCAAATAAGGTGTTAAATAACTGAATTCATATTAACATTATTCTTCTGTCAGCGGCTCAAACCTCAATAACAACATATTTTTGGGTTTGCTATTAATAAAAATGTTCGCACTATTGATGTGTCGTTCGCGAACGAGCCGGCTCTAAGAGCCGATTCTTTGTAGCGAACGAGAAGAGCCGACTCCCGTCGGGGAGAGCCGAATCTTCTGCCGTAAGGACCCATGGGAGGACCCACTAGGATTGTACCATGATGATCACTCGCGCTTACAGCTGATGTGATGCGCGCGACTGTTTAAAACGCGTGCACGCTCTTGTTTCCTTTCGTGAAGCAACCGTGTCTGGAAACGCAACTGTGATCGGTTCTCTTTCAAATAGACTAGACAAAAAGTGATGAACATGCACCCACAGTCTTGATGCTTTCATGAGCTCAAAATTTGTCTTTTTGTAAGCAGCACCGGTTGCTTTCACTTTGAACAGATCCTTATCACACATGGTATGTTTTTCGGTCACACTTTATTTTGACGGTCCGTTTGTTGAATTTAAGTTACATTGCAACTAATTATCATTATATTATAAGTAGACTGCTAGGTTAGGGTTAGGGTTGGAGTTGGGGTTAGGGTTAGTGTAAGTTGACATGTAATTGCAAAGTTTCTTATAGTCAGTTAAATGTCTGTTGAAGGACTGTTAAATGTCAGTGTCAACAGATATTAAGTAGACAGTCTACTAATACTCAAATGGACCATCAAAATAAAGTGTTACCTGTTTTTCACCTGCTTTCATTTGCTCTTGGTTTTATTTGCTTTTATTTTTGTTAATATGGTTTCATTTTTTTTTTTAAATATTGCTTTAATGGGAGATTAACTCTCCATTTACGTATGTGTAGTTAACTGGTGATCAGAGAGACCTTTAGCCAGGACAGATTACTGTGCATAGTTGTAGGTACATGACAATAATTATTTTTTTTTTAAAGTCAATTGCTTTTCTTTGTTTTTTAAGAAATGTTTTGTTAAATAAAAATTATAGTATACAGCTATATTTTGCTTGTTTTGACACATTTAAAATTTGTGGCTAAGAAAAAATTATTGTTTGGTGTGGTCAGAGATAAATTTGGTAAACCCTTAAAAGTCATAAAAATTAATTGCAAAATAACATTATGAAACCATGACCCATTTGCTCATGCTCATCGAGCAAGCTCATACACGAGACACAAAAAGTGAAATTAATGACGAGGCATGGGGACATAACACAAAATTTTAAGTTTTAAGTATTTTAGCATGTCAAAGTCAAATGTATGCATATATAATCTATTTTCCCAACAACAAAATTATGGCTAGTGTAAATGGCGAGTGGCAAGTAACGTTGGAAAACTACCAGCCACAGTGGCCGGTGATCAAAAAAGTTAATGTCAAGCCCTGGTTGTGTTCAATTGTTCAATTAAAGTTTTATTAAAATGTTAAATAATAGTACCTGTGTATTTTTTATGAAAAATAAGGAATTAAAAGGTTGCTTATCAATACACAAAACATTCACAATTGATAAATTGGGCTAAAATAGAAGGCTCTGAGTGATACTAAATAAAGAGCCATTTGGGAGCCGTGAGAGCCGGCTCTTTTAAGGGAGCCGAGCCAAAAGAGCCGAATCTTTGAAAAGAGCCGAACTTTCCATCACTAGTTCGCACTAACCACATTACTCACGTTTCATTTCTCACTCTCGCTTTATTAGGTATATTAATAACTGCAGTACAAAAAAACAGTGTGAAAATTTGAGACTTGATCAGGGTTTTCCTAAATGTGTTATCAAAGCTGTTTGAGAAATTATATTATAAGTCAAAATGTGAAAATGGTGAACTAATGATAAGTAGCACATCTTATTAGCATTACTTTATTATAAATGAACTAGCTGGGGCTCTAACTGCAAGCTTTGTTGGGGTTGCCACAGCGGAACGAACCATCAACTTATCAAGCATATGTTTTATGCAGCAGATGCCCTTCCAGCTGCAACCCTTCACTGGGAAACATCCATACACACTCATTCACACACACACTACGTTTTTGAATTTGTGGGAGAAATGGGAGCACCCAGAGCAAACCCACGTGAACACGGGGAGAACATACATTAGCCAATTCATGACTCACCAATCAGACAATTCCTAAGCCACTATAAATACCCTAGGTTCCATATGACAGCCATCATGGTTTTGAAAAATCCCCTCCTCCTTTCCTAGATGGGTGGCACGGTGGCCCAGTGATTAGCACTGTTGCCTCACAGCAAGAACGTCACTGGTTCTAGTCCTTACCAAGCCAGCCGACGTTTCTGTGCAGAGTTTACACGTTCTCCTCGTGCTCACGTGGGTTCCCCTGGGTTCCCCGGTTTCCTCCCACCGTCCAAAAACATGCAACTTAAGTTAATTGACTAATCCAAATCGGCACCATAGACATGCTCCTAGTAAGAAGTTATCTCTTCAGAGCAATCACTATCTGTTCACTAGCTACTACACCATTGGAGTTCTCGAGATCTACCTGAGCTCAAACTCCGCTCTCGCCTTGCAAATGGGAGGGAGCCCCAGGCTCGAGGATCTTATCAGCTTAGGGCTCTCTCCCAGGACAGCATGCCAAACAAGCTCTATAATCAATCATCAGCTAAGTGTGAACTCTTGAATTTATTTTATAGACAAATAAGATTTGATTTAAAGTAACGCAATAGTTACTTTTCCTGGTAATTAGTTACTTTTATAATTATGTAACTCAGTTACTATTTGTTAGCAGTAACTAGTAATTATAACTAATTACTCTTTCAAAGAAGCGTGCCCAACACTTGTTGCACCTCATGTTTTCAGAACCGAAAGCATGTGTCATATCCAACATCACAATAGTCATTACCATTAAAGTTCTTTTTCTTTTGTTTTCGGTGCCATAATTGTCTCTTCCTAATTCATAATTTGTCTTTTCTCAGGACAAGTTCCTTTATGTGGAGCTGGTTTGGGCATGTATTATGCAAAATACTAACCTTGTGCACAATGACGCTCGCTGAGAACACTCCAAATTCATTAACAGACGAGCAGGGTTAAGAACAAACCCATGTGCGTAACCACGTGTTGCGAATTAGGCGAAACGTTTTCATGAGAATTTCAAATGTGCATATAAATAAGAAAAACATATGCAAATATTAGTGAATGAGACGCATTGTTTTAATATATCCACGTATGTCAGTGTTTCTCCTGGTCCTCGTGCCTCACTGTGCTGCACATTTTGTTATTTTTTGTTTCTCTTTTTACAATAGAAATTTGACATTTGTTCCAATTCAGCAAGTGTTTGAGCGTTTGGGTGATCAATATCACTGCAAAAAAAAAAATCTTACTTAAAGGTTTTGTCTTGAATCTAGCCCAAATATCCTTAAAAATGCTAAAATGAAGTGACGTTTTCTTTTTCTTTTTTAAGTGTAAAATCGTTCTCCATTTGAGTAAGCAACGTTATCTGAAAACAGGATTAAATGAATTCACTTTTTCTGAAAACGTTTAACTTAAAAAAAGACTTCTTGATTTATATATACTGTAGATATCCGGACAGACGAGACAAAACACTTTCTGCAGTTATGTTTTTTGTTTTTCTGAAACAGAAGCTTTGAGCTTACTTTCAAGTGTAAATTTGAGCTTACTTTCAATTATCTGACAGTAGTCAAAACAAACCCATGAACAATTCAGACAAGTTGTTGCACACAGGATACCACATTCACAAAGACAAAACCAAATGAATATCAAGATATTATCTGCAACAGCATTATCAGCAGTAGCATATCAACTCACAACCCTGTACAACAAAATATCAAATAAGGCAAACAAGCAAACAGAAGGAATATGCTATTTCATTCGGTAACACTTTATTTTGATGGTCCATTTGAGTATTAGTAGACCATCTGCTTAATATCTGTTGATACTGCTCCTTCAACAGACATTTAACTGACTATAACAAACTTTGCAAGTACATGTCATCTTACACTAACTCTAACCTAACTGAGAATTAGCTGGCATGCAGATGCAATGTAACTTAAACAAACAGACCATCAAAATAAAATGTGGCCTTTCATTCAGTTAATATTTAGCTAATGTAATAATTAGTGTAATAAATATTAAGCATATTTTATACAAGTTTGAACATGCACTCCAAATTTTTTTTGCTGTTTGTTCAGACTATTATTATTTAAAATGAGCTGAAACAACACAATTCTTGAATTTTTTTAGAGTCAACTTAATTGTTTTAAATTCAATCTACTTAAATTTGCAAACAAAAAAAAGTTAAGTTAACATGATCAATTTGTGTTGGGACAACATAAAGAAATAGTGTGGATCCCTGCTTTTTTTACAGTGTACAATAAATCTATTATTACAGTGTATTATAAAACACTATTGTTGTGTTTATTTTTTATCTTATTTTTCTTGTTGTTTTATTGCTCTTGTTTTACTGTTCGGTGTCCTTGAGTTGCCAGAAATGCGACCTTAAATAAAATGTATTATTATTATTATTAAAATGTTTTTGCTGTTTGTTTAAACTTAATTTAAAATTAGCTGAATCAACTCAATTCTTGAGGTTTTTTTTGGAACAACTTTTAGTTGTGTTTTTAGGTTTAAGCCACTTACATTTGTAAAAAACTACTGAAAAAAACTATTGTTAACTTGTTCGATTTGTGTTGGGACAATAGAAAGGAATTGTGTGAAACCTAGCTTTTTTTTTTACAGTGCATATTAAATTACTAACAAGTTCTGATGCAGTTAATAAAGTGTCAATTTTTAAAAAAGTAGATAAAATATTGGATGAAATATTAAAAAATTTTTTTCAAATTTATTTCAGCTATAAAATAACTAGATTTTAATTTTATTTTGCAATAAATGTTTTGGTAATAGATGTAATTTTATTACCTAAACGACACGTGTCATACACTGATATCAAAAATGATACATAAAGATAATTCCAGTGAAATTAAACCACATATGCCATATACACTGCAAATAAAAATCATCCTTAAAGTTTTTGTCTTGACCAAATATCTAAAAATTCTTAAATTAAAAAAAACATTTTCTAGATAAGCTAAAAATATTGTCTTGTTTCCAGAAATATTAAGTGTGTTTTTCAATAAAACAAGCAAAATAATCTGCCAATTTAGTAAGCAAAATAATTGTTTTTGTTTTAAAATAAGATTTTTTTCTTTGCTTACCCATAGTCTTATTATTTATGAAAACAAGACAATAAATCATTTTAAACATAGGCTAAAACATGGCTGAGCTAACATTTTCAAGAATATGTCAAATGACAACAGATCCAGATCCCCTTATTGCAGTTCTGAGCATTAATGATTTTCAGATGGCTAAAACAGTACAGAACAAAATATAGTTCCATTTGTCAGTCCACCAGAATGAAGGTTAATATTATTGAACTGGAAACAGAAAGCAGCTCCTACATATATACATCTAATGAGGGATGTAATGAAACGTTTAAAACTGGAGAAAGTCCAGCCTGATCTCAAGAGGAAACGTAAGTATTTTACGTTTTGTCATTTAGTGGCTAATTCGTACGAGTTCAGTCGTACGAAAATGTACGTTTTTAAAAAGGAGGCGTGGCACCTAACCCCACCCCTAACCCCAACCGTCATTGGGTGATGGGCAAATCGTACTAATATGTACGAATTAGATCGTACAAATTCATACCAATTAGCCACCAATCAAAAAGTTACGAATTGCCGTGAGATTGCGTTGGAAAGTCAGATACTCTCTAAAAAAGAAAGACGACAAATTCTATAAAATCTGGCAACTGTAATAGAATATTTTAAAGACATAAATTCTATAAGAAGTATTTAAATTGAAGAGAATTAGACTAATATAGGTTAAAAATGAAGGTCAGTATTTTGCTTTTTATTATTATTATTGATTTTTATTTATTGTATTTATTATTATTTTACTTCCATGAGTATTGCTTGTATATTGTATCTTGAATTGTCAATTGTTTTGTATATGTTTGTTGAACCAAATTTGCAAGTCATTGTGTTTGAATGTTTAAAAAAACAATAAAGAAAGCTATAAAAACATTGAACATAAGCATTGTTGAGTTTAGGCTGCCAGTGAATATCTAATAGATGTCTAACAATAGTCCAAAACTATATTAGTCATCAAATGTGCAGATTAGATAGACTTTTAGATTAGATTTTTAGTCATCTGTAATTGATGACAAGTCTAGTATAGTATCTGTCTATATATTACTTGGTGTGTAATATTACAATTCTGAGTATTCAGATTTTTACAGTTATAATAAGAATATTCCACTCCCTCTATGAATGTTATGGATGGAATGTTATGGAAGTATTTGGAATGTAATAAAGTTAAAAAGTTTCCCAAGATAATACACATCCCCAAATCAGGAAAGTTGGGACAGAATGGAAAACACAAAAAAGTAGTGATTTCCAAATTTACTTTGACTTGTATTTCATTGCAGACAATATGAACACAATATATTTCATGTTTCATCTGGTCAACTTCATTTCCTTTGTAAATATACATCCTTTCATGTCATTCAGACCAGCAACACATTCCAAAATTTCTTGGGACAGGTGCAGTTTAGGGCTAGTAATCAGGTAACCCTGCTAAAAAATCCAGCTTAAACCAGCCTAAGCTGGTTGGCTGGTTTTAGCTGGTCAACCAGCCTGGTTTTAGAGGGGTTTTGGCCATTTCCAGGCTGGTTTCCACCCATTTCCAGCCTGGTCTTAGCTGGTCAGGCTGGGAGTTGACCAGCTAAAACCAGCTTGACCAGCCAAAACCAGCTATGTCCAACTTATACCAGGCTGGTCAAGCTGGTTTTAGCTGGTTTGAGCTGGTCATTTTCCAGCCTGACCAGCTAAGACCAGGCTGGAAATGGCTGGAAACCAGCCTGGAAATGGCCAAAACCCCTCTAAAACCAGGCTGGTCAACCAGCTAAAACCAGCCAACCAGCTTAGGCTGGTTTAAGCTGGATTTTTCAGCAGGGAAATTGGTTAAATAATGATGTGATTTGAAACAGGTGATGTCAACAGGTGATTGTAATTATGATTTGGTACAAAAGTAGCATCCAAGAAAGGTCTAATCCTTTAAAAGCAAAGATGGACCGAGGTTTGCCAACAAACATATGAAAAAATTATTGAAATGTTAAAAAACAATGTTCCTCAAAGAAGATAGTAAGATATAATTGGATATATAGAAATATTTGGATATTTCACCTTCAACAGTGAATAACATATTTAAAAGATTCAAGGAATCTGGAGGAATTTCAGTGGGCTCAGGAGTACTTTGGCAAACCTTTGTCTAGTACTACAATACGCAGTTACATCCACAAATTAATATTGTACTGTTAAAAATGTACTGTGCCAAAAGGAAACCCTATGTTAACAGTGTCCAGAAGCGCGGTCGACTTCTCTGGGCTCGGAGGCATCTGGGATGAACAATCACACAGTGGAAACGTTTGCTGTGGTCAAATGAATCAGTATTTCATGTATTTTTTTGGGAGAAATGGACAGCATGTGCTCTGGACCAAAGAAGAAAAGGATCATCCAGACTGTTACCAGCAACAAGTCCAAAAGCCAGGGTCTGTCATGGTATGGGGTTGTGTCAGTGCCCTTGGCAAATGTAATTTGCACTTCTGTGATGGCACCATTAATGTTAAAATGTACATAGAGATTTTGGAACACAATATACTGCTGTCTGTTCCAGGGACGCCCAGGACAATGCAAAACCACATTTTGCACACATTACTAAGTCCTGGATGCAGAAGAAGAGGATACAGGTACTTGATTGACCTGCCTGCAGTCCCGACCTATATCCATTAGAGAATGTGTGGTGCATTTACAATGCGACAATGAAGACCCCGTACTGTTGCCCACTTTAAGACTTGTTTGCAGGAAATTACACCTGAAACACTTCATGACTTGGTGTCTTCAGTCCCTAAACATCTTTTGAGTGTTGTAAAAAGGAACGGCAACATTACAAAGTGGTAAATGCTTAACTACTATGGCTATATATATAGCCATAAGGAACACATTAAATAATTTAAGTAAATTTAGAAATCACTACATTCTTTTTTTTTTATTATTTGCTTTTTCCATACTGTCCCAATTTTTTTTCTGTTTAGGGTTGTAAAAAACACTTAAATAAATGTACTATAAAAGTTCAATAAAGTAAAAATACTTGATTACAGTCCACATCTGTATATACTGTATATCATAATTGGCAAATAAACGTATAAATGATCACATTTGATTTTAATGTACAATTCATGCTTCAGACTTTTACCCCCGGTTTCACAAACAGGTTTAAGGCTAGTCTTGGATTAAATTGCATGTTTGAGCTCTCTCAACTGAAAATAACTTGCGGTGAGATGTCTTAAAATATATCAGTGTCATTTTTTGTTTACAGGTGCACACCAGTAATGCATTTTTCTAAGGCTGTTTTTATAAATGTGGCTTAAATAGCCTATTTTAACTAAGGTCTAGTCCTGGCTTAAGCTAAGCCCTGTTTGTGAAACTGGGCCTTAGTCCTATTAACTTCTCATTAGTGTTACCAATAAAATAAAAGTTCAAAAAGTTGGTAAACTAGACTGGCAACAATGTAAATTGACGGTGAAACGTGTTAATATGACAAATCATCACATAATTCAACATGACACTATCATGACATTTAGACAAATGTCTCATAAAAAGTTGACTCAAAAAAAAGTTGACTTGACTTAAAAATGTGAGTAAACCCATTGCCTTAAAATGATTAAGTAAATGAACTATTAAATCAACTTAAGTTACAAGCTCAACAGGTTTACTCACTTTTTTAAAGTCAGCTTGTCGCTTTTAAAATTGAAGTAACTAATCGCTTTTTACAGCAAATACTAGACTAAACAAACATCTGTTAATTTTTGTGATATTGTAATATTTTGTGATGAAGTGTTTTGTTTATTTACGGTTGTGAATTGCATTATGGGACTTTGATCTTTCCTCTGTCGATTTTGAAGCTGAAAATTAAAGTTTAACAAAGTGACTTTTATTGACATTTTAATAGTTTGAAATAATATAATGTATAAGAAATCATATTTAGGGAAATTAATCTGTAAAATAACAGAAAATGTACTGCCAGTTTATTACAAGGATTTTGTGGTGTAACATACAACACCAACCCAAACAATAGATCACTTAAAACTATTGAAAAGGTTCATAAAAGTCACTTTGTCGAACTTTTCAAGGCTAAAAGTTGTTGGAAGAGAGATTAAGGCTCTATAATGCAATTCAAAAGCATAAATAAATAGGGAAAAATAACAAATGAAAAACATGAATCACAAAACTGCAAATTTCTGGATATTTTTACAGTGTTTAGTTAGATTATATAGCTACTAGAATGAATAATGCTGTACAGTAAGTGCATGCTCATCATCACTTATGCTGCAAAGCCAGATTTAATCTTTTGCAATGCTGACAGTCGCATAAAGTGACATTTATTATTGTTCAATGACTGGTAAAAACCCTCTTTAGCAAAGGTCAGGTCTGTTCATGGAGGCTATTTTCAGTTTATATATATATATATATATATATATATATATTATAATGGAATGACAATAATAGTATTGTAATCCAGTTCATTGCTCATTAAGAACAACATAACTGAGTGATCAATCACAAGTCATGTCTTATTAACTACACATATTGCACAAATAATATAATTTAACACTTTGGGACAGTCCTTTATAGTTCATTGCACAAGCATAA
The DNA here is from genome assembly GCA_903798195.1 of Danio kyathit. NCBI lineage: Eukaryota > Metazoa > Chordata > Actinopteri > Cypriniformes > Danionidae > Danio > Danio kyathit. The sequence goes on from LR812533.1 coordinate 5,771,568, forward strand.
AGATCACAGATAAATGATATACACACTCCAAAGAACGTTTTTTTGCTGTTTGTTCAAACTACTTATTTAAATTGAGCTGAAACAACACAATTCTTTAGTTTTTTTTGGGGACAACTTAATTGTTTTATGTTTAATCCACTTAAAATTTAATCGATTTGTGTTGGGACAACATGAAGGAATTAAGTTAACTTATTAGTTTTTCAAATTTAATTGGATTAAACATAAAAAAAGTGAAGTTGTCCCAAAAAAATCTCAAGAATTGTGTTGTTTCAGCTCATTTTAAATAGGTAGTTTGAACAAACTACATGTACAAAATGATCAAACTTTCTGTCAAGCAGATCAATTAAAATACCTTAATTACAATGAATAAAAACAGCTGATAATTATACTTATTTAGCCAATGATATTGAACTTACTTGATATCCTCTTGTCCACAAGCTGGTCCACCGAGTTTGGACGTAGAAGCTTTTATTTTTCATTCACTTCCTTCATAGCTTCCTTCTGGCTCATGCAAAGAGGAAACTGTGTTTGTTGTGTGTAATGATGATTCAAAGTATGAAAGAAAAAAAACATTGCAGAACCAGGTGGTTAGTGGGTGTGCATGTGTGTGTGTATGTATGTGTGTGTGCTTGTGCATGTGTGTGTGGTGGTTAGTTGATTCTGTGGTACCGTAAGAGACAGCATCTACAGGCTACAGCTGAACTACTAAACTGTGCTGCAATAATATTTTTAGCCTTTTTACGTTTCACTTATTTGCAAGTCAAAGTCGTGTATTAATGTTTTGTTTTTTTTTCCGAGGTGACATCACCACATGAAAGCAGCGTGTTTTGTCCTTTTTGATAGCACTTTACTTGATGGGGTGTTCATAAGATTGTCATGAAACCTTTATAATCATGACATGACGTGAATGTGAATAAGATTTTATGCATGCTTATGACAACCCCTATTACACATTAAAAAGGGTCATATTTCGGTTTTATGGGTCTCCAACAACATGCTGATATGCATGCAAGGTCAAAAAACACTTTCATGGTCTTATAATATGCATTTATTTTTACCTAATTATCACTGAGACTCCCATATGATTCGTTCAGCGATTCATTTCGTCCCAAACCCCTCCTTAGTGCGAAGCTAATCTGCATTGATTGGACCGATGACAGCCTGTTACGATTGATCGACAACTTTCAGCGCGAGACAGTGAAATGCCCAGCGTGGTTTATCAAGCCCCCGGGTCGCCAACATTGGTACAGGATCCGATCGCAGCGGACGCCCGAAACACGCTTCATAGTAAACTTACTAACACCACAGTAAACAGTACCCAGTTCTCAACAGTGTTATTCAGACAACGCCGAAAGCAGTGCAGTTAAACACCGGCATATTGCTCTATTCTTAACCATGACACACATTCAGTATTAATCCACACGGCAGCAAAAACTAAACTATTCCTAACCTTGACCACTGCACATGTGTAGGATTAGCTAACAGTGGCCATAGCAATGACAAACGGCAGTGAAAAGAGCTCCCAAACGCATTTAAATCCGTAAACAAAGCAGCACGCGTCGCGTTTTCAACGTGGCATTAGACGCGATATGAGAATAAAAAGAGTTAACCTGATACAGTACAAGCGGTTACAAGTAACAAAACATGTAGGTCATTCCTATTTGCAATCATTGCTGTGGCACCTCTTGCGTGAAGTGTTATATGTTCTCAGGGCTTACCTGTACTCTGCTTTGCCCAACGATCACATCCCCAGCCGGGGGGTTTGTAGCGCTCACCAGCGCTCCTCCTCTGTCCTCTGACAAGCTTTCTCTGCGGGCTCCCATCGCGTTCACCCTGAGCCTTCGTAAGCCTTTCCAGTGCTGCGCACCAGCCCGAAGCCCAACGTGCAGCAGCCTGCCTTTGTTTCAAAGTGTGCCTAACAAACTGTCCTTATTTTGCCCACACCCCTGGTCTATTGTCTGTCCATTACAAGATGGAGGAAGAAACTAATCCATGAGCTGTATACTGATCGCCCATCGCAACAATTGTTTCGTATCCACGTCACGCCGAAACGGCTAAAGACTCTTTATCAAGACGATTCATTTAAACCACTATGAGTCGACTCTTTTTTTTTAGATGAATCAGTAGTTTCAAAAACTGTCCACTTTCAGATTTAAGCTTTAGCTGGATATTTCACTTCTCTTAGAGCTGTGTTACACACTACATGGAAGGTCATTTTCAAAAACCCATAATAGGGGCTCTTTAAGTGCCATTCACGCAGTTATAAAATTTTAAATGCAAAGATGACATTGTCTGTCATAACAATGTGACATTACCAAGACAACAAAACAGGCTCAATCTGATTAAGCACCTCAATATACATTTCTGGAGAGCGCCAAATACGTCCCAGCAGCTACGTTTTTTGCAGTTTTTGTTTTTGCAAATCCACCAGAGGTCGCTGTGTACGCTTTTGAGGTCTCAAATTTAATAGGTTTTTGTAATGCTGTTTTGAGCGATTTTGTAAAACGAATCAATGATTTGCTTTATGATTCAGCAGTTTTGTTGATTCCTGAGCAACAGTTTGTTCTTGCCATGCAAATGTCTTGCTGTAGCTGTGGGGCATCATGAATAATCAGCCACGCTTGATGCATTTACACAGGAACTCACGCCATGCTCACTAAAATAGCAAAAACCAGTTAAAATAAGTCAGTTCCTTTAATTGTAAAAAAAACTGATACCACTCGATTATAGTAAAGCTGCTACACACACACACACACACACACACACCAAAAAAATTCACTTTTTTTTTACTATTCACCCTCAGGTTGTTTCAAACCTACAGTATATGAGTTTCTTTCTTCTGTCTAACACATGGGTGATTCCAGGGGTGATTTTAGAGCATTTCTGTGTGGAGTTTGCAAGTTCTCCCCATGTTGGCGTGGGTCTCCTCCAGGGGCTCCGGTTTCCTCCACAGTTCAAATGCATGTGCTATAGGTGAATTGAATAAACTAAATTGGCGGTAGTGTATGTGTGTGAATGCAAGAGATTATGGGTGTTTCCTGGTGCTCAGGTCTGGGCAGCTGAAAGAGCTTCCGCTGTGTAAAACAAATGCTGGATAAGTTGGCGGTTATATAGTTAAATCAGAATTATTAGCCCCCTTTTGAATTTATTTTCTTTTTTTAAATATTTCCCAGATGATGTTTAACAGAGCAGGGAAATTTTCACAGTATGTCTGATAATGTTTTTTCTTTTGGAGAAAGTCTTATTTGTTTTATATCGGCTAGAATAAAAGCAGTTTTAAATTTTTTAAAAGCCATTTTAAGGACAAAATTATTAGCCCCTTTAAGCTAATTTTTTTTTCAACCCATTCTGAAAACGTAGTCCCGTGGACGTTTCTGGAGACCGCAAAATACGTCCCGGGAGGTACGTATTTTTGCAGTTTTTGATTCCGCGAGAGGCCGCTGTGTGTGCTTTTTCACATCTTAAATTTCTCTCGCGAGTACCGTTCGTGCCTGCTGTTCTCGCGTAAACCCACCAGAAGCCGCTGTTGACTGATTGTCTGTCTGACTGAATGGCCGGCCGGCCAATGGACTGACTGACCCACCCTTCTTCCCTAAACCCAACGAATTTTATCAATTGACCCACCCACCCACTTACTTCCCTAAACCCAACCAACGGTTTACAAAAGCAGTCCAGAAAAAGAAAAGCCCTCGTCTGATTTTTACCATGTTTTCAGACTTTACCGCATTCTCATCCTGTTATTTACTTGTTCATGTAATTTTTTTGGATTCTGTTTTTGTCTTACCTGATTTCTGGAACCGCTCTTTCCCGGACTCGAACCCCATCATTGTGGTCAACTCCTCTCTGCATCTCAAGTCCGCCGATGTAACATAACAAGCTAACGGGACAAACTGGTTGCGGCGGGAAAACCCTCCACACGGAGGTGAGCACGAAAAGGAACGGCGTCATACCGCCCCATAGCGTTCGTTTAAAAAAAAAACAAATGAAGCCATACATACCTCCGTCTACATAATTGGCTGTCTCCAGAAACGTCTATGGGACTACGTTTTCAGAATGAGCCTGGGTTGTTTTTTTCGATAGTCTACAGAACAAACCATTGTTATACAATAACTTGCCTAATTACCCTAACCTGCCTAGTTAACCTAATTAACCTAGTTAAGCCTTTAAATGTCACTTTAAGCTGTATAGAAGTGTCTTGAAAAATATCTAGTAAAATATTATTTACTGTCATCATGGCAAAGATAAAATAAATCAGTGATTAGAGATGAGTTATTAAAACTATTAGTTTAGAAATGTGTTGAAAAAAATCTCTCCGTTAAACAGAAACTGGGGAAAAAAAATAAACAGGGGGGCGAATAATTCAGGGGGGCTAATAATTCTGACTTCAAGGGTGGATTTAATGACTTGGGGGGCCCAAGCAACTCCAGCCATGGGGGCCCAAGTTCTGAAATGCACCCTTTCTACTTTCATTTTAATTTATTTAGCTGATATAGCTGTTTTTTTCTATATCACTCAATCTTCTTTTCCACGTTTTATCTCAATGTAAGTTTTACATTTTAAATAATTATGTCTTAAAATTTACAACTAAAAATAATAATACATATATATATATATATATATATATTTATTTATTTATTTAGAAATTTGACTGCTGGACTGCTCCATGATTGAGGGTGGTGGATTTTTTTTCTTCATAATATTATCATTACATAATATGATGTTATTATAGTAATATTAGATTTTTACCAGAAAATTTTTGTGGTTAAAATAACATCACTTCTGTATATATAACCCATTCGTAACAACACAATCTCCATTCGCTTTGCGTGACTAAAATTGTTTTAAAACAGAGGAAATCCTTTTTTCCAGCGTGCAAAAGTAACTCCAAAATTGATTCAGGATTTTAAAAAATGTTTGGATTGAGCATTTGTTTTTACTGCTGTCACTCTCTTGTGTGTCGCATTTATTTTCATTTGTACAAATCTGCACAAATCTGTACAAATCTACATTTGTTGACAGACCGTTTGGGCTACTTATCAGAATTATGGGAATTGTCAGCCCGACAAATTTTAACGGGATGAACATTTTTTAGTCTTATGCCTTTTTCTATGTGTAAAAACACATATAAACACATTTAGATCATTTACTTTAATGATTACTATTGGAATGTGAAGACTTTCAACCAGCACAACAAAAAATGTTTCTATTAACTCAACTAGTTACTTTTTGGGGAGTAACTCAATATTGTTATACCGTAGTTTCGTTTGTCAACTTTTTTTACTGTCATATTAGATAATGTGTAGAAATAATAATAAATCATTGCAAGAACAATAATCTTTGGTTTATTAGATAAACCAACCCAGGCTCATTCTGAAAACGTAGTCCCGTGGACGTTTCTGGAGACCGCAAATTATGTAGCCGGAGGTACGTATGGCTGAGTTTAATTTTTTAAGCGAACGATACGGGGTGGTATGACGCTGTTCCTTTTGGCGCTTACCGGCTGACCGCTTACCTCCATGTGGAGGCCTTTCCCGCCGCAACCAGTTTGTCCCGTTAGCTCGTCGTGTACGTCGGTGGACTTGAGACGCAGAGAGGAGTTGACCACGATGACAACAAATGGGTTTGAGTCCGGGGAAGAGTAAGTCAGGTAAGACAAAAACAGAATCAAAAAAATAAAATGAACGAGTGAACAACAGGCTGAGAACGTGGTAAAATCCAAAAACGTGGTAAAAATCAGACAAGGCCTTTTCTTTTTCTGGACGGCTTTTGTAAACCATTGGTTGGGTTTAGGGAAGTATGTGGGTGGGTCAATCGGTAAAATTGGTTGTGTTTAGGGGAGGAGGAGGGTGGGTCAGTCGATTGGCTGGTCGCCCAGTCAATCATTCAGCCAGACAGACAGACGGACAGTCGACAGCGGCCTGTGGTGGGTTTACGCCAGAACATCGCGGGCGCAAACGCCACTCGCGTGAGACATTTGAGATACGAAAAAGCGCACGCAGCGGCCTCTCGCGGATTCGCGACAACAAAAGCTGCAAAAATACGTACCTCCCGGGACGTATTTCGCGGTCTCCAGAAACGTCCACGGAACTACGTTTCCAGAATGAGCCAGGGTTGAGATAAACAGTTCTTGCATAAAGAGGAAATTTCACCCATAGATACACACACACTGTCACGGTTTCAGGAAAAGTAGCGAGGACTCAAGTGCAGTAAATAATATGGGTTTTTATTATAAACATAAAACAAAAAAGGCAACAAAAACTATCCAGAGGGGGAAAAACATTAACTAAACAAATAAACAAACTTGACTGGGCAGGCTGGCAGGGATCAGGGCTGGAAGACACGACAGGACAAGGAGATAAACGACGACAAACTGGCACAAGACGAGAGAAGGATATAAGCCGAAATAATTAACAAACAGGTGAACATAATAAACTAATAATGGGTTAGCAAGAAGGGTGGGACTAGACAGACGGGAGAGGACATGACGCACAGAAACAACACAAGTCATGTGCTCACATAAAACGCAGTCAATGAGAGCAATTATTAAGCACGTGTTCGCATGAAACACTAAAGCATGCGGCGCATGAAAAAATGTACCATGTGCTAAACACAACCCCAACAGAAGACTGAACGCAAGTCGTGAGTACATCATGAATAAAAACTCACCATGCACATGCAACATGCATGTTTCATCCCAGCCCCAACCGAAACCGAAACCAACTAGACTGAGAGGCTGAGAATGAAACACTATACTGCAGACAGAACAAGCAAACACCAGGACAAGAGCGCACGTCCCAAGCACGCCCAGACCTCTCGCGCCCACGTCAAGCGGTAACGCGCACGGCCCGAGAGAGGCCGAGACGGCGCTAATACAAAAGACACACAATGACAGAAAATGAGTGCTCGATCCGAGAAAACTTAAGCTGAGCACAACATACAAGACATGGCAGGACTAGTGTCTGGCCACCAAAACAAGAATTAACAAGAGAGGAGTGGCAGAATCCTGCCTGACACACACACAGAGAGAGAGGAACACAAGCTCTCTTAATCTCACACATGCATGACTGTCAATTCTGTTTCATACACTGTTACCCGGAACGGAACTGACAATTGTACTACTTTTTTTTTGTTGACACTATTGAAATCAGGGTTCGAGCATTTTTAAATCGACCAATGTGTAATCAATAAAATATAATTTTTTTTCTTTCGAAATTGTGGTAACAGTGCTGACAGTTTACAAAACAACTTTGTGTATGATTCAATTATTAATTTTCCTTCGGCTTAGTCTCTTATTTATCAGGGGTCGCCACAGTGGAATGAACCGACAACTTATCCAGCGGATGCCCTTCCAGCTTCGACCCAGTACTGGGAAACACCCATACACACTCAAATTCACACACTCGGGCCAATTTTGTTAACCCAATTCCCCTATAACGCATGTCTTTGGACTGTGAGGGAAAGCAAAGCACCTGGAAGAAATCCACAGGCTCAGAAATGCCAACTGGCCCAGCCCCTTTTTGTGTATGATGGTTGTTTCTTAATTAAAATGTTTACTCAGAGAGAGCATACACAAACACACACACACCTTTCAGTGCTTCACATCTAATCAGCGAGGGAAAGTGACACAATTATCAGTTTTAGAAGGTAATTCCACCAATATAAAGGCAAAATTTGATATGTTAACAGAGTTAGCGCAAGATTTATGGACACACATTTTTGTAAGATAAAAGTTAGTTTTAAACAATTTGTTGTAGAATTAGAGAAAACTACCTATTTAGGGTTAGGGTTTTTATAAATACAAAAAAAAAAAAACAATATTGGCAAAATAAAAGTAAAATTAAATATTTGGATTACACAATAATACATGATAGAAAAATACACTGACTAATTTAGACATCAAGAAATCATGCTTTTTGGCACTATAAGACACTATTTACTGAAAATATTGTATTGTTATGGCATGTAACATCCAGCCTGATCTCACGAGGAAACGTAAGTATTTTACGTTTTGTCAGTTTAGTGGCTAATAAGAGTTCAGTCGTATGAAAATAGTATTAAACGATTTTAAAAAGAAGGCGTGGCACCTAACCCCAACCGTCATTGGGTGATGAGCAAATCGTACTAATTTGTACGAATTAGATCGTACAAATTCATACGAATTAGCCACTCAATCAAAAAGTTACGAATTGCCGTGAGATTGCGTTGGTAATATCGTGTGACCTATGAAAATAAGTAACACATTTATAAATACTTAAAAATCAAAAGCTGAAAAAATATAACTTTGTACACCAAAATGTACCTTCAGAGGGGTATATGGAGAGCTAGTGTTTTTCAAACTACGATAAACTTCCGGTAAAAGCCTAATGTGACCATTTTAAATTTCATAAGGTTCCTTTTACAACATCGACATTTTAATGTAATTACAATACATTCAGTTAAATAGACTTTCGTTTAGTTGTTCAAGCGTAAAACGAGATGAAAGACCGTGTAACCCAAATTTACTTTCAATTATAAAATCCTCCTCATGAGATTTTGAAGAATGCCCAGACAGTGGACAGTGCTTTGTCAGATAAAAAAAAAAAAGTTAATGTGAACAGCCAACTCTCTTGTTACCAACATTCTTCAAATTATCTTCGTTTGTGTTTAACAGAAGAAAGAAAGTGTAAGGAGAGACTGTCATTTTGTCTTCTAGTAGTCTAGTGTATATTTGGTCTTTGTTGCCATCTAGTGGAGCCTCTCTTAAATCACATTCATGGATTTTCATAAAAACAACAGAGTTTGTTACTCTAATCCAGCATCCAATTAACATCCATGATGAGTAGACTTTAAAATTAAATTTTGTCCTAGATTACCTCAGGGGTTTGACTGTATTTAGCTCTTAATTTTTTTATGTATATTTGCTTCGCTAATTCACATTCTTAAGCACCATGACGTTCTAGACTTTTTCACACCACTGTAATTCATGTCGGCGATCTTGGTAGACAGCAGCTTGGTCTTCTGCATTCATAGCTCATTGATTCTAGAGCAACATTCCAATCAGCCAATTGCATTTAAGACATACGTTTACAGTTTATGTTAAGTTTAGGTTTACAGTAGGGTTGTGTGCTTCTACATCATTATAATCACACTATTAATTCCCTCTGGTTTTGGGAATAACTTATAGTTTGGGTTAGGTTTTGCGGTAGGGAGTAGATATGGATTATATTTTCAAACAAAAATGATGTTCCATGATCAACATCGATGTTAATCCAAGATCACTTCCTACTTGGCAAAATCACACCTACCTGATATAAAAGTTACTATACTTTGCAACCAATTAAAGGTTAAAGGGGGTATATACAGTGGGGGAAATAAGTATTAAAAAGTCAGGTTTTTTCCTTTTTTCCTTACATTACTAAAGGAGCTATTGACATGGAATTGAAACATCATTTGGTAAAAAATAAAATAAAATACAAACATAGAAATAAAACAAAACAAAAAAAGCTGAAAATGAGTTGTGTGTAATAACAATGGAATGACACAAAGAGGAAGTATTGAAGTATTGAAACATATTTTATACTTTATATAAAAGGCATTTTTGGTGATGGTATCTTAAAGACGCTTCTCATATGGAGAATGAAGTCACATGCATTGCTCTGGTGTGAGTTTTTCAAAAACGTCAACAGAGTGTTGAGTGTTGAACCATGTTTTGAGTGTTGAACCATCAAAATCTTGATGGTTCTGTGCAACCCAGGCTCATACTGAACAGTGTTGCCAGATTGGAAATGTAAAAGTATCGTACCAGAACCTCAAAATTATCATATTTGGAGGAAGATTATTGTACACGAGTCAAACGGAGAGTATGCAGATATTATCTAGACAAATGGCGTTTTGACAACGTGCAAATTACCACAATATGTAATCAAATAAAATAGGCGTACCTTAGTGGAAGGGTTCAAAGTCCACCTCTGAGTCGCTGTCATTGGATACCTGCGTGTTGCCAGATGTTGAGGGATTCATTTTGCGGTACAAATTGGACCACAACATAGTGCTGGTTTGCTCGAAAGCAGTGCACCCTCCCGAATTCTTAACACACTCTGAGGTGTGCACGAGCCCATTCACAGTATCTGTAATGAGCTGACTTTGTGACTGGGTTTTAATACAGCCATATCACCCTGCAGCCCAGGACCGGTTACTCACTGAAGTTAAGCAGGGCTGAGCCTGGTCAGTACCTGGATGGGTGACCACATGGGAAAACTAGGTTGCTGTTGGAAGTGGTGTTAGAGAGGCCAGCAGGGGTCGCTAAACCTGCGGTCTGCGTGAGTCCTAATGCCCCAGTAAAAGTGAAGGGGACACTACACTGTCAGTGGGCGCCGTCTTTCGGATGAGACGTTAAACCGAGGTCCTGACTCTCTGTGGTCATTAAAAATCCCATGACACTTCTCGTAAAGAGTAGGGGTGTAACCCCGGTGTCCTGGCTAAATTCCCTCTCGGCCCTTACGATCATGGCCTCCCAATCATCCCTTATCCACTGAATTGCCTCTATCACTGTCTCTCCAATCCACCTATAGCTGGTGTGTGGTGAGCGCACTGGCGCCGTTGTCCTGTGGCTGCAGTCGCATCATCCAAGTGGATGCTGCACACTGGTGGTGCTGTTTCATTATTGTGAAGCGCTTTAAGTACACATTAGATGCACTATATAAATACACATTACATTACATTAATGAGATTAACTTTGGAAAAAACAGGTTCACATGACGCATTTGAATGGGGAAAAACGAGAACATCAAGGGAAAACTCCCCTGTCCTTCTCACTTTCCTTTTTAGCACTAATTTTTTTTTAACTTTATTGCTTAAACCAGTGGTTCTCAATCGGTGGGGCACTCTCGCTGGGGTGGAAAGGGGGGATTCCCTTTCCTTTTCATTACAGATGCCGTCTCCCCTTCATATGCAATCCTCAAAACAGTCATATAGAGGTGCATGACTATCAGATGACGCGCTCCATAGTGATAAATAGACGCTGTTTCCCAAACGGATTCTGTACACGTAATTTGAAGCGGAGGCTGGGTTTTGGGTGCGTGTTAAACAGACATATACACATAATTAATAATAATAATATCTAAAGATGTAGACCTTGGTGGGCTTTTTTTTTGACAACTGTTATGCCCCAACTGCAATGAACCAGCTTTGGGGGGGCCCAGCTCGTAAAAGGTTGAGAACCCCTGGCTTAATCGATCAACCTCAACCTGAAAACTACTGACCTAAGCACGGCCGCGCGCAGTAGGAATGTTAACTCGTGAGAGAGCCATTCTCCACATTGATTGGCTGAGAAAATGTGACGAGATGGCATAGAAAACGAACTCCACGTTTTCCTCATAGGCAAAAGAGGTCGAAATTATTGTACAAATACAATAATTATCGTACGTCTGGCAACGCTGATTCCGAAAGTGTTCCGCTATATATAGATTTCTGGTGAGCACCAAATATGTACCAGAAAGTACATTTATTTATTTTTTTGCAGTTTTTGTTTTCGCAAATCCACCAGAGGCTGCTGTCGAGTGACTGACGGACTAATCGCTCCACCTTCTCCTTCCCTAAACCCAACTGTGTTTTCAAAAGCACCAATTTACCCACCCACCCACTTCCCTAAACCCAGTTTTAAAAAATAACCTAGAAAAAGAAAAGCCCTTTTACCACGTTTTCAGACCAGATGAACATTAGCTGAACTTAAAGCTTATTACAGAACACTTACCGGAAACCTTCAGACACAAAATGCTTTGTACATGTAAACACTTACTTCCTGTCATGTGCACACACTTTCAAGTGGCCAAGACCGCTAGTGTGGGGGTTTGGAAAAGGCATTTGGAGAAAGGTGTCAGAGTAGTGAACCGCAGTGGTGGTAAACACTGCACAGTTACGGAGATAGCATATTTTTAGAACAGAATGTATGCAGTGCTACATAGAAATTGCAAATGAGTAAAAAAAAATTTTTATACAGTACAAACCATGATTATGTCAACATGGTTAAGATAAACCAAATCGGTTATTAGGCCCACACGGAATCTGCGCGCGCAGAATTCCGCAGATTTTTAGCCCATCATTAATTCTGTTTATTTACTTGAGTAAATGTGTGTAAATCTAAATTTATTCAGTTTTTAAATTAATTACAGTAATATTATTGACTAACATGAAAATGTTCATCTGATTTATGTACAATGCAGTTTGTACAGTAATATTTTGTCTTTTAGTAGATATATTATATGAGAGACTTGCTTTGTTTACCAAATAAAGTGAATCTAATTAGAGTTGCATTTTAAACATTAAATAAAAGTTAACAAGATATTATTTTTTATTTCACATATTAAGGTTTTAATTATGATACTCCCAAAAAAATTCCGCAGAAATCCGCAGATTTTTACCAAAATTCTCTGCAGAAAATTCAAAATTCTTCCGTCTGGCCCTGGATATTACTAAGTAGTTATTAAAACTATTATGTTTAAAAGTGTGCTTTCTGTTAAACAAAATTCGGGGGATATACAGTGAGGGAAATAAGTATTTAATCACACTGTGATTTTTCAAGATCTCCTACTTAGAAATCATGGAGGGGTCTAGAATTTTCAGTATAGGTGCAATTCCACTGTGGGAGACAGAATCTAAAAATAAACATGCAGAAATCACATTGTATGACTTTTTAACAATTTATTTGTAAATTACTGTGTAAAATAAGTATTTGATCACTTGAGTCAAGCATCTTAAATATTTAGTACAGAAGCCTTTGTTCAGAATTACAGAGGTCAAAGGGTTCCTGTAGTTCTTCACCAGGTTTACACACACTGAAGGAGGGATTTTGCCCACTGATCTTCTCTAGATCTGTCAGGTTTCAGGGCTGTTGCTGAGCAACATGGAGTTTCAGCTCCCTCCAAAGATTTTCTATTGGATTTAGATCTAGAGACTGGCTAGACTACTCCAAAACCTTGTTATGCTTCTTACGAAGTCACTCCTTGGTTTTCCTGGCTGTGTACTTTGGGTCATCTTTAATGCTCTGACTGAGGGAAGGAGGTTTTTGCCCAATATCTCACAATACATGGCCACGTTCATCCTCTCCTTAATACAGTGCAGTCATTCTGTCCCCTGTGCAGAAAAACACCCCAGAGCATGATGCTTCCAGCCCCATGCTTCACTGTAGGTATGGTATTATTGGGATGATACACATCATTCTTCTTCCTCCAAATTCGGTGAATAGAGTTAAGACCAAAAAGTTTTACTTTGGTCTCATCTGACCACAGGACTTTCTCCCATGAATACTCTGGACCATCCAGATGGTCCCTGGCAAACTTCAGATGGGTCTTGACATGGGCTAACTTAAGCAGGGGAACCTTCTGTGCGATGCATGGTTTTAAAACATGACATCTTACTGTATTACTGATAGTACCCTTGAAAACGGTGGTCCTAGCTCTCTTCACGGCATTGATCAGCTCCTCCCGCATAATTCTGGACTGATTCTAGACCATTCTTGGCATCATTAATATCCCACGAGGAGAGATCTTCCGTGGGGCCCCAGTCTGAAGGACATTGACAGTCATCATTAGCCTCTTCCATTTTCTGACAATTGCTCCAACAGTTGCTCTTTCTTGGCGATTGCCCCGTAGCAGTTTCAGCTTTATGAAAGTCTACAATTTCATCTCTTGTGTCTTTTGACAGCTCTTTGGTTTTGGCCATGTTGCTACTTAGACTTTTGACTGATTGTGGGGTCCACAGGTGTCTTTATGACAGCTAGTGACCTCAAACAAGTGCTACTAAATTAGAATCATGAGCAGAGTGTAGCTGGACTATGTTAAAGCAAAATAACAGGTCTTTGAGGGTCAGAAATTTGGCTGAAAAGCAAGTGATCAAATACTTATTTCACACAGTAATTTACAAATAAATTGTTAAAAAGTCATGCAATGTGATTTCTGCATGTTTATTTTTAGATTCTGTCTCTCACAGTGGAATTGCACCTATACTGAAAATTCTAGACCCCTCCATGATTTCTAAGTAGGAGATCTTGAAAAAGCACAGTGTGATTAAATGCTTATTTTCTTCACTGTATATATATATATATATATATATATATATATATATATATATATATATATATATATATATATATATATATATATTCTAGAAGGAAGGATTGATTATGTTATACGTGTCCAAATGCTGATTATTAGCAAAGATACTGTACAGTTTGACATCTAGAAATGGTCAATGTCTTGTAACTCACAGTAAAATTCCCCTTTTGTTTGTTTTATGTGGTTCTACAAATTATGACAGTTCATGTTAATTGAAAAGTAAGAATGAGAAATAAATGCATATGAAACAGTCCCTTAAAAGTAACGATGCGTCTTCAGTTTTGGGCTCAGGCGTGCTTTACACTCACACTACAAGCGTACCGTGCCAAAGGCCAACCGAACCGCTCTTTGGTACACCTCTTCCAACCGGGCCAGGGCCGGCCAACTAAACTACGCCTGGGCGCAATTCGGAGAACTCATACTTGCCATAATCTTGAAATTCACCTGGCCTTGGTTCAGATAGCCTAGTGTGAGTGCACGCATAGTGTACTAGACAGTTCATACTAGACTGTGCTCTGTCCTTTTTTCCAGATCATATTTAAATTTTATGCTTCCATTGAGATTTAAGAATTAAGGTTTGAATGAATATCTTGGTGACTCGGAGTAGCCAGCTGAGGTTGCTTAGGCATCTGTTTTGGATGCCTCCTGGACGCCTACCTAGGGAGGTGTTTTTGGCATGTCCCACTGAGAAAAGGTCTCGGGGAAGACTCAGGACACCCAGGAGGGACTTTGTCTCTTGGCTGGCCTTGGAATGCCTGGGGATCCCCCAAGAATGAATGTGCTGTGAATTTGCAGTTATCTTTCAGACCTAATAAGACGGCAAATGTTTAGCACCATGAGCGTGAGGTATTTCCCTGGTACAGTCAAACCAATTTGCTTCTCCTTTGTTTTAAATTGAACAATTTAAATGGACTGTTATTATTTTCTTGCTGTTGTTCACAACCACAAGGATTTTAGTGACACCAGTTACTGAACTTGCCTGACATTATTAGGTCTGCTCTCAAGGCAGCAGGTGGGAGACCTGGCTGTAGAAGGACTAGGCCGCCTGCAGGTCATTGAGATTTAGGAACGATACAGTACGAACAGATCATTGTCTCCAAAAATCTCCAGTAACACCAATTTTGTTTTTTGCTAGGGGGGTTCTGAAAGGTTGCTAAATATAATGTAACTCTCTTCACAACAACACATACACAGGTTGTTTCTCCAGAACGTTTATTTTAGGGTCGTCCTCTTAATGTGCTTTACGCCTTTGACTCTGTAAGAACTGTATTAGTAAATGAACACAGTACATACGTATAAGTAATTAAACAAACCACGATTATCTAATACATTAAGTAAGCAAAACAAATACCTCGTTGGTCGCTTGTCATGAAAAGAGGGTCCTTGGATTAATAAAGTCTTCTTTACTGTCCTTTTGACTTATGACAGAAGTAACTATAAGCTTCTTAAACACATATACAGTTGCAATCAGAACTATTCAACCCCCTGATTTATTAGCCCCCCTGTTTATTTTTTCCCCAATTTCTGTTTAACGGAGAGAAAAAAATTTCAACACATTTCTAAACATAATAGTTTTAATAACTCATCTCTAATAACTGATTTATTTTATCTTTGCCATGATGACAGTAAATAATATTTTACTAGATATTTTTCAAGACACTTCTATACAGCTTAAAGTGACATTTAAAGGCTTAACTAGGTTAATTAGGGTAACTAGGCAGGTTAGGGTAATTAGGCAAGTTATTGTATAACGATGGTTTGTTCTGTAGACTATCGAAAAATATATAGCTTAAAGGGGCTAATAATTTTGACCTTAAAATGGGTTTTAAAAAATTAAAAACTGCTTTTATTCTAGCCGAAATAAAACAAATAAAACTTTCTCCAGAAGAAAAAAACATTATCAGACATACTGTGAAAATTTCCTTGTTCTGTTAAACATCATTTGGGAAATATTTAAAAAAGAAAAAAAAATTCAAAGGGGGTTCAATGATTCTGATTGCAACTGTAACTACACAGCATTGCCATGCATCTGTTCATCGTCAGTCTATCCGGCGATTCATAAACACGTCACTCACATTACACGTCATTTCTTTAAAGTGACACGCTCCCATATTAAATGTCTTAAAGTACAACATATGACATTATAACACATTTAAACTTTCCAACACATTTACATTTATAAATACACTTCAGCTAAATTAATACAAAATATTATGACCTTAAATCAATAAAGAATGAAATATGAAACAAATATGAAAAATAAATGTGCAATTATGCAAAAAATGCTTGATAACAGCACTTACGCCCCATTCACACGGGGCGTCAGCTTCAACGCTTCCCATTCACTTTGTATGGGTGACGTCAGGCATGGCCGAAATGAATTGTGGATCCGTCGGCGCCGCTTCAGAGGCGTTGCTCGCTGCAGAAGTTGGGACTTGCTCAACTTTTCAAGCGCCGACAGAAGCGTCAGCCAATTAGATTGCTTTATGCAAATACACCTGCTCAACAGTGGCCTATTGCTGACTAATTTCATTGGCTGACACTGCTATGACGATCGCGTCAGCCCTAACTTCAGACACGCCCTCTGTCAAGTGTTGACGCTATAGCCCCGTGTGAATGGGGCGTTACATATAATGACAAAGTTGCTGGTTTGGACGCGAATTCCCAAGTGTTTGTCAATTTGGCCATTTGTTGTTTTCCCATGTCCAGTCCCTGCTGCAAATTCTAGCTTAAACCAGCCTAAGCTGGTTGGCTGGTTTTAGCTGGTTGACCAGCCTGGTTTTAGAGAGGTTTTGGCCATTTCCAGCCTGGTCTTAGCTGGTCAGGCTGGGAGCTGACCAGCTAAAACGAGCTTGACCAGCCAAAACCAGCTATGTCCAGCTTAAACCAGGCTGGTCAAGCTGGTTTTACTTGGTTTAGGCTGGTCATTTTCCAGCTTGACCAGCTAAGACCAGGCTGGAAATGGCTGGAAACTAGCCTGGAAATGGCCAAAACCCCTCTAAAACCAGGCTGGCCGACCAGCCAACCAGGTTAGGCTGGTTTAAGTTGGCTTTTTCAGCAGGGGTTGTTGTTTGTATTTTTTGTCTCCTCTGTATCCAACTATGATACGACATTGGCAGCGTTGCTTTGTGCTCCATGCTTAAGTACAACACTTTTCCTACAAAACTCTTATTAGTACAGTCTTATGATAGTGTACATCATTCAGAGGACTCTTTACCCAAACACATTTAATTTCTTGCTAACTTTTAAAAAAATTAAACATAGCTATTAAATGCTTCTTTAAAACTACTGACTTGCTCACATTCAAACTTAATCTCTTAAATCAATGTTAAAATTATAAATATGTTGGTATATTACATTACTCTTCAGATGTTTCATGTTTGCTCTTCACTGGATCTGGGCAAATTGTTCCTCTTTCTGAGCTGGGCTCTAAAGGCCTTGCAGAAGAGGAAGTAAATTAGAGGATCGAAACAAACATTTAGCACTCCAAGCAGGATTGTCACCTCTTTCAAGATGTTAAATGTGTGAACTGTTGAACATTCACTACTGAACATGTAAGGCAGTCTCACCAGATGATAAGGCACAAAGCACACACAGAAAACTACCACTAAGATTAACATATTGCGCTTTGACTTATTAAATGTTTGAGTGCTGGAGATGGTCTGTGTGGACAACTGAGCCTGTTGAATCTTTTGTAGAGTCTTCCAATACAGAACAATCATCGATATTAGCACGAACATGAAGGTTATAATGGACACACAGTGGAGGATTTTGTAGAAAACACTGAGCTGGGGACTGTGCATGGACTCGCAGCTGATGTCTTGCTGATTGTAACTCCAGGAAGTCTGAAGAAAGAGGACCAAGTAGATGCCACACAAGGCTAGCAGGGAGAGCCAAGTTGCTGCAGAAATGTGGCGGGCAGTACGAACCGTCTGCAGAGTGTGAGTCTCCAACGGTCGCACAATCTTCAGGTACCTGAGTTGACAAAACGAGGCAGTCAAAATGCTGCTAAAATTAATTAATATTGGACTGGTAACAAAAAGGTTTCTGGTTTGATTCTCGGATATCGTGTTCTTTTTACCTCTTCTTCAATAGCCTGCCAGTGAGTCTCTGATACCCGGGGTATGCCCGTTGCTGGAAAATGTCATCCTAATATCAATATGGACTACGTTAGTCTGTGTTGGCTACGTACTGAACACTGTCTGACCAGGAAATTTTGCTCTTTATTCTGAGTAGGAGTCAACTATTTTCAGAGATCTACCACAGTAACTACGTTAACATGGACATTAGTAATCTAATTTACCTTAATATAAATAAGGCAATAATATGATTAAGATGATGGCGGGTGTAATGATCTCCCAGGAGCTCTTGGGGATGTGTGTACCTGTGGTTCTGTACTGACTCAGTAAATGCAGAGAATGCAGTGTCTAACAGCCATGTGTGTAGACCATCTTGTAGCAATATGCAGCGAAAAGTCCTACATGATGGTAATAGTTTGATTTGGATGTTTTTATGTCTGTACTGCACTTCAATAATGTGAGTAAAATAGGAATACTCCACGTCTTAATTTCATTTGTGTTCACTACGACTATGACTTTAGTTGGATTAAGGTCATCAAACGTCCTTGTTACATGGTAGATTCTTAATCAGAGTATTGTCTAAAAGCTGCGGTCACACTAGAGTTTGTGTGTGCGAAATTCTGTCGTATGGCGCTGCGAAAAGGGGCGGGATTAAACAAGATGATTAGACATTAAAAAAAGCGAGCGATTGCTCCATGCTTTAAATTTCTGTCCAGAGAGGTCCTGTTTTGATCTTCGATTGGTCTCACGCAGTCAAGTGATGCGATTTTGCAGATCAGAGTTCACCAAGCTTGAACTTTGCATCTCAGCAAACTGCGAAACTTCACGCATGTCCCTGTGTTTTCGGTCTGACGCATTCGCGTACGTACGAATGAATGGAAGTCTATAAGGAGAAAAGTGCAGTGTGACCACAGCTTTAATCATATTAAAATCTGAGTATTGGTGTTCATATAAACGTATTGAATGTTTTTTCCAAACTATATCCATACAAACTGATAAATCTCAGGTGGTGCCAATTAGTGCAAATTACAGGCATGTGGTCTTTTTATGTGTTGATTTGCCACACTGTGCAGAATAAATTTAGCTTTTCCGGGACTGGTACCCTATAGGTAACTATAGGGGCAGAATACCACAGGCTAAGCCATGTTAGTGGAGACCCTAGTATTCTAAGTGCAAAGTTTAGATAAGATCACTAGCCACGTTTCCACTATCGCGCCTAAAGCGAGCGTGCCAGCGCCAGTACCATGTTAGTGGAGACCCTAGTATTCTAAGTGCAAAGTTTAGATAAGATCACTAGCCACGTTTCCACTATCGCGCCTGAAGCGAGCGTGCCAGCGCCAGTACCATGTTAGGGGAGACCCTAGTATTCTAAGTGCAAAGTTTAGATAAGATCACTAGCCACATTTCCACTATCGCGCCTAAAGCGAGCGTGCCAGCGCCAGTAGCGTTTCCACTGTCACTTGAGGTCTGATCAGGCCAAAGCGGGGCTTCCTCGGGGCCAGTGGCCAGCCTTTTTTGGCCCGCCGAATACCTTGTACCAAAGAGGGCCAGCTAGGGCTTCGGGGCGGAGTGAAAGGAAAGTTTGCCCGAGAACGCTAGCTTCACAGCTCTGTTGATGCTGCGAGCGGCTGGGTTTCTTTCTTTCTTTATTTATTTTGGAGATAACTCAAATATGAATACAACAGAAAGACATAAAACATTACAAATGACGTGTCCACTTTTGTAGGCTCAACACAATAGTGTCATGTCTAGATAAAATAGCCTAAGCTATAAAGAATTACAAATATCAGATATAATAAAATTACATTAAATAAATAAACCAATATAAAACAAAGAAAAGCTATAACAGTTTACAGTAGGTGTATACTATACAAATAAATTAAACCGTTTCAAGCTATTTTAAACTTTCATTTTACCAAGGCTTATCTGAAAAAAAAAAATAGATTTTAGATATTTTCTAAGAACCATAAACATTGGAGGAGTTTTAAAATATTATTTTTAAAGTATTTGGATCTGATGGTATTAATCAAATCATGCAAACAGAGCATTTTTTGGGTGAGTGAAACCATCGGAAACTAGCTACCTTCTTTTCTGTCATCCAGTCCTGCAGCGCTGCTTTACAAAAGGATTGGGTAAAACTGCACGTAAAAAATGTGTTTTTATGCGACGAGGTAAAATTTAAAAATGGATTTTTAAATGTAGAGCTTTATTAGTGGATAGCTGCTATAGCCTATACTTTATTACTTGATCTTAAGTTCTGAAACAATTACGTTTTATACTGAGCTATTACTGGAAAATTTCTGTGGTTTTACATCATGGATAGTCATCCCTCCGACCATGCCAATTGTCAATCAGCGAGTAAACAAATATAATGAATGAAAATACAAAGGGCTGTGCATATACTGTAGACATATGATGTAATGCTGTACAGTAACGTGTCATTTGTTTGTTTCGGTTGTCTTCATTTTAATCATTTCGTGATGATGTCATGGTGTGCTTTATCTGTCTGCCTGATTTCCGCTGAACTGGGCGGGTTGTTCTGGGGGCGGGGTTTGCGTTGGCTACTAGCTCGACAGTCAAAATGCGACATGATTTTTGCCTCACTGCTCATGCTCCCGGGCTATTGGCACAAATAAAAGCCCTGGCTCGCACTGGCCCGACAGTGGAAATGTGGCTACTGACTAAACTTGCAGAGTTTCAGGATCTTCTCTTCAACTGACTCTATTGGCTAAAATGGAGGCATCTAAGCAACTACTTAGGACAGTAGTTAAGTTCCAGCTCAGGACTTTAGAGTTAGCTTGCAGGCCTTAATGTCAAAGTGCCACAAATAAAATGATTAATAAAGGGGTCTCTCCCTATATAATCATCATCCAAATATGACCAGTGTGCTACTACTGTATGCCCACCACATGCACTTGCATGTGGGAAAACAAGAATAGACAATGGGATGTCTAGATGAAAATAATTCCACTTCTGCCTGGTTGAGCCTCCTGCAAATAAACCAAATGGTTTCTAGGTGAGGTCTCCAGCATCCAGAAACATTGGTGGCTAACATCCCCAGGCAGTTTAGGGTGCATTCACATATGTGGTTCGGTTCATTTGGTCCGGACCAAAGGCAACAAATGATACATTGTAGCATTTTTCTGCCGTTTTGGGTCCCTTTCACACCACACTGATTGCTTTGGTCCGAACCAGTTGAAACGAACCAAAATGCAGTCATGTGACAAAATCTACATCACTCACTGGCCAGATGTTATTGAACGTATTTCCTAAACTGCTTTTCAATTGGTCAGAATTCACGTGGAACTACCGCAAATAAACAAACCGGCAGACACACAGCTGCGCTGGCTGACATAGTAT
This sequence comes from Danio kyathit, assembly GCA_903798195.1. Taxonomy (NCBI): domain Eukaryota; kingdom Metazoa; phylum Chordata; class Actinopteri; order Cypriniformes; family Danionidae; genus Danio; species Danio kyathit. Next base: position 5,793,097 of record LR812533.1, read on the forward strand.
CCCTGGTCATAGTATACTATGTAGTTTGTATGCATCACTTTAGACAAACTATACATTTCGAGAATGAAGGGCGGCTGGGGCTGGAAAACAATGTTGTAATGCATTGCAATCGGCGAAAGCATTAGGAGAAGGCGTGAAATAATTTAGCTAAACTGCGACATGGTCATCTTTCGGAAATATCACCAATGATCCATCAGGTAATGTTACTCTCTCCCTCTCTGTTTAAAACTGTTGGTAAAGCGCTGTCAACAAATATTTTTCCTCCAAACCCCATAAGATAGACAGCGCATCGCACTACGGCAGCTGGATTAGTCCAAAAAGGCGCAGTACTTTTTGTGGTTGGGTCTGTTTTAGTTTGGATCACGTTCTCACCACAAACAAACCGCTCCAGGGTTCGTTTGAAAGCGTACCGAGACCACCTCTTCAAGCAGGTCTCGGTACACTTTTTTGGTGCGCACCTGAGTGCGATTGCTACGTTCTCACCTGCCCAAACGAACCGCACCAAGAGGGAAAACGAACTCTAGTGCGATTCAACCGAACTAAATAAGGCAGGTGTGAAAGCACCCTTATTTGACACAAATCATGATACTCCCTCTACATACCCTGTTAAGCATCCTTCCAAAGTGTTACCCTAACCAATGGGAGAAATGTCTGTTTTGAGTTTGACTGAGTATGTTGGAAGAGGCTTACCATACTTTCCCTGCTGAAAAATCCAGCTTAAACCAGCCTAAGATGGTTGACTGGTTTTAGCTGGTTGACCAGCCTGGTTTTAGAGGGGGTTTGGCCATTTCCAGGCTGGTTTCCAGCCATTTCCAGCCTGGTCTTAGCTGGTCAGGCTGGGAGTTGACCAGCTAAAACCAGCTTGACCAGCCAAAACCAGCCATGTCCAGCTTAAACCAGGCTGGTCAAGCTGGTTAGCTGGTTTAAGCTGGTCATTTTCCAGCCTGACCAGCTAAGACCAGGCTGGAAATGGCTGGAAACCAGCCTGGAAATGGCCAAAACCCCTCTAAAACCAGGCTGGTCAACCAGCTAAAACCAGCCAACCAGCTTAGGCTGGTTTAAGCTGGTTTTTTCAGCAGGGTTGTGGTTAAATCTCATACCATATCGGGGAAAGTGGTTCTATCTTTGAGAATGCTCAGAGCTTAGGAGTTGAGTACATGAAATTGGTATGCTTTGCTCCCAATAGTGAACCTCATACTTGATTTGAGACATGATCAGCTTTAGAGTAAGAATTTTAAACCTTTATGTTCACACATAAATTATTTTTTTTTTTGTGAAATCCCAGGTGAATACTGTAAAGCTTCTTGGCTGACCACTTGCGACTAAATCACTAAAAAGCCATGTGAAAACAGGTCCACTACTAATGATATCACATGTAATGAAACATATTCAGTATAAATGAGTTTCATACCTGTTTGCAGCAATCAAGTCCATGAAGACAATGCTTGCATACATGTTTATATAAAAGGCTGTTGCTCCAAAGCTGCAGTAAATGTTACGTATTGTCATGGAATAGTAAGCATTGTTAGCAATGCGCAAAGGTAAACAAAGGCAAAGGAAAAAGTCAGCCGCTGCCAGGTTCTTCATGTAGACTGTGATGCTGGACTGGACACGCTGATTGCTGCAGAAATACACCCGCATCGTGATGCAGTTCAAAACCAGACTGATGAGAAACACAAGTGAGTAGCTAAAGATGAAAGCAGGATGGGTTGAGACATCTGTGTACATCGTTTCACAGGAAATGTTTGCTACGGTCATGTTTGTTTTAATTTGATTAGTTGGGAAAGTGGTTAAGATGGTGGCATGCATGACAGACTCCAACTCCATCTAGATCAAGCAAGAGAGACATGTTAGACCCGCTATGATTCATATTTACAGATAACGGATATTGTACATACTGTATTAGATGAGATATCACATTTTGTTGTTTGCGTCACTTTATTTCCTGGCCCAATTCTCACTTTTTACAACATGCTTATTAGCAGAGTATTACCATACCATGTTGACATAAACAGCATAATTTGACACAGGGCTGCTGCCCTACTTAAAAATCCAGCTTAAACCAGCCTTTGGCTGGTTTTAGCAGGTCGACCAGCCTGGTTTTAGAGGGGTTTTGGCCATTACTAGGCTGGTTTCCAGCCATTTCCAGCCTGGTCTTAGCTGGTCAGGCTGGGAGTTGACGAGCTAAAACCAGCTTGACCAGCCAAAACCAGCCAAGTCCAGCTTAAACCAGGCTGGTCAAGCTGGTTTTAGCTGGTTTAAGCTGGTCATTTTCCAGCCTGACCAGCTAAGACCAGGCTGGAAATGGTCAAAACCCCTCTAAAACCAGGCTGGTCAACCAACTAAAACCAGCCAACCAGCTTAGGCTGGTTTAAGCTGGATTTTTCAGCAGGGTGGTTGAAACTTTTTTCTTTGCTGGCTCTAAGCTGGACCTGAGCAGCAAGCACCAGCAAAAACCAGCTAATGAAAAGCAAGAACCAGCTTTAACTAGCAGCCATCTGTCAAAACCTTACGTTAGTTTATTTGATCTCTTAACAGAGTACTAGTAAATTGGCTAATTATTCAAGTTGTTATTATTATGTTATTCAGTGTAATGCGATTTTGATATTAGCATTAACATACAACAGACATCTAATAGAAACTTTATGGCCTGAGGCATATATAACATATTAGCACATAATATATAAATACATAACTTAAGAAAATGGTTATATAGCAATACATTATGTTTTAACCCTATGAACTTGTCTACAGTGAACATTATAAGCAATATAATTGTATGGCTAATTACATTAAACTTACTTGAAAACAGTATGAAAGCTGTCCACTGAACTTAGGTGTAGATATCAGTCCTTCTGTCTCAAGATTGTTGCAGAAAAAAGAGACACAAAGGAAACCTCAGAAAAAAAAAAAAATTGTTTGGTTGATGGGGGAGGGGTGATACTTTGTGGCGAAAAAAAAAAAAAAAAAAAAGATGTGAGGTGTGCTCTTTGTCCACATCAATAGCGTTTAAAAATTGTATATGTAAGATTCTTACTCAGAAAACAGTATGGATATGAAAGATTATTAATATTACACAATTGCAAAATAATAAGATACCAAACAAATCTATGATATAGGACACACGTCATACAAATATAACACAGTAACATCACAATAAGAAAGGAGTAAAAACACAGCCCAACATATGAGTACCAGCAAAGTACCAGCTCATGAAAAGCAAGATCCAGCTTTAACTAGCAGCCATGTGTCAAAACCTACATTGCCAGCATGTTTTTTTTAAACAGAAAACTAGTAAATTGGCTGATTTTAAAAAAAATTTGATTATTTATCGTGATTTTGTGATATTACCATTAAATATAAACTATTTGGCCTGAGGCATATATAGGGCTGGGCGATAATTCGATATCGATAATTCTCACGATATATATTTTTTTGATAATTCGATAATGACAGTTCGATGAGTGCTCGATAATATTTACGCACTATGCGTAACGCTGCACAGGCATTTTGCAGCCTGCACTTCCGGATGCCGCACGCAGTACAAGTTTACAGCCATACAGCAGAGTCAGTTGCACTTGGAGGAGTAAGAAAAAAAAAATAAGGTAAGAAATGTCACAGTCACAGTCATTGTTGACAAGAAATGTCACTAAACTTAGTCTGGCGCTACTTAGCTTTTTGCAATCCGACACAAAACAGAGCAACGTGCACTACATACTGCGCAGACGACTCGTGTCTTCAAAAGCAGGCAACACCACAAACCTGTTTCATCATTTAAAACAATACCACTAAGAAAATTGCAGACCCAAACAAGTTGGTAAACCACCGCATCTACCCAGCAGAGTCTCGTGTCGCCATTTTCGAAAGCTATGCCTTAAAAGAAAACCCCCTCGAAAAGACAGATGAAAGAAATGACAGACAACACAATCTCAAACACATCTCTGTGAACACTTGATGCTTGCTGTAAACTACACGCTGCATTATTTAAGAGCATTCGTTACGGCATTGATAGGATCTTTTGTTGTCAAGCTTGTGCTTCCTTTTTAATATTAAGATATTTTTTTTGAAATCTGTAAAACCACTATTGTCCCTCATTGACGGTAAAATGACCAGCCTTTCTATATTTAAAGGACATGATCACAGAGGAGAAATCAGATGCTAAGACATAACCTTTAAAATAATGACTTATTAAAAATGCAGCATTGACAGACGTTTACAACAGCAGTGGATCATTAATTAAATGCTTATTTAAGCGAAGCATCATCCACCCGCAATTGTTTAAGACGGGCACGGAATAAAAATATACACTTTATATATTTTTCTTTGACAATTTATTTTTTTGCAATGAATTTCGTTATGTATAATGTGCAACTTAATTACAATGTATTATTTGTTGGTCAGTTATCTACAACATAAACAAGAAGAACGAAGAACATGTGAGGTGAAGCGCTTCATATGCTTTAGCGCCAAAACAATCCATTAAGCTGTTTTAATGGTTTCAGTTTAATTCATTACGAAGCGCGGTTTGAGCAGCATGAGCTGGACAGTCTTTACAATCTATTCGCAACACTGATAGTATTCTTAGGTTACCTCGGAAGAATAAACTCGGTCTTAAGGAAAAGCTATCTCAGAAACTCGTTGTGTGAATGGAGAGGCTCCCTGCATGTCTCGCCGTGATGCGCGATTTATAAAATGAGAATCTGCATAGAACTATTCGTGTCAGTCTGTGAGATAAAATTGGTTAAAACACCCGCGGATATAACGGAGATCTCCGCATACCAGTGTTTTTATGCATCCTGCAATATGCGATGTCAAGAGGGTGACTGACTCCATAAGTAACCCTGCTGAAAAATCCAGCTTAAACCAGCCTAAGCTGGTTGGCTGGTTTTAGCTGGTCGACCAGCCTGGTTTTAGATGGGTTTTGGCCATTTCCAGGCTGGTTTCCAGCCATTTCCAGCCTGGTCTTAGCTGGTCAGGCTGGAAAATGACCAGCTCAAACCAGCTTGACCAGCCAAAACCAGCTATGACCAGCCTGGTTTAAGCTGGACATAGCTGGTTTTGGCTGGTCAAGCTGGTTTTAGCTGGTCAACTCCCTGCCTGACCAGCTAAGACCAGGCTGGAAATGGCTGGAAACCAGCCTGGAAATGGCCAAAACCCCTCTAAAACCAGGCTGGTCAACCAGCTAAAACCAGCCAACCAGCTTAGGCTGGTTTAAGCTGGATTTTTCAGCAGGGAAGGTAAACTGCACACACTTGATTATGTAATGTGCGGACTCACAGCGCAAAGCATAACTAAACCTTTAAATGTCCGTGCTTAATCAGTCATCAATAAGGTCTATCGATTAAAGGGTTATTGACAATCAATAGATCATCAAGTAATCGTTAGCAGTCCTAAATAAAATATATTAAAGGATATTAATTATTAATTAGCGGGACATTTTTTTAGCCATATCGCCTAGCCCTAGGCATATATATTAGCACATTAGTACATAAATACACACAAAATGACTTATTGTCAATATAAAAAGTAATTGTGGATTGATTTTTTAAATCCTTTTATCACAGTCTTGGACATGTGATTAGTGACAACATTGCATTTGGTGCATTGTTAGTTCCCCTTCGGGAGGGGAACTTCAATACTATGTGGAAACTTCCACTATGGGGAATTTCGTCAGAATCCAATCATCTGAAAGAGTGTACTATCGGGCCAATGAAATAGCAGTGTCAGCATGCACAGCTGGCGCTATTTATAATTAATCTTGTATATAAGTGCTGCACGTGCCATGCTGAGGCATCCTTTTCACTTCAGATCCTTTCACGAAGCTTCTGAGAGAGTCATATGAGGGTTTCTCTGACTGTTACGACAGAGAGAGAGAGAACGAGAAAGCGGGCTGCTTCTCCCGGTCCAGAGTGTGTGATACACGGCGGCAGACGATCAAGCTGGGTTTCTCCCTTGACTGGCGTTATTTGGTTCCGGTCCTCCTGACCAATTTGTATTGTTGCGAATTTCCTAAAAGAGCAACACAGTTGTGCAGCACATTTTTTTTAAGACGTCGCTCCGACTGCGTTTCTAGATGCGGTGGTTTCCTGTCCCCGGATGATCGGCACGTGCACTGCGTTTCATGTCTGGGGGTCCAGCATGTTGATGTGGTGCTCGTAGGCAGTGCATGTCATCACTGCGGTGGCATTTCTGTTGCGCAGTTAAGTTTGCGGCTCGCTCTTGCAAAAGGAACACCCACCCCAGTTGTCCCCTGCTCTGCGGTTGACACTCGGGTAGATCTGAGGGTTACAGTGGGAGTAAATCTGCCACCCTCTGGCTTGCGGACCTCTCGCTCCTCCACGTGCTCCATCCAAGATTCGAGTGAGAGAAACGCTCCGTCCTCGGATGGTCACCTTCTGACTTGATGACACAGAGGCTCAGATGTCCATCGCTGCATCGGAGGACGGGCTGTCATTGTTTGATGAGGATTTGAACCCGCTGCCTCCCTCCGGGGTAGCGAGCGCAGTGTCGGTTCTAGAAGCAGACATGATAACCGTGCTTTCCCGGGCTGCTTCGGCCATGGGCCTGGAGATGGTTTATCCCCCAGCCCCGCAGCCATACCGACTAGATGGGTGTTATGTGGTGGATGTAAAGAAGGCAAGACCTTCTAAGCCTCTCATCCCCTTCTTCCTGGAGGTGCACAGTAGGCTCACGCAGTCTTGGAGGGCACCTTTCTCTGCCCGATCTGCGTGCGCCTCCACCCTGGGGGGTCCAATTTCACTATATGACAATGTATTTGACTACATGGAAGTGTATGTGACAAATAAGGGCCTTAGATTAAATCTGCCGCAATGGTGAAACACAAGCCTTTATAGCTTCCCCCCCCCCCCCCCCCCCCCCCCCCCCCCCCCCCCCCCCCCCCCCCCCCCCTCTTTTGAAAAGAGAGCTGATAGCGCAATCTCATTTGAATTTAAAGCGACAGTCACCAAATGGAACAATTTGGATAAAAGCCTAAAGGGGCAGCTTCAAATTGTTATGAAAAATGATTTGTTTGGTATTTTAAGCTGAAACTTCACACACACTCTAGAGAGATCAGAGACTTGGGGTGCTTTCACACCTGTGGATCGAATCTTTTGTTCCGAAACAGGGATTAAAATTGTTACAATGTTTGTTCATTGTTCTTGGTGCGGTTCGCTTTTACACTGCAAAGTTTCTAAACGGACCAAAATAGCTAAAACAAGTCACGTGCGAGTAAACTCTTGTCATATTGGTCGGGTAGTCCCGCTCAGCTGTCATGCGACTTTATTTTAATTTATGACGATGAGCAATAAGACATAAAAGTGACAATAATGGTGACACCCACAGACATCGTCACCAGATATAAATCAGAGGTAAGACTTGCTCATACATAGCAGTTGGTTTATGCATTATAGGCTTTACATTATAGGGAGAAATAATAGATAAACCAAGACTGCTGTTCGGTCAATTTTCCTAACAGATAAACAGCTCTTTTTAATAGTTCAGCGTGCTTTTACTTTCGTATTTGACATGAAACGCACATTTACCAGGAATGACATCCTGCCCTACTCATAATTCTCTCTTCATATAGCCGTATATATGCCTACTACATATCCATAATACACTGTGATATAGCCTGGTTCGGATTGTATTGCTTTCTTACTACAATCGATCCGCTCCTGAGTTTGTTTCATTTGAGCCGAGACCACCTTATCCAGATGATCTCGGACCGATTGCAGGGCTCGAAATTAACCTTTTTACTTGGTAGCACCGGTGCTTAAAACTTCAAAAATTTAGGTGCACCAGACAAAATTTAGTCGCACCCACAAAAAATTATGAGCACCGTTACTACACGTTTTATATTAACAGATTCTATTATATATTAACACTCTAATCAAAACTAACAAATAAACAAAAATCTGCATGCGCTTACCAGCCCTGCACGCACTGCTTGACGTGAATGAGATGAACTGAGTTGACAATAATAACTGTGCTGTTCTCACGGGTGCTGTCTGATATTGCACAGATGATATTGACATATAACTTATTATTTGCATATGTCATCTTAATTGCTATAGCGGTCTTTTCATGTGCTGCAATGTTAGTTTCATCTCAGTGAATGCTTGCTCTTTAGCGATGGTGAAATCTATCAGTGTTGTTTTCATTCTCTCGTATCCAGACCTTTACATTTTCGCGGCTGCAGTAGCTCCCTGTCATCAGAACTGAGTGATTGACAGCTGATATTAACCAATCCATACGCGTTCTGTTCCAGCGGAGTGGGCCAAGAAGAAGAGCTTGAAGGCGGGGCAAGCATTGCAGGCTTTGTTTACTGCAGCAAGTTGACATGTCAACTGTTTTAAACCATTCCTGAGCGCTGCGTTTGGTGTTTTTAGGTGCAAAGATGCTTAATGCGTGAATGCCTCCTAGTTCTGCGCACGTGGTGAACATTTTGCTGTGAAAACTGGTCGCAGGACATCAGTTTTACAGTATGCACTCGCACAAATGCTCCCAAATATATTTTGAGGTCGCATAGATAAAATTTCGGGCGCATATCCGACCAAAACAGATTTTTCAAGCCCTGGATTGTTTTTGCGCGGATCTGAGCACGATTGCTGGATTCACATATGCGAAACGAACTGTGCTAACTGGGGAAACGCGCCAGGTTCCGAAACAAAAGTCTAAGTGTGAAAACACCCTTATTTTATATCTTATAAAAATGACATAATAGGTCCCTTTTTAAAGTATAAAACCTGATATCCACTGGAACAAAAGTGAATTGGTGTCTATTCGATTATGTATTGCTTCTGAATCTACTTTCAGAGTGCAGTCTTGAAATATACCTTCAAAGGATGTGCTTTTTCTTAGCATTTGCTGCTCATGGAACTCTGCTGGAAGAAAATTGAGGGATCCACATGGTTTGTGCTATACATGCATAACGTGGTAATGCAAATACAACATTGGCTAAATTAAATGAGAAAAAAGCAGTGCAAATAAATTAGTGCATTTTTTTTATGTTCCCTTATCATTTTCGTAAACTGTTCTGCATGTCAATTACATCCTCTGATGATCTCATGCTGTTGTGGTTTTGTTGCAAGTCGGCATCTATTTTTGTATTTACCGTCTGTCCGACACATATTTCCTTTCTCTCACACGCACAAGATAAAGTGATCTCTGAGTTCTCTTTCACTCTATTCTCAGTTAAAGCAAGATGTCAAGATATAGTTGCTTTTAAAGAATGGATTCATGTGCATGTGCTCTGTGTCAACAACGTGTATAAAAATGTCTTTAAAGAGCCACTATTACACATTTAAAAGGGTCATATTTCGATTTTATGGGTCTTTAACAACATACTGATATGCATGCAAGGTCAAAAAACACTTTCATGGTCTTATAATATGCATTTATTTTTACCTAATTATCCCAGCGACTCTCATACGAATCGTTCAGTGATTCATTTGTTCTCAAACCCCTGCTTAGCGCGAAGCTAATCTGCGCTGATTGAACCGATGACAGCCTGTTGCGATTGCTCAACAGCGTTCAGCGCGAGACAGTGAAATGCCCAGCGTGGTTTATCAAGCCCCCGGGTCGCTAACATTGGTATAGGATCCGATCGCAGCGGACGCCCGAAACACGCTTCAAAGTAAACTTACTAACACTACAGTAAACAGTACCCGGTTCTCAACAGTGTTATTCAGACACCTCAGCGCCGAAAGCAGTGCAGTTTAACACCAGCATTGCTCTCAAGTATGACACACATTGAGTATTGATCCACACAGCAGCAAAAGCTGAACTATTCTGAACCTTGACCGCTGCACATGTGCAGGATCAGCTAACAGTGGCCATAGCAACGACAAACGTTAGTGAAACGAGCTCACAAACACATTTAAATGCGTAAACAAAGCAGCACGCGTCGCGTTTTCAATGTGGCATTAGACGCGATATGAGAATAAAAAAGAGTTAACCGGATACAGTACATGCGGTAACTAGTAACAAAACATGTAGATCATTTCTATTTGCAATTATTGCTCTAGCACCTCGTCCGTGAACTGCTATATTTTCTCATGGCTTACCTGTACTCTGCTATTCCAAACGATCACGTACCTAGCCGGGAGGTTGTAGCATCCTCTGTCCTCTGACAAGCTATCTCTGCAGGCTCCTGCGCTCCCTTCACAAGCCCGAACCCCAGCGTGCAGCAGCCTGCTGGTATACCTAATAATTTGTTCTTATTTTGCCCGCACCCCTGGTGTATTGTCTGTCCATTACAAGATGGAGGAAGAAACTTAATGCATGAGCAGTGTAGTGATAGATCGCCCATTGTAAGTGTACAGATTTCTGAACGACTCCTTTTCCCTCACACTTCCAATAATATCCAGGTAAGCACAGCGTCTTCATGAGCGTCCTGCTGCTGTGTAAGTGGGCGGAACCGCAGGTTTAAATTTTGCCGGGTCTGTGCGCGCAACCATTATGTTTCGTAACGACGTCACGACGAAACGGCTGATGACTCGTTATCAAGACGATTCATTTAAACTACTATGAGTCGACTCTTTTATAGATGAATCAATAGTTTTAAACACTGTCCACTTTCAGATTTAAGCTTTAGCTGGATATTTCACTTCACTAAGCTGTGTTACACACTACATGGAAGGTGATTTTCAAAAACCCATAATAGGGGCTCTTTAAAAAGAAAAATCATATACATACACCTGCATGTAGCATATTAGAAATTTGGGTAAAGCAAATAGTGTGTTGTTTTTGAGTGTATAAGATAGGGTCCCAGACAAATGTTATAAAATCAAGCAGGCCACTGATTTAGAAAACATTCATTTATTCACTTCCTTTGGCTTAGTCCTTTTATTAATCAGGGGTCACCACAGTCAAATGAACCGCCAACTAATCCAGCATATGTTTTTACAGAGCAGATGCCTTTCGAGCTGCAACCTAATACTGGGAAATATTTACAAAACATGATTTATTAAAAATCTAAGTAACCACATAGCATAAAACATTAGAATTCAGTCACTGAGCATGAACGATGTTTGGATTTGCTGGTTTGTTTTAAGAAAATTGGTTGGAAAGGTTTATGGAAGCAATTCAAATCACCATACATTACAGATGGTGGCAAAACACACACAACCATGCACATATGCATAGTATCAGGACAAAACCCTGACAAATCTCAAATAAAATATGTGGATAATGTATATTTGAAAATATCTAATGTATCTTGTAAAATATCTTTGAATCAATCTACATTGTAAAAGCGCTACAGAAATAAAGATGAATTAGGTGTGAAAAGCATAGTGTCATATAAGGGTCTGGGACAACAGAGGTGAGGATCCACCTGCAGTTTATTAAACAAAATAGTTAGCCTGACTATTTCGTTTAATCCATCTTTCGGATGAGATGTTAAACCGAGGTCCTGACTCTCTGTGGTCATTAAAAATCCCATGACACTTCTCGTAAAGAGTAGGGGTGTAACCCCGGTGTCCTGGCCAAAGTCCCTCAATTGGCACTTACCCATCATGGCCTCCTAATCATCCCCATCCACCGAATTGGCTCTATCACTGTCTCTTCACTCCACCTGTAGCTGGTGTGTGGTGAGCGCACTGGCGCGGTTGTCCTGTGGCTGCCGTCGCATCATCCAAGTGGAGCTGCACACTGGTGGTGGTGTGGAGAGACTCCCCTCATGATTGTGAAGCGCTTTGGGTGTATGGCCATACACAATAAATGCGCTATATAAATACACATTACATTACAAAACAGGAGCATACAGAAAACCCAAGAGCATAGTCAAAAGCTGGCAAGCAGAAGAGTGTCAAAGTTTAGATCTGTTTTATAACATGAGCCTACCCGACTGAGCCTGGTTCCTTCCAATGTTTGTTCTCCACTTCCATCAGTTGGAGGAGTTTTGGTTCCTTTCTAACTGTAAGACAGTGTGAATTGCTACTCCTTGACATATTGTTAAATAAGTATCTATTTCATTATAACATATTAAAGTAACGAATAAATACATGCATTAGCATACATGTAAAATAGATATGAAAATATGATCATTTCATGATCATAAAACCCATCATGAAAAGTGAAAGTTGCAGTAAGATTGACACCCTGTGGTTGAAATAGGTATTGCAGTTCAAAACACTTTTTCACCAGGCCCCTCCTCTGATGACTCCACATAAATGCAGGTTGCCAGATTGATGACACTAAACGAAGCAAGCCTGACTATCAAGCCACAGTACCAGTCTCACTTTTCCCTAGAAATCTGTCCACTCTCTCTTCATGGGTTAATTCCTTGCAGTCTGTCACTTGATAGTTTGTGAATTCCTCTCTCAGTTTATCTGGATCAAGTCTCAGTTGTGGAAGCCGGCAACCTAGCCTTGTCACTATGTAGTAAGAACAGATTTCTAACACGTTATAATGTAGGTTAAATACTTACATGTACAGAGCTGCTATTCTTACAATATAATCATCTGAGAGGGCAGGTAAATCACAAAATAACTAGGTCAAGCTGTTTCAGGAGAGATGTCCAGGCGAGAAGCTGGGTCCAACACCTTCAGGTCACTGAGCAGCTGTGAGTCTAAGGCCGTACTCACACTATGTACAGTTGCCTTGAACCGGGCCAAAGCACGCTTGTCCCCCCTCCCGTCTCCCCCGACGGCCCGCACTCACATTACATTCGGGCCTGGGCACGCTTTCATCATCGATGACGCGTTGTTCAGAAGCGCTCTCGCTCAGCACAGTGGAGATTTCTTTAGTTATATCGTTTAAGTCGTTTGATATGCGCCGGCATGCAGTCAAACATTTCACCGAACAGATCAGCCACTTTTGACGCTCAAACAATCATAAAGTCCTCGTGCTGCAGGAATTAGGAGGTTTGCTGAAGGTGCAGCTGTCATGCAGTGAGGGGTTTGCGTCTTTAATAAACTACAACAGTTTGTGTTCATTGAACAGTACGAATGATTAATTAATCCATATCATACAGTCGCTTAAAATTCACGTCTCGCTTTCAGTTTCGGGCTCGGGCGCGTTTTGCACTCACACACAAGCGTACCGCACCAAAGCCCATGTGAACCGCGCTCTGGCACACCTCTTCTAACCGGGCCAGGGCCGGCCAAGTGTACCGTGCCTGAGCCCGATTCAGAGCACTCACACTTCTCAAACGATCCGGGAAACGGGCCTGGGCACATTTCGGATAGCATAGTGTGAGTACGCCCTAAGGCAGGGGTGTCCAAAGTCGGTCCTGGAGGGCCGGTGTCCTGGAGAGTTTAGCTCCAACTCTAATCAAACACACCTGAACCAGCTAATCAAGCTCTTACTAGATATACTAGAAACTTCTTGGCAGGGGTATTGAAGCAAGTTGGAGCTAAACTCACCAGGACATCAGCCCTCCAAGATAGAGTTTGGACACTCCTGGTCTAAGGGAAATATCTTTAGAATCTTTCCAACGACTTCCATATAGAAAGCTCTTACTGTCACACGAAGAGAATTATGACAGAGTCACATATTAACTAGGAATCGTAAAGAATGACAACTAAAGCATGCAGGTATCTTTTTTATTATAGTAATTGGTCACTGATTTTGTCATGGAGAAGAGTTCTTTATTTTGAAGGAATGCTTTGGCCTCAGCTCCAACGACGAGATTGCCATTCTCCAACTGGTCTTCATGTCCATATGTGACTTCAGTGACTGGAATATCCCCAATTGATCTAGCTGGAGCAACAATAGCCGCATTTCCACTGTCGGGCCAGTGCGAGCCAGGGCTTTTATCAGGCCGGGCCAATCGCCCGGGAGGTTGAGCAGTGAGGCCGAAACTATGTTGGGTTTCCACTGTCGGGCTAGTAGCTTGCAGCGCGTCACACAAACCCCGCCCCCAGAACGTCCCCCGAATCAAAACCCGCTCAGTTCAGTGGAAAATTCTGGGAATCAGGCAGGCAGATAAAGCACACCATCGCATCATCACGTAACGATTAAAATGAAGACAACCGAAGCAAACAAATGACACGTTACTGTACAGCATTACATTATAGGTCTATACGCACAGGCCTGTGTTTTTTTCATTCATTATATTTGTTTAGGCTACTTGCCGACTGTTGGGATCGTACATCGAGTGGTCTAGCCACTAACGGAACAATGACCCAGCGCACCATCCATAATATAAACCACAGAAATTCTCCGGTAATAACTCGATATAAATTGTATTTTATAACATTCTCGTTTTGATAGATGTCGTCAAACATCTCCAAATGCTCCAGGGAGACCTAAAAAATGTACAGTTGCTATCAGAATTATTCAACCTCCTGATTTATTAGCCCCCCTGTTTATTTTTTTCCCCAATTTCTGTTTAACGGAGAGAAAAAATTTTCAACACATTTCTAAACATAATAGTTTTAATAACTCATCTCTAATAACTGATTTATTTTCTCTTTGCCATGATGACAGTAAATAATATTTGACTAGATATTTTACAAGACACTTCTATACAGCTTAAAGTGACATTTAAAGGCTTAACTAGGTTAATTAGGTTAACTAGGCAGGTTAGGGTAATTAGGCAAGTTACTGTATAATGATGGTTTGTTCTGTAGACTGTTGAAAAAATATATAGCTTAAAGGGGCTAATAATTTTGACCTTAAAATAGGTTTTAAAAAATTAAAAACTGCTTTTATTCTAGCTGAAATAAAACAAATAAGACTTTCTCCAGAAGAAAAAATATCAGACATACTGTGAAAATTTCCTTGTTCTGTTAAACATCATTTGGGAAATATTTAAAAAAGAATAAAAAATTCAAAGGGGGTTCAATAATTCTGATTGCAACTGTAAATTTTTCCCTAGTCTATATGACACTTAATAGGTAATTCCCCTTTATTTAAGAGAATAATTTAAGGATGTTGCATATTATTCGGTTATCTTAAGTAAAGGAAACCGTTGAGCATTTCAGGGCATAAGAGCAACTAATAAAATATAGCCTATATTTCATTGCGCTCTGCAGCTATCCACCAATAAAGCTCTACATTTAAAATTTTACCACGTCATTGTTTGAGGACATTTTTACTTGTAGTTTTCCCAGTCCGTTTATAAAGCAGCACTGCGCAAGGATGACGGAAAAGAAGGTAGTTTCTGGTTTTACCCAAAAACTGCTCTGTTTGTACAATTCGATTAATATAATCTTATCCAAATACTTTATAAATAATTCAAAACTCCTCCGTTGTTTATTGTTTTTAGAAAATATCTAAAATCTTTTTCAGATAGGCCTTTGTAAACTGAAAGTTTAAAATGGCTTGAAACGGTTTAATTTTTTGTGTTGTATACACCTAAACCGTTATAGCTTTTCTTTGCTTTATTTAATGTGATTTTATTATATCCAATATTTGTAATTCTTTAAATGATCAATATAGCTTAGGTCATTTTATTTAGATATGACACTGTTTTGTTGAGCCTACAAAAGTGGCCACGTAATTTGTAAAGTTTTATGTCTTTCTCTTGTATTCATATTTTGTATTATCTCCAAACTAAAGAAAGTAAAAGCAAAATCATGCACATCACACTTTAGCTCCCGCCAGTAATTTCACGAGCACAAAAGATTCTCTGATGACTGGTGATTTATTGACTGGTTCACCATGAATATGACCAACCAACTCGTAATGCCGTGAGAACTGAATACACACAAAAGTAAACAGAATACAAAAAAACATAAACACATAAAAATATACATTATCTTCGTAAATCCTTGAAACAGAGTAAAGTAAACTTTAACAACCTGAGTTTTGTACATGCACTGTCACATACATGCTCTCCGCTATACAACAACAAAATTCACAAACAACACATACAATATGAGTGAACTTACTTCATTGGCTGCTTATTACAAACAGAGGAACTTCTTATAGCATCTTGTTATGCTTCTTGAATCCAGATGAACACGATCGAAGCAGGGAAACACAAATTCTACTTCACTTGCCATGCGGTGCAGCCATTTTGTCTTCCTGGTTACTCTGTATAGTTTTCATAATAAAAGTTTCAACCCCATACAACTCTGTACTTTGTCATTTTAAATTAAAAAGTTTTGAACGAAGTGTATGAAGTAATTAAATAAGAAACACAAACTGATTCTCAGTCAGTTACACACACCATTTAAACTTGACAAAAACTCACAACAACCTTTACTGGCTGCTGTGTCTTTAATATGGTTTAAAGATTATTATGCGTTATTAAAATACTGAGGAGGACGCAGCAAAGAAATATCAATTTTAAATTAAAACTATTTTATTATTTTATGCAACACCCTTATATTTAAAAGAGAAACATAAAGCCGATCATAAGCAAAAAGACCCCTAGCCTATAAGGTGTTTTATGGAATAGCCTTCTTAAACTGACCAGCTGTATGTTTTTCTTTCCTTTATATATTGACTTACTTGTCTGGCGCATGTACTCGTGTGCGATTGGAAAACTAGTGTAATGGCGGTACGCCATCTTTACCAGACTCGGGAAAAGTCAGCCTCTCTTTTCACTCCGCCCCGAAGCCCCAGCTGGCTCTCTTTGCCTCAAGGTATTCGACGGGCCGAAAAAGGCCAGCCGCTGGGCCCGATCAGGCCCCGGAAGTGACAGAGGAAACGCTACTGGCCCTGGCTCACCCGCTTTAGGCACGATAGTGGAAACGCGGCTAATGTACCCCAAGTATCTCTTCAACAGTCTTGCCATCTGCTTATGGATCACTCCCTCTACCTATTAGGCAAATGTGGGTAAATTAAATATTAAAATAAATATATTACGGATGAAGGGCCTGGAATTTACCAGGTGGGGGTCAGCAGGAGTAGATCTAGGACGCTGAACCTGCTGTCGAGTCCTAAAGAGGTGTCATGGCTTAAATCGGTGAAACACCAAGGAAAGGGGGTGCCCATCTGATGACCAGCTGTAACCACCAACCTCATATAAAATGTATCCCTAACTGGTGCTGAAGGAAGAAAGAAGGGGGAAATGCCACTGGCCCAAAGTGCAGGGCAGAATACCTGTTAAGGTAGGCCAGTTGTGATGGTCTCATTGTATTTTTCATAATGCTAGGTCTCCACCATATATTGTACCTACTGTACCTAAAAGGTAGTGTTGAATGCAACCAATGGCTTAAGAAACCAGACACAAGAATTTCAACTCTCGATCATTGAAGTAGCCTGCCAGGTTTCTGGTTTAAGCTCTCCTCTCATCTCATCCTCATGACTATGAAAATACGCCTGCAGAGCAGTCCATTGATTTAACACTCTTTGTATGCATGTGTGGAGGCTGATTGTGTGCTGCAGTATCTAAGCATATTCAGGCTGTCTGTGTTTTCTGTAAATTCCACAAACTCTTTATTCACCTCACTTCTTTTGGCACTACAGGACACACAAACAACAAAAAAGGACAGTATGAATTACATGAATAGTGGATAATCACTCTGTACAGAGAACTACACGTTTTACATTTTTTACTAATCTTTTTGTGAAACTGGCTATACACACCAACTAGTAAATCTTCCACTGGGGCCTTTGATGACCTTCGTGCAACTGCCTGTGGCGAGTTGAGCAAGGTGTCGTATGCAGCCTACATCCTAATCATACAGTTGACTAGCTTTTAATCAGGCGATGACTCAAATTATGTTTTCCTTTCATTACACTGCAGCGATCAGAGTTAAATGCCACCAGGTTATCGCATGGGATTCCTCCATTTCTGTCATAAAAATTCATTCATGGTATTGAATCCAACAAGTGCAGTTTTCGTTATGACAATAAACTCACCTGACATAGGTTTCCAGCTTCTCATAAATACTATCTGTTGTACACACATTGCTGGCATGTCGATAAATTTGGTCACAACTTCAAGGCTTTTCTCATCACACACTCTTCCCAGCATTACAAGTTCTTTTTCTTTCTGCATGTCGTTTGAGTCATCACAAAGTAATCCAAATGGCCTGGGCTGACAGATGTTTTTATTTTTATTTTTTACCTTATCATCTAGCTCTGGGGCAATGGCACCTAACAAAGAAGAAGAAAAAGAAGTCGTCAAACACTGATGATACTCATAAAAAGAATAAGTATTAAGTGAGGGATTTTAAATGCATAAATGTTATGAGTAACGTCAGCTGACTTTAGGATTCCTTGTTGTATTACATGGCAATTTAGGAGAAAAGTCACCTTTGTGTTATGCAGTACTGTAGGTTTGCGTGCCTGTATGCATTTTAATGTTTGTTTTGATTTTGGTTCTTCAGTTTTATCTAATATGTCTAATAAAAGCAATAGACTAATTTAGAGCAATGTATAAACAGTAATTAATCACTATAATAACTGTAATATTTTAAACTAGATGTAGCTTATTATTGTAAAATAACATGCAAACTATATGACGTGACAATTTTTTTCAATCACATTATCTCAGTTTGCCCTTTTTTATATATATAAATATTAATTATGTTCCTCCACAATTATATCTGGTTAATAGCTTAATGGTAACTTGCTTTAAATTCTCCTTTGAAAAGCCTTTGATCTGGCTGCTAGTTCAGCTTCTATTGTTCCCACACACAAGCGAAAATTGAAAGAACTATTGCTGGAAATTCCACAGAAATACATTTGAATATTTGCTGACAATATTTGCATAATGTGCATTATAACATATCCTAAATATGCTTTAATAAGGAAATGCAAGGTAATCCTTTGTAAAGGTTCAGCAACATTATGTGTGAATGTCTGCATGTGTGACCGGTCCTCACTTTATTCTGCGTTGTGTTGTGTTTAGGCGAAAAGAACCAGGCACATGGGAGTAACCTGCTTTTTTATTCTGCATGAATAAAATAAACAAAATCACATCGAGCTGAGTCTGTGGCCTTCAAGACACCAACCTCTCCTCGATCGTGTTTGCCTGGAACTGACATAAATCAAGTCAAAGTGTGTTTAACATACACCAAAAAAAGAAACATTATACATAAATTCAAAAACATAACAGAAGTATGAGTAAGCACATATCTGCATGAATAAAATAAACAAAATCACATCAAGCTCTATCTGTGGCCTTCAAGACACTAACCTATAAGTGAAAGGAATAATTTTCACCACAAAACTTGCACACTCATGCTTATGAACTTCACCCAAAATACATGCTTCATATCATTTACACAACCTCTCTTACATGTTTAAATAACAGTGAAATGCATTTCAGAACAAAATTACATGTATTATTGTGATAAACAACACTTATATCGGAGCTTCAGTACAACTCACCTCTCCTCGATCGCGTTTGCGGTAAAGTCTAGATCGGATACGCGGCCGGCCGGAAGTGCGATATGCACATTAATATAGCGGCATTTTTTAATGACACTGTATAACATTAATTACTTTTTTACAGTACTGTGACGGTTGGGGTGGGGGATAGGCGTTAAAAATATAATTTATTGGGTATTTTAATAGTTAACATAAGTAATACTCGATACAACAACTGTTTTTAGGTTACTGTGACAGTTGGGTTTAGGGTTGGGGTTGGGGTGGATGAAAATAAAATAGAATAAATGGGAAATGTAATAAATAATATAAATAATTCTCATTAACTTCCATAAAGCAGTATGATGCTGCTTACAACTTCTGTTCCTTTTCACTCTACTGCTGACAGCTTACCTCCATATCGTAGAGTTTTCTGACTTGAACAGTTTGCTCGGTAGCTCACCTCGCATGGTATCAGACTTGGAATGTGGACCGAGGTTGGTGTCCGGCGAAGGACCCTTCCAGAAACAAGGTAAAACAAAACCATGAAATAAAAAAGCAGTGTGAAATCAATGTAAAAGCATGCGACCGCAATGACTTTTCAATGAGTTTGCTTTTGAAAATTCTGTCAGTTGGGATTAGGGAAGGGGGTGTATTGGTCAGTCGATACCATAGATATCTACACTAGATGTCGCCTACCCTACTGTTGTCTATTAGAAGAAACGTGTCAATAGAGCCGCCATTTTAGTACAGGGTAGCGCTCCTTTGAAATGAATGCAGGACCAAGGTGAAGTGGAGGACTGTGGCCATCCAAAGCCAGAGAAATGCACATATACACATATATCTATGATCGGGAGTTTTCCCCGGTGGTCAGTATGCAAATATTTTTTTAAATTACGAAATATTATCATTTTACATCACTTTTCTACATTGGTGTATGTGACCGCATGAGCATTTCTGACAAAGAGCGTGTGTTTGTGTGCATGGAAATGCATTACCCTCCTTCCCTGTTTAATTTGATCTAATCCATGTCCTGAAACACCCCCCCTCACCTGCTTTCACTTCTCATTCTGACGGAGGGAGCGATTCGTTTGTGAATGAATCTCTGTTATGAACGACTCGTTCACTTAGCTAACAATAACACAAGTTTCTGGCAGCGCAGCGTCTTCTTGTCGTATTTCCTAACATTGTTTGCTTATTTTATTCAACAAAACTAGCATAAGTCTAGAATTTAGTGCGAGTTGATGCTACTTTGCCTTATGGTCACTGCAGTAAGAGACTGTATTATCATCAATAACATTACTTGCACAAAAGTTCATAACATACAAAAACATAAAAAACTAAATCTTACCTATGAAATGTGATGACTTTGTGCTTTGTTTTCTTTGCTTGCTCGTTACTACACCCGTACACAGCGCTAAAGTCCAGCATCTTCACTTTGGCACACTGTCTTGACTAGTGCGGTTGAATGACGTTTGTCCTAGGAGCACTGTACCAATGTGGCGGCACTATTGACGCATGCTCAGGGTCCCTATGCGATATCTAGTGTATATATCTATGAGTCGATACAAGCTGATACTGTAAATTCCAACCATGAGAAGGACATTGAGATTCACAGCATGTACACAGTGGCCTCTAGTGGATTTATAAGAAATGGCACATATAAGAAAATATGCCCCAGCAAAGTAATTGAGATTGTCAAAAATGTACACTGCGGCCAAAAAAAAAAAAGGCAGCTCTGGACTCATTTTCCACGGTTCCAAAGAATGCAGCCATTGTTAGAGCACTTTTTATTAATTAAGGACTAAAATCATAATAATAATACTCCACTGAGATCACTCTGCTCCTATGGCTCTTAGCCCTGCCCCACATAACCTCGCTGGTAAGCGGTCCTTCACAGCTGTGCCTGCATCATGGAGGCTGCAAGGCCTGGGGATGAACAGACAAACTTTATGATAGCTGAGATCTTACAGTGTGACCAGGCCCGGATTAAGAATTCAAAGGCCCCTGGGCACATTGTCTTGTTGGGCCCCCTACCCGGCCGCACCCCTTTAGTTAAATTAAAAAATAAGAATAATATAATATTTTTTAATAAAATTAATCTATAATGCATTGCCTGCATTTTTTAAATAATTTTTTATAAGTTGCTTACATTTTAAGACTTTTTATTTAAAAAACAAATGTTACTTACATACTGTTTGCTATGGAATGTAAAAGCTTTGAAGCTCAATATCTTAAAATCATTCAGAACACAGATCCTTATAATTCCAAGGTGACGATACATTACTGTCAACATAGTGGAAAAATTAAATAGAAAATAAGTAAACTACTAATCTGTCAAGAAAACCTTTAATTTAAAAATACAAGTATCATTCATTCATTTTCTTTTCGGCTTAGTCCCTTTATTAATTAGGGGTCGCTATAGCGGAATGAACCGCCAACTTATCCAGCACGTTTTTACGCACCAGTAAAATATCTTCTGTGTTTAACAGAAGAAAGACACTCATAAAGGATTGGAACCACACAAGGGGTGAGTAAATAGCAAGTAAATGAAATTTTTTGTGGTATCCCTTTAATTAAAACATTTATACATGGCACAAGGTGACAATAAGTAAAAAAAAAAAAACTCAACCACATAGTTTTCAATAAAGTGGCCATTTTAGAAATGAACAAATAAGTCAATCAAATGTGTATGCAATAAATTTCCAATGAGTTCATGTTGTGATCGGTCTGGTATTTTTTCTGGTATATATGGCCAGGACACAAGCTAGGACAGATGAAAATTTTTTCCACATCCAGACACTGTGAGAACCCATATAGGTCCACAAACAATTAAATATAGAAGACTGTGTGTAAAATGCAAACAATAAATATGTGAGGTTTCATACTACATAGGTTTTTGTAAGACATGGGTTGATGATGTCAATGCTAATGCATCATCTGAAACAGTACTATAACTCAATACATTTCAGACACATACCTAAATAAGATGCCCCACATTTATGGACAGTTTTGGCAACGCATTAAGTTAATCTGGTCTCTAAATGACTTGCAAAAGAAAAAGTAAATAAGTGGATCCAATGAGACATTCAGTGCTACAAGCAGGATGGTCACCTCTTTCAGGATGTACAATGCCTGAAGTGATGTACAGTCACAATTCAGTAAGGCTGTGATTAATGTGTAGGGTATTCTTACCAGGTGATAGGGCACAAAGCACACACAGAAAATGACCACTAGCACTAGCATGTTTCGCTGAGATTTCCTGAAATTTTGCCTATTGAAGTAAATCTGTGTAGACAACTGAACTTCTCTGAGCTTTTGAAGAGTCTTCCAGTAGAGAAAAATCAGAGAGACCAGGAAAAAAATGAAGAACCCAAAGGCCACACAGTGAAAAAATATGTAGACCACACTGAGGAGCCTATAATTAAAGGAAGATTCAAACCACTTTGTACCACTGGAAGTCAGGAGAAATATGGCAATATAAACAGAAGACATGGCTAACAAGAACAACCAAGCTGCTAAAGAAATGTAGCGGGCGGTGCGAACTGTTTGCAGAGTATGAGTCTCCAATGGCCGGGTAATCTTCAGGTACCTGAAAAGCATGTAAAAATAGATTTTACGTTGCGTTTCAGTTGCAGAAACCTGAACCATCTGTATATGTATTCATTTATTTATTTAATCATTATTTATTTATTTAAGTGCTTTTGAGAAGTATATCCATAGTGCAGGCCCACAGGAAAACCGAATTAAAGGTATCGTTCACCCAAAAGGGAATATGTGCTCACTATTTACTCACACTCAAGTGATTCCACACATAGAGTTTAAGAAATAACATATTCTGGAAAAATGTTAGAAACCGATAACCATTGGCATCCATAGTAGGAAAAACAAGTACTATGGTAGTCAGTTGTTTCCAACATTTTTCAGTATATGCTTTGTGTTCAAACAGGTTTGGAGCAAGTGAAGGGTGAGCAATTGACGACAGAATTGGGTGAACTCTTTGGCCCAGTTTTACAAACAGGGTTTAGCTTAAGCCAGGACTAGACCTTAGTTAAATTAGGCTATTTAAGCCACATTTATAAAAACAGCCTTAGAAAAATACATCACTGCTGTGCACCTGTAGACAAAATTGACACTGACATATTTTAAGACTCACTGCAAGTTATTTTCAGTTGAGACAGCTCAAACATGCAAATTAATCTATGACTAGCCTTAAACCTTGTTTGTGAAACCAGGGGAATTAGTTTGAAAAAAAAAAACAAAAAAAAAACACGATTTTGCAGCTGGAACATTAAATTATAAAAAAAAGATTTTTTTTTCTTTTAGGAAATGCATATGTTTGTTATGCTAAGAAATTAAAGAATAATGTGCAAACCTGTTCATTGCTATTAAGTCCATGAAGAAAACGCTTGCATACATGTTGATATAAAAGGCAGTTGAACCAACGCTGCCATAAATAATGTACATTATCTCTGTAGGGTTGGCATAGGAAGCAATGTGAAAAGGTAAACAAAGGCAAAGCAAGAAGTCAGCTGCAACCAGGTTCTTCATGTAGACTGTGATGCTGGACTGGACATGCTGATTGGTGCAGAAATACACCCACATTGTGATGCAGTTCAACACCAGACTGACAAGAAACACAAGTGAGTATGCAAATATGAAAACTTCATTAGCTGGATTTTTACAAAGAGCTTTTGTTGTGTTCGTCATGTTTGGTTTATTGGCTACAGACTCCATCTAGATAAAAAAAAAGAAAAAAAAAATACATATAATTTTGACTTTTTTACCTATAAATAAGGAAAAAAAGGAAGAAAAAAGATCAAATGTTAATGGGTGTCTAAGGCAGGAATCAAACTCAAGTTATTGGTGTGAAGTAGAAGTCTGTGGGGGACTGAAATTATTATAATTTTTTTCAATCCTTATTCAGCACCCAACTTCTCCCACTGTTTATTTAATCTATGTTCACTTGCTGTATGTTTAGAATAGTTTTTCTCCCTGACTGTTCCCACTAAATTTACATTTCATTTTCACATTAAAATTGTCACTATCTGCTATATTCAAAGAGAGGGATACAAGCAAACAGGTAGTTTGTACAAAATGTATTTCTTATTTTTAGTTGAACGTCCATTACGAGGGCCATTATGGACATGCTGCTGGAAGTTGTAACTGGAAGCTGTAGGAATGCAGACCTCTAGTAATGGTGTCTGAGACTGGACTTTGGTTGTTAGAGACCAGGCATCTGAGGTGCCTTTTCAGTAGTGATGGGAAGTTCGGATCATTTTAATTTGAGTCTCGTTCATCAAGAAGAACAAATCTTTTTTTTTCAAGTCATTTTGTTCAGTTTGCCAAAACAACATTAAATGTTACAAGTTGCTTCCAAACTCACCTACAACTAGCCCAAAACGTTGATCACACTACAAACAAGTCATAACTAGAATGCTATAAGAATAATAAAATCATCACTAATTGTTTACCTGGGTCTTTTGTCTATGAATAACTCACTGCATCAGACAAGTCAAATTCAAATTTGAGTCGTTCGTTCATGTGACACTTACAGTCCCACAAAAGCTTAACCAATGCACATAGTCAGAGCCAGAAAGACCCATGATTAGTTCACTTTTTGAGTTGTTCGTTCATCATGTGACAGCATGTAAAGAAATGATTTAAAACCGAGGACTCCGGCTCTATGATATATGCATATGATAATGAACAACTTAAACCTGATAGAGGACTTGAAAAACTAATCTTTTCCTCCACCTGCACATACAGTTGAAGTCATAATTATTACCTCCCCCTTGATTTTCTTTTTTTAATATTTCCCAAATGATGTTTAACAAAGCAAGGACATTTTCAAAGTATGTCTGATAATATTTTTTCTTCTGGAGAAAGTCTTATTTGTTTTATTTCGGCTAAAATAAAAGCAGTTTTTAGGTTTTTTTACAAACATTTTTAGGTCAAAATTATTAGCCCGTTTAAGCTATATTTGTTTCGATAGTCTACAGAACAAACCACTATTATACAATAACTTGCCTAATTACCCTAACCTGCCTAGTTAACCTAATTAACCTAGTTAAGCCTTTAAATGTCACTTTAAGCTGTATAGAAGTGTCTTGAAGAATATCTAGTAAAATATTATTTACTGTCATCATGACAAAGATAAAATAAATCAGTTAATAGAAATGAGTTATTAAAACTATTATGATTAGAAATGTGTTGAAAAAATCTTCTCTCCATTAAACAGAAATTGGAGAAAAAAATAAAAAGCGTGGCTAATAATTCAGGGAGGTTAATAATTCTTAAAGGCTTAACTAGGTTAATTAGGTTAACTAGGCAGGCTAGGGTAAAACAAATTCCAAGGGCGGCTAATAATTCTGACTTCAACTATACTGTATATATATATATATATATATATATATATATATATATATATATATATATATATATATATATATATATATATATATATATATATATATATATATATATATATATCCTTTCATGTACAATACAATGTGCATGTTTTTCATTAAAAAATACTTAACTACAAATTTACTTACAGCATTAAATCAATATCAACTTCAATCTGTAATTTAAATTATTGTAAATGCTGCAGTCAGCTGGTTTATCAAATTTCACTTACTTTAAAGCCTTTGATTCACCTGATTGTTGAGCTTTTCGTGTCCTCACACAAAGATGAAATAGACAAATGCAACAGTGAATGCATTGTGTAATATTTACATTTTTGCTGTACTAATTTGGATATAAGACATTATTCAAACGATTGGCATTAGGTTATGCATATAAATGGTTTCTATTTTGAGGACATTTTGTTTCAGTTATTTACTGAGTATTAATTCACTTTAACAGCAGTGCTTATTTTATTTATTATTTATAGATTTGTTTCTTGGAAATTACTTCCAATAAGCAAAGTGAGACTGCAATAAATAAAACAAGGCAAAACCATTGAATTACACGTGCATTTATCTACAAGTTGTGTACTCGTGTAACCATTTTCCTTTATCAGCATACGGTCATTTAACATTAAACTGCCAGACACAGGTATTTTATTTTACTGTTTTTTGTCCATAGGTCGCTGGTTCGAGCCTCGGCTGGGTCAGTTGGCATTTCTATGTGGAGATTGCATGTTCTCCCCATGTTCATGTGGGTTTCCTCCGGGTGTTTCCCCCACAAGTCAAAAGACATGTGGTATAGGGGAATTGGGAATGCTAAAATTGACCGTTGTGTATGTGTGTGAATGAGTGTGTATGCATGTTTCCCAGTGATGGGTTGCAGCTGGAAGGGCATCAGCTCCGTAAAGCATATGCTGGTTAAGTTGGCGGTTCATTCCGCTGTGGTGACCCCAGATTAATAAAGGGAATAAGCCGAAAAGAAAATGAATGAATGTTTTTTTGTCCATTATATGATATTTAAAATGCTTAACGTGAAAAACATGGCTTAATGCGTCAACACTGTTTGTAAAAGTACACCAAAACTTAGTAAACAAATAATTAATAAAGAATATAATGTACAAAACAAGGGGTGACATAGTGGCTCAGTGGTCATCCCTGTCGCCTTACAGCAAGAAACGTCGCTGGTTCAAGTCCTGGCTGGGTCAGTTGGCATTTCTGTGTTGAGTTTGCATGTTCTCCCCATGTTCGCAAGGGTTTCCTCCGGGTGCTCCGGTTTCCCCCACAGTCCATAGACATGTGCTATAGGTGAATTGAATAAACTAAATTGACCGTACATTGGCGCAGCTGATGGAGCATACACTAACCTGCGCATTATTCAGTTACAAGATTAAACTGTCAAAAACAGAGCTCGACAGACAAGCAGATACATATGAATGTGAATGTATGTATATGGATCTAAACACATGAAGTTGATTCAAAGTTCACGGATGAGCCTGCATTATTTAGTGGTTGTTATTTTGGAATAACATGGCTGCGAATGTCACAACTGACCAATCAGACAGGAGTATTTCAGACAGTCGTGTAATAATTATAAGTAATAATTCTTAACATTCATTCATTTTCCTTTGGCTTAGTGCTGGGAAACATCCATACACACTCATTCACACACATACTCTACGGCCAATTTAGTTTATTCAATTCACCTATACTGCCCTAATCCTTAACAATATATAATAATCCATAAGACTAACCATCAAGTTAACTCTATGATTCTGTCATCTCATTTTTATCCTAATCCTAAATTGTACCAAACAATAATCAATAATAATAATAAATACATTATTTTTGGTTTTTGAAAATTAACCAAATATTTTTTTTTTGTCTCTTTTATTTTAAAAGTAATACATTTGTGTGATCTCTATAGCCAATTTTTGCATCATAAATAATGATAATTTACTGTGGGGGAAACCAGAGCACCCGGAGGAAACCCACGCTAACATGAGGAGAACATGCTAACTCCACACAAAACTGCCAACTGGCCCAAGCGGGACTCTTCTTGCCGTGAGGTGATAGTTGTAACCCAGGTTACTAGAATCATATTAACCTGCAAGTAGAAAAGAGAAATATATTATAACACATAGAAAAATTGTTTGCTAGATAAATATTTGAATGATAAATAGCCAAATATTATTTGAGGAACATTAATAAATATAAAAAATGACAATTACGAAATTGGAAAATTTGAATTAGCTCTGCTAATTAGGATTGCATCATCACGAGCTGCGGGAGTGAGCTGCGTCTTTACACAGAGGCCAGAGTGAAAGGAGCCCAATATTATGAAGCTGCAGGCCCGGAGACCCAACTGCATGCTCAGACCTGCACGCTGAGATCTGCAGTTCCAGACCTATCGTTTCTTCAGACAGTGCCACCTGCTGTTTGAAAGATCGCATAACCTGAATTCAACTGCCTGTAAATTGTAACTTACACTATTTTTCTACTATAAAACATTACGCTATGATTGAATACATTATTATATAAAATTTTAAACATATTAGATTATGATTTAATGCATTAAGTATGTTGTAATTTTATTAATTGTATTTGTAAATATTTCCCAGTACTGGGTTGCAGCTGGAAGGGCATCCGCTGCGTAAAACATATGCTGGATAAGTTGGCGGTTCATTCCGCTGTGGTGACCCCAGATTATTAAAGGGACTAGGTCAAAAAGAAAATGAATGTATTTGTAAATAGATATTGTTCAGTTACTAAAATATTTTCAGTCACTTTTATTTTTTTAATCAGTAAGGATTTATCCACGGTTTAGTATTGAGTTGAGGGAATGAATATTATCTCTTCCTTTACATACAATAAATTATTGTACTCTGAGTAATTTTCTCACAACAAACTTTATTTTTGTATACTTTTTCATGAGGTCCTACAAGTCATCCAGCTGTAAGCGATGCAGAGAAAAATGGTGAAAAGTAATACTTGGATTAATAAATATTTATTACGTAGAAAATAACATCAAATAAATTAAATGCTTTACAATCTTGTTGGGAGAGGGTCATGGTGGCACAGTGGGTAGCATGATCGCCTCACAGCAAGAAGATTGCTGGTTCGAGCCCCGGCTGTGTCAGTTGGCATTTCTGTGTGGAGTTTGCATGTTATCCCCGTGTTGGAGTGGGTTTCCTCCAGGTGCTGCAGTTTCCCCCACAGTCCAAAGACATGCGCTATAGGTGAATTTAATAAGCTGAATTGGCCGTAGTGTGTGTGTGAATGCAAGAGTGTGTGGGTGTTTCCCATGGGTTGTGGCTGAAAAGGCTTCTGCTGCGTAAAGCATATGCTGAATAGATTGGTGGTTCATTCCGCTGTGGCGACCCTTGATAAGCCGAAAAGAAATGAATGATCATTCTTGTTGGGGAGATTTTTCATTTCTCAAGCAATTCTTCCTTTCAAATTCTTCAACTTCACTAAAAGAAAAAATAAATGCTGTTGTCAGAAATTGTGTTTAATGTAAAAAAGTTTTTTTTTTTTTTACAAATAAATTTAAAACATACCTGGATGCAGCCTTTATGATGCAAGCTGAGATTGCATCACTCAGAGATGACGCCACTGTGAAAGGTAGGGGTGGGGTTAGGTGAGCCATTAAAAAGCATTGGATGCAGAACAGATTGCACTGCACTAGGTCTGCATCCAGACCCCTCTCGATAAATAGGGCCCTGGTGGAAAACATCATCAGCCTCCAGCCAAGACAAACCCTGTAACTCGTAAAGGCCCTGAATGATGTACAAATATACAAATAAAGCAATTAATAAAATAAATTATACACACTGCAGAACACAAGCATGCTCATGTACAGTTACAGTCAGAATTATTAGCCCCTATTTGAATTTTTTTTTTTTCTTTTTTAAATATTTCCCAAATTATGTTTAACAGAGCAAGGAAATTTTCACAGTATATCTGATGATATTTTTTCTTCAGGAGAAAGTCTTATTTGTTTTATTTCGACTAGAATAAAAGCAGTTTTTATTTTTTTAAACACCATTTTAAGGTCAAAATTATTAGCCCCTTTAAGCTATATATTTTTTCGATAGTCTACAGAACAAACCATCATTATACAATAACTTGCCTAATTACCCTAACCTGCCCAGTTAACCTAATTAAGTTAAGCCTTTAAATGTCACTTTAAGCTGTATAGAAGTGTCTTGAAAAATATCTAGTCAAATATTATGTACCGTCATCATGGCAAAGAGAAAATAAATCAGTTATTAGAAATGAGTTATTAAAACTATTATGATAAGAAATGTGCTGAAAAAATCTTCTCTCCGTTAAACAGAAATTGGGCAAAAAAATAAACAGGGGGACTAATAATTCAGGGGGGCTAATAATTCTGATTTCAACTGTACATACATGTTTTGTGATCACCTCTGGGAGGAGAAATCAACAAATGAACTCCTCTCATGTAGTTACATTTTGAATTGTAATATCCATCTGGGAAAAAATACACAAGTCACAAGCAAATTATTTTAGCTTTAACCTAAGAGAGCTCATATTGTAAATTCTATGCAGATTAACTGATATTTTGATTTCCAAAGATCTTATTTGTAATTAACAGTAACACAATAACAGTTTAACAATTGTTAATAAGTTCTGTATTATTGTCTGTGGTGGCACTTTCAGATAGATAATACAGTAATATGTACAGTAGACCTACACTGTATAGCACTAAAATATGTTACAAATAATAATTGCATTATATATTATAAATTTTATTTGATATTTTTTACTTTAGTTTTTTATTTTGCCAGAAAACATTGGTAGAAAGGTGTCCCAGAATGGTACAATAACACAGAAAATAAGAGCAAGCTGTAAATATCATAAAATAATGCTATCTTTTGACACTAATTTTGGTTAAATCAAACCCTGAAATAATTGTTTGTTGGTGTAATAAAATGTCACTTCGATTTATGGAATAAAACGTGGTAATTTTCAGGACTCGCTTTAATAAAATCAATAACCTTACCCACGTGTCTGGTGTTGCTACTTGCTAAAAAGTGCTGGTCTGAGCGTGCAGTTGGGTCTCCGGAGCTGCCGCTTCACCCAACCCAACAGCAGGTGGCACTGTCTGAGAAAACGATAGGTCTGGAAGTGCAGGTCTGAGCGTGCAGTTGGGTCTCCGGGCCTGCAGCTTCACCCTACTCAGCTGAGGTGGCTCGGGCATCTGATTCAGGTGCCGGGTTGGTGTTAATAGTAAATGATCTCAGTTTTTAAAAAAGGGCCCTAATAATCAGCTGATAAGGAGGTGGTAGGGGGTAGTGGAGGAGGATAGAGCAGGGTATTATGCATCCTGAATAGTTTATAGGTGTCTGAAGTGCTGTTGTTTTTGTTATGGTAGTATAGAGTTTTAGCCAAATGGATTTGGAAGGCAAATGATGCCAGCGAGGATTGACAACTGCTAAAGTCAACGGGGGATTTTGTTTTGTGCATGATCTCTCTGTTGCACTGAGTGCTGTCCAATGTTCTCTCAGAACATCAGAAAGCTTGGGCTTAGAGGGAGAAGGGCGCATTGGCCTGGTGGAGAGAGGACAGATATCATCTAGATAGGATGATAAAGTGGACCAATGTTTCTGTTGCACTATAAGCATCAAGAAGTGAGAACTGGGTGTAGAAGAGAGAATGAAACAGTGGAAGAGCAGTGTGTGGAGGACAGAGACAGCAGAATGTGTCTGAAAGAGACTGGTTGGGATGGTGGTGATGTAGCCATGGGAAGCAGTAAGCAGTAATATTTTAATTTCTTCTACAATGACAAAGAAATTGAGAATAACAAATACACAATTTTGGGTATAATTTTTTTTCTTTGTTGTTTTTGTGTAATCAAGATACAGAATTCATTTAACTAATTTTACTGTCAACAGAGTAGAAAAAAATTAAATAGAAAATATGTTTTGTTATAATCCAAAGTACAGAAAAATGAACACTGAATATATTTACAAAACTACAAATGTCCGTGCAAGAACAGAAGCACATTCTCTGACAATTTCAGGACAAACCACCAGGGGGAACTCTTGTCATCAAAGATTATACAGTACAATGACAAGACCTGTTCAGGAGAATTTTGTTTTATTTTTTGGCTTCCAGCAATTGTGAGAAAAGTATGATACAGTAGATGTATGTAAATGGTAAAACCATCATCATTATGTAAACCTCCAAATTAATAAATTCATGTAACAGTAGCTTCTGACGAGTGGAAACGGACACTTCACTTGTTTCAAACCTGTTATAAACACTCGCTCACTCACTATCCTTCAGCTTAGTTCCCTGATTTATCAGAGGGTCACCACAGCAGAACAAACCGCCAAGTACTCTGGCATATGTTTTATTTGGCGTATGTCCTTCCAGCCATTTCCCAGCGATGGGTTGCGGCTGCGTAAAACATGCTGGATAAGTTGCCGGTTCATTCCGCTGTGGTGACCCTAGATTAATAAAGGGACTATGCCGAAAACACCCGCACACTCTCATTTATACACACATACATTCACTACAGCCAATTTAGTTTATACAATTCACTTATACCACATGTCTTTGGACTGTGGGGGGAAACCAGAAGCACCTGAAGGAAACCCACACGAACACCAGGAGAACATGCAAATGCCACACAGAAATGGCTTAAACAAGCAACCTTGTGGCTGTGAGGTGACAGTACTAACCACTGAGAATTTGCCCAATTAAACTCCCAACATCAAAAATTAAGGGGCACCACATGAGTGTCACAAATCCATACAAATGTCCAATACTAACAAAAAATATTTCAATTAAATCTCTGCTGCTGCTGTTGCCCTGGGCAATCTTATTTGTGCATATGCACCAGAATACAGTCCCTTAATTAGAAATAGGATTCATTCAGTTAGTCAAGTATAAAACAAAGTGAAAAGACTTTACATGTAAGTGTCTTGAGGAGCCACGACAAAGCACCGAAACCCCATAGAATATTGTGGTAAAGTAGTTTATATTTAAAGATTTGGCATGGCAGAATGCAATTTAAAGCAATGATTCTTGTCAGCTGTGAAACCCACATTATGTCTCAATCCGGCAGTGTAGATCGTTGAGGTCCAATCCCAATTCTATTTTGTACCCTTACCCCTTCCCCTTGGCCCTTGAAACAAGTGAAGGGGGAGGGCTTCAAAATTTTCCCCTAAGAAATGGGACAGCACTACAACACCCGCACACCGCATAATATGTCATTGTGATCTCTTGCTTCATATGAAATCAACGATGGCGACCGCTGTAGTTATTTCAGTTGCCTTATTTTTTGGTGTTCATCTTCAGGAAATCACCGAAGGCATATATCATGTTGTCATAGAGATATAATGTGCCAATAAGCTCGTAACTGTACTGTGCATTTACACAGTGACCATATTCATTTATGTAAACACACCAAAAACAACATTAACATTATACCAGGCACTGTAAAAAAAAAAAAAAAGGTCATTCCTAGCCACTAGTCTTTTCTGACGGTATTCCAGTGTCATCGAGTGACAGAATGTTGTGGGACTGCTATACAGGAGTTAGTATTATGGATTATAGATAGCGAAATTTAGCTGGTTTATTGTAGCATGATGGTAAAACACGAAAGCGTGTTTGTTGTAAACATTCAGAATAATGACAAAGAATACTAATTTGTGCATCTCCTTTCTTCCGTGTGCAGCCATGCTGCCGCTGTAGATGGTGTATTCTGGAAAAAAATGTATCCCTTGGAGTGTGGTCCTGAAAAATTTCGAGGGCTATCTAGCCCTAACCTTCAAGCTAAAGAGAATTGGAACACCCCAGTTGGGTAAGGGGAAGGGCTAAGGGGTAGAATTGGGGTTGGGCCTGAGTATGAAAACCTCAGTTCATGAGTTCCCACTTACATATAATAAACAGGTTAAAGAATAAGTGTGTTTGGCGTGCTGTCCAGGATGAAGGGTTCAAGCTCAGAAAATTTGGCTCAAGTCTACCCAAATCTACCCACATTTTAGTCTGTGTTAAATTCAAGCTCTAGTCATTGCTCTCACTTATTCACTTATGTATTGGAGTGCAATTGTAACAGATACTAGTGGTTATGCATGGGAGCTTATCCGAAACTCATCTCGTCTCATTATTGCAGACACATACCTATGTCCCTCAGTTATGGACAGTTTTGGCAACTCATCAAGTTAATTTGGTCCCTAAATGCTTTGCAAAAGAAAAAGTAAATAAGTGGATCCAATGAGACATTCAGTGCTGCAAGCAGGGTGGCCACCTCTTTCACGATGTAGAATGCCTGAATTGATGTACAGTCATTCAGCAGGGGTCTGATGAATATGAAGGGTAGCCTTACCAGGTGATAGGGCACAAAGCACACACAGAAAATGACCACTAACACTAGCATGTTTTGCTTAGATCTTGTTATTTTTTGGCTATTGAAGTCAGTCTGTGTTGACAACTGAACTTCTTTGAGCTTTTGGAGAGTCTTCCAGTAGAGAAAAATCAGAGAGACGAGGACAATAATGAAGACCACAATGCTTGCACAATGGATAGATTTGTAGGTCACACTGAGCTCGGAACTGTTCTGGGATTCACAGGAAAATCCATTAGGCTTTTTACCCCAGGAGGTCCAGAGAAAGAAGATCACATAGACAGATGACAGAACTAACAAGAAGACCCAAATAGCTGCAGAAATGTAGCGGGCAGAACGAACTGTCTGCAGAGTATGAGTCTCCAATGGCCGGACAATCTTCAGGTATCTAGAAAGGAGGTAAAGTCAATTTACATTCAGTTTCAGGAACAGAAACTTGAACCATGTGTGGCTTACTGTTGATAAAAAATAAATTAATAAATTAGTATGTCCCTTCTGACAAATAAATATTTTGCAGTAGGAATTTTAGATCATTAATACTGATTATTGTGCTGGTGATATGTATGCTTTTATCTAGCTAAGAAACGAAGTAATGACAAAGAATGAGGCACATACCTGTTTATTGCTATGAAATCCATGAAGAAAATGCTTGCATACATATTGATGTAAAAGGCTGTTGCTCCAAAGCTGCAGTAGATATTGGACATTATCTCTGTATAGTCGGCATAGGAAGCAATGCGCAAAAGTAAACAAAGGCAAAGGAAGAAATCAGCTACAATCAGGTTATTCATGTAGACTGTGATGCTGGACTGGACACGCTGATCTGTGCAGAAATGCACACCGATTGTGATGCAATTCAAAACCAGACTGACGAGAAACACAAGCGAGTATGCAAATATGAAAACTTCATTAGCTGGGACTTCACAAAGAGCTTCTGTTGTGTTTGGATTAAGGGTGTAATTTGTGGTGGGGATGATGGCTGCAGACACTGGATGCTCCATCTAAACAAACAAAAACAAAATATATATTGTTTTGATTTGCTTATTTGAACATCTTAAAAAGTAAACTAAATCAAAGGTCCCTTTCTATTTCTTTTTTTTCATTCAGACTTCTATTCATTCATCAATTTTCTTTTGCTTTTCCGGGACAGGGTCAGGGGGGCAGCAGTCTCAGGAGAGAACCCCAGACTTCCATCTCCTCAGACACTTCCTCCAGCTCCTCGAGGGGAATCCCAATGCATTCCCAGGCCAGCCAAGGACATCGTTCCTCTAGCATGTCCTGGGTCTTCACCGGGGCCTCATTCCAGTTGGACAAGCATGGAACACCTCCCTAGGTAGGTGTCCAAAAGGCATCTGAATCAGATGCTTAAGCCACCTCAGCTGGTTTCTCTCAATGTGGAGGAACAGCGGCTCTACTCTGAATTTCTCCCAGGTGACAGAGCTTCTCAACCTATCTCTAAGGGTGTGTCCTGCCACCCTGTGAAGGAAACTCTTTTCGGCTGTTTGTATCTGAGATCTTGACCTTTTGACTCATGACAACCCTGGTTATTGGTGTGAGGAGACTAAATGATGTCTGAGATTGGTCTCTGGTTGTTAGAGACTACGCTTCTGAGTACCTTTTCAATCCACTGGTTGACCCTTTAATTTTTTGGTACCTGGTATGTAGGTGAAACTTTCCTGTACCCCTAAAATCTCATTACCTAGGTTTCAGAGTGATTATTCCTGGTTGGATGCTGTAAAAAGAGTGGAAAACTAGTTTAAAAGCCCAAATATACTTCTAACAAAGTTATTTTTTCATTCTTCATTTGAAGACAAAAATAAGTTAGAAAAGGCTGAGAAACGGTATACTCTTTTCAAACACTCCAACACCTCTGCACTGTAGTATGCAGGGTTGTAAATGTGTCACCACCACGGCTTGCCACATCTTGCTTTCTATTTGCTTTGAAGATGTGGGCTTCTCGTCTTCTTGTGAGCTTTTTGTGTAACCCCCTCTGACTCTTTAAAATCTCTCTGTGAGCAATCATACATCTGTACCAGTTCTGCTACTCCACTCTCCAGTGCAGGGCTTAATTTGTGCCAGAACATGCCAGATCCGGATCCGGCACCTCTGAAATCTGATCCGGCACCTCATTTTACCGATCTCCCTCCTCAACCGATTTTCACTTTCTTCCGCGACTCCCCAATCCTCTTCACTTTTGTCCGCGACAGCCCCCGCTCTTGACTTCCGTCCTGCGTCAGCGACACCCCTCTGCCATCCAACATCTCACCCCATCCTGCGTCCTCAGGTAACACGCCGGATCCATTACCCCGATCTGTTCCGGGACCTCGCAATTTACAAATTAGGCACTGCTACAGTGTATATATATCTGGCTAGTTTTGTTGTTGTCTGACCCCCGTGGAATGAGAAACAAATCAAGGGGAATAAATCCCAAGTCAATAAAGGTGGGTTTCCAAAACACTCTCACTGAATGCATAATTGCCATGGACCAATGGTAGGACTAAGGAGTTTAGGAGACTAAACTCCCCCAAAAAGTTTGATTTGGTGAGCAAACTCAAAAAGAGTTTTTTTATTGAGGAAGAAGTTTCTGCCAGATTTTGTACAAAACAATATCATTTCAGTTTGTTCTTCAGTTTAGTTTGACATATACCAGGTCCTTAACACATTGTATATATATTTACATGCACTAAACGTTACAAAGATATATTGAAGAAAACTGAGAACGTTTTCATTTTGGGGTAAACTATAACTAAGAATTTAATAGCCCTATATGGCATTTAACATTTTGTCTTTAATGTATCATGTATGATGTAAATACATTATAAATTTGCTTCATGGCATTGGCTAGGTTTTGCAACATCTAATATGCTATTTCAGTATTAAATCAATATAATCTTCAATCTGTTATTCAATTAATTATAAATACTCCATTTAACTGGTTTATGAAATTTAACTTACTTTAAATCCACGTCTAAGCCTTTGTTTCTGCTGTTTGTCAAGCTTTCGTGTCCTGAAATTGAAAAATGCAACTGCTTAAAGGACAATATTTGAATTTTTGCTGTCCTAATTTGTATATATGATACATTATTCAAACGGCTGGTTTTAAACTTCAAAATTAGGCGTATGTATGGTTTCAATTTTTATTAAAATATTTGCATTAGTTAAGTATTAATTTATTGTAACAGCAGCGTTAATTTTTAAAATTATTATTATTATTTATTGATTTGATTTTTTTTGAAAATTACGTCTAATAAGCAAGTGAGACAAAAAATAATGCAACATATTGAAATACACTGAGGAAGGCATCCGGGAGCATTTGCGGGAGACTCCCCGATGCCCGCAAATGAATAATATTCTCCAAAATACGTCACGCACCTTTCTCATCACCCCTTCCCACCGCATCCCTCCTCGCTCTTCAGACATGTGGCGCGCACCCTGTCAAACACCCCCAAACCACCCGCGACAGCTGAGCTGTCCACTCAGCTGAGCTGTTTTACTCACACGTGACTTGTTTTAGCTATTTTGGTCCGTTTAGAAACTTTGCCATGTGAAAGCGAACCGCACCAAGAACAAAGAGCAACAATGTAACAATTTTAATCCCTGTTTCGGAACAAATGAATCGATTCACAGGTGTGAAAGCACCCTCAGACCATAAGAAACAAAATTCTCTGGTCTGATGAGACTAAAATTGGACTCCTTGGAGTGAATGCCAGACGTTACGTTTGGAAAAAACCAGGCACCGCTTATCACCATAGACTGTAAAAGATATGGATGTAGTATCCATAACGTCACCCATAGGTTTCTGAACACTGCAAAAGAAGCTACAAGTAGGCGCGGCCAACCGTCGCCATTTTTATTGGCGCGTCATCGCACCAAACGCAGGATACCAAACAAGGGCAAAGAGGCGGAGAGTGAGCGGAGCTACAGACGCATGCTTGATACTCAGCATTTTGCTTAGACAGACTTTTTACTTTGGGAAAACACTTAATACTTCATTACCTGCGACTCGTTTGTGTTCTGACCACATGTGCTTGGTTGTACACTATATCAATAAAGTGTTTAGACTTTAGAAAACACTGTTCTAACACATTGAGCCACTAAACATTGATCTTATGGCGTTTTTCTACAGGAGGAAAACGCGAATGACTTCCAAACACTTCAGATATAGTCTGTGTTAGTAAATGCAAGGCTATTTATAAAATCCAGCACTATATATATATATATATAATAATAGAGCAGGGGTCCGCAACCCTGTTCCTGGATGCCTGTTATGCAGCAGAACTCAACCATAATCAAATACACTGAACAGCTTTACAGGATCATATAAAATACACAAGCAGATGTGCTGAAGATGAAGTGACACAAAATCTTAATTCTGTTACATTTATACTGGACTCTAGATGGCACTCTTGCAAATATAGACCAGTGCAGAAGAGCCATCTGTGACTGCGACCACAGAGCATAAAGATGATAGAAACTGATAAATAAATCAAATATGAACCCAATAAACTTACATAGTGGCAATATCTGAAAGATTTCTGTTTTTCAAAGCCACCCTGGGTATGTAATGAGCAAACTTGTGTGTTCTTTTGTATGGGAAAGCAGCAAGGGGCGGACTGCTTGTGGCTAATCAAAGGTAATGAGGGTTAAACAGAAAAGCATGCATCTCCTTGCTTTTCTACATATTGAATAAACAGAATATTTGCGCTACAGCTGAGTTACATCATTTAAAAGCAGACATTCTAAGCTCTCAGCAGACTCATGTTTCAAGTTTGTGTGAGAAGAATGAGTTTTCAGATTAATTTCAGACTGATATTTAATGAGACAATGACAGCAGACGCTCAACCTTTTTAATTGATTAATTTACAAAAAAAACACAATATTTTGTTTTAATTATAGGTGCACGCAAGTAATAAAAACTACAGTTTTAAATATGTATAACACTTGACAAAATAGATATAACAAAATGACAAAAATAGATTTCTTTTGCTCTGACTTTAAAAAAGACTTGTATCGCCCGCGATACGGTAGACCTCAGAGTTAAAATGTCATAAATAGTAATGATACTGCTGTAGGATTAATTGACAGTTTAAAGGAGAACTTTTAATGACTAATTCAGGTTGTTCCACTGAAAAAAGTGTTCAGAAAAAATATTCTTGACATTTATAATGGCCTTCCCCTGCTGAAAAATCCAGCTTAAACCAGCCCAAGCTGGTTGGCTGGTTTTAGCTGGTCGACCAGCCTGGTTTTAGAGGGGTTTTGGCCATTTCCAGCCTGGTCTTAGCTGGTCAGGCTGGAAAATGACCAGCTTAAACCAGCTAAAACCAGCTTGACCAGCCTGGTTTAAGCTGGACATAGCTGGTTTTGGCTGGTCAAGCTGGTTTTAGCTGGTCAACTCCCAGCCTGACCAGCTAAGACCAGGCTGGAAATGGCTGGAAACCAGCCTGGAAATGGCCAAAACCCCTCTAAAACCAGGCTGGTCGACCAGCTAAAACCAGCCAACCAGCTTAGGCTGGTTTAAGCTGGATTTTTCAGCAGGGTCATGACAATAATGTTTATGACAGATTTATGACAGAGTGCACTTTGCACTATTTTGGAAGTTCATATCACTAAAACAAATTCCTTCCTCAAGGCTATTTCTGATTCTGATGACAAGTTATGTTGTCTTGATTCTCATGACAAAGACAAGATTACGACTGAAATGGTTGTTATCCACGTCCTTTCCCATTCTTTTCCCAATCATGTGAGCTTCAATCAGTAGCATCGTTTTGTAGATTCAGCACCAATGTTTTCTCACAAAAATAATTTAGAGCACGGGTGTCAAACTTCCTGGTGGGCCGCAGCTCTGTTCAGTTTAGTTCCAACCCTAATTAAACACAGCTGATCAAACTAATTCAGTCCTTCAGGCTTGTTTGGAACGGAAGTGTGTTGAAGCAGGGTTGGAACTAAACTGCAGTGGCCCTCCAGGAGCTTAGTTTGACACCCCTGATTTAGAGCATTAGGAAAATTGAGGGAAGGAATGAAATTTGAACTCAAAGTCATCACAAGAGACTATTGTAAATTCTGTTAATGCCAGGTGAAAGCGTAATGCATCTCTACAGACTACAGCAGGTTAATACTACGTGGAAACAAGGCATTATATATATATATACAAGGCTTTACATTAACACCCGCCAAATACGGGTAGATTTCAGTGGTGGCGGGTAAGACAGACACTCCCACTAGCCACTTTGGCTGGTTGAAAATAATTTTCCCTGATAATAATTCATAAAAGCAGGGTTCGACAATAAGGATGGTCCAATATGCATGTAAAGGCGATCTTAGAATTGAGAAGCAACACGACTGACAAAAATAATTACGTTTGCGTGAGCAATAAAAAAGCAGATGAATACAGAATGAAAGGTTGATCACTCGCGCTAACAGCTGAGGTGATGCGCGCGACTGTTTAAAACGTGCGCGCTCTCGTTTCCTTGCGTGAAGCAACTGTTTAGAAACACAGTTGATGTGATCGGTTCTCTTTCAAATAGACTAGACAAAAAGTGATGAACATGCACCCTCAGTCTTGCTGCTTTCAAGAGCTCCAGATTTGTATTTTTGTAAGCAGCACTTTGCTTTCGCTTTCACCATTATTTGATTATTTATGGGTCTAACGTTAACCATGTGCGTTATCCTTTCATTATCACACGGTATGTTTTTTTACCTGCTTTCTTTTGCGTAATGTGGTTTAATCATCATTTTTTTACAATAACATTGCTTTAATGGGAGATTACTGCCTATTTATGTGTAGTTAACTGCTGATCTGGGACAGATTACTGTGCATATGTTTTGTTAAAAAGTATAGTAAACAGCTATATTTTTCTTGTTTTGACACATTTAAAAATTGTGGCTAAGAAATAATTAATTGTTTATGTTTAGTGGTCAGAGATAAGTTTGGTAAATCCTTCATTTTGAGCTCTGAAAATGATGTGAAATAAAAACTAATTGTAATACTATGAAACCATGGCCCATTTGCTCATGAACATTTAGCAAGCTCATACACGACACACAAAAAGTGAAATGAATGAGGCATGTGGAGATAACGCAACATCTAAATCAAGTAATTTTAGCATGTCAAAGTCATATTTATGTGTTCAAAATGTTTTCTCAACAATAAAATTGTGGCTAGTGAAAATGGCGAGTGGCTAGTAATGTTGGAAAACTACTAGCCACCGTGGCTGGTGAACAAAAAAGTTAATGTCAAGCCCTGTATATATATATATATATATATATATATATATATATATATATATATATATATATATATATATATATATATATATATATATATATATATATTCTACCGAAGTAGGTACAATCATTATATGCATTTGCTTTTATAGCAAAACCAAAAGGGCTAATACAAAATTCCATAAGGCACAGAAGTGCTGATAAAGATCAGGCCTTTATGTGTATTTTGGCGGTCTGTTTTGTGGTCACACTTATGGGTAGTTTTATCTTCCTAATTGGTCAGTTTAAATGTATAAAATTAGTTTTTTAGTCACATGGCCAAGGAAGGGATAAAAAGGAGATTCAAAACTCTCTATTAAGCCACGGTCACACTGCAATTTTCGCAGACTTGAAACAAGCTTGTGGAGCAATTTCGCAGTTTACTGCGTTAGAAAGTTCAAGCTGGGTGAACTCTGACCTGCGAAATTGCATCACGTGACTGCGTGAGACCAATAGAAGATCAAAACATAACCCCTCTGTAACAGAAGCGTAAAATACGGACCAATCGCTCACTTTTTTAAATGTCTAATCAACTTATTTATTCCTGGCCCTTTACACAGCACCGCACAACAGAATTTCGCATGCTCAAAATCTCTACATTTACATAATGTGTGTACAATTAATATTGTGTTTTATCACTTCATACGTTTATTTTATGACTAATTCAGTTCCAACAAATTATTATCACAAAATAATTTCATTTACAAGCATTCTGTAAATTTCTTTTGAACACTTTAACCATATTGCAAAAAATATATATTCTCACAATAGCAACGCTCTCCCACATATTTTGCTATTATAACTGCATTTATTTCAGCCGTTGGTATCAGATTGCAGAAGGTGGTTTTGACTGGAAATGTGCAGTTTTTACACCATCATGCTGATAACGTTTAGCCTTTCAGCGATACTACAACTCGAACCACTGCAGTAAATCACCGCTTTAGATTTCCATTTACGGTTTCATGAAAAACCCACACGCTCACCAATGCATCTTTATACAATTATCTGTACAAAGCTTTTCACACCAAGAAAGCAAATGCTTTTTTAAGAAGACATTC